>CM067169.1:38465275-38488945 GCA_034093135.1 Erigeron breviscapus | reverse complement strand
TGTAGTCGAGATGGAATTTGTCCCTCTTATTCGTTGAGAGTAAGATGTCTAAGGCCTACTACAAAGTTAAATCAATAGAGAATGATCACTCTGTGTCTCTAGATTTAACATGACATCTGTGACAAAAGGATAAATGATCGATTCACCTAAATCATTTCAAGTAAGGGACTTGAAGAGGATGATGTTATTGAATGGCACTTCGTCATACGTATTAGGGGTAGAAAACCGTTGTTAGGCGGTATTTGCTGCTTGCGTCAATCTTCTATGAATCTTGTGCAAGTGGGAGATTGTTGGAATTCGTCTGCCCAAGACACATATTAAATTGACGTGGCTAGTACGTGATGATCCAAGTCGGGTCATACCCAATAACAAGCTAGACAAACACTTATTGGTATTTATTTAAATGATTTGATCCTTAAATAAATATCAATACTTGAAACATTTAGAAAGTGGTTTTCTAAATAATTGCACTTGAGATATGTAAATAAATTATATGGATGATTTATTTTGAGAGAAATGTGAATATGTTTATTTGGCAAAATAAACACTAATGTGTGTTGTGTATAATATGTAACAAGTTATGTTACATTTTATCTACAAAATATATAAGTATATATTTTATAAAATTTGCACAAAAATTGTTGGTTGCCACCTTGTGAGGCCGGCCCCCCCCCATGTGTTTTGTAAGTGATTTTGCACTACTTATAACACATGGAGTCATAGTTTGATGACAACACACATAACATAGGTTGTATCAATTCTTACATGCAATTGTAAGATTTTCTCTCAACTTCTCAAGAGCAAAAACCCTTCGGTAAAACCGAGAGTATCTTCGATCAGCTGGGCTGACTATCATTGGCTACTTCTTGAAATGAATATTTATTTTAAAACATGTTGGATATTTTAATGTAATTGAATTAACTTGTTTGACCAATTTAGTCATAATAAGACATTAGACTTTTCTCTTATAATTGGATTAACCTGAAAAAATCTTTGATAACATTAGATTTTTCTATTATAATTGGCTAACTAATCGTTGTAACTCTTTTAGAATTAGTTGGTTGGATTGGATCAACAACCCATTATCTTGTCTTTCTTAATAATGTAATTTGTTACTATTAGCTCTAATACCTTACTAGAGAAGTTTATAATGAGAAGTTGTTGTTAAAAAAAACATCATATAATTAAGTATGGTGATGCGAAGTCCACGCTTATGTGAATTTATTATGATCTTGCCCTTAAAGGAGGGGTGTCCGGGAACAGTTAATGAGCCTAAAATCATTCATCCCGTTCATAAGATAGTTCTCTGGTCATATTCTTTATCGGTTTTTTACGCTCTCAAAGCACACGCCTACAAAACATTTTGGATCTCTGATTGTATCCGATTGAATAATTTGGGGTGAACCATCGAATTGATCCAATCTGAAAGTGTATATACATATCCGCTTTTGTTCGTATTCTATTGAATCTCCTCAACAAGACAAACCAAAACCTATTTGTGACGGAAAAACTATGTATATTGCGAATGAGATCGGCTGATAAATTTTCATATGATAGGTTTATAAGAATAATATTCACGTGTCATCTATGTACATCAATTTACTATTGTGTGATATCAATTTGCTACTTTTGTCTCATGTGTTTAGAGCATGGGGTATGGTCACAAATGATAAGACGAACCAAAACGTCATCTCAGCGATATCTTTTTTCGTTACACACGTAGATTATAAAAAAATGGACACTGGAACCGACGTGAAAATCTTGAAGGTCTGCATCTATGGGTGGTACTAATGAAATGAGGATGAGACGGGGTTTGGGCTCCGGACCACTATGTAAACGTCGACCCAAATCCCCCCCATACCCATGGTCTTGTAATATGTCTTTTCTATTTTAAGTGTCTTAAAATTATTGTCCATTATTTTATTCCACCAATTAAAATGTTTTTAATTGAGAAGTATAAGTGTTTATTGGTTCTTAGTTTTAACGAGTCATGTGTCCGCGCAATGCGGCGACGATGGTGATAGTGGCACGGCGGTGGTGGCGACAGGTGGCGGTGGTGGCGGTGACAGGTGGTGGAGGCGTCACTGGTGATAAATGTAAAGGTAATTGATGTTATAGGAGGTATGTAGTTATTTTAAGAAATGATAGATTTATGTTGTAAATTATTTCATTAAGAGTATTATAGGTATATTAGGTAAAGATGTTTAAATTAATGAATAAAGAAAGGGTTATTTTAGGTAGTTCAATTTCTTATTTGAGATTTTTTTGGGGTGGATTCCCTTTTATAAGGTACGAGTCATATGCCCGCGCAATGCGGCAGTGTATTGAACTATATTAGCTTAGGCATCGGGTAATACTCGGATAATATTATGATAACTTATAATAATAGTTATGACAAATTGTAACAGTGTAAATATCAAAAATGAAAACATCGCCGAACAGATACACAGTGATGAATTGGGTTCGGTAAATTGTGTTTGAGTTTAATATTAAATGCATATCAAAAGGTTGAGTAATGTTTTAAGAAAAGTTGAGTAATTTTTAAGTATTTGTTATGTACTTGGTTTTAAATTTCCGAGTTTAAATAATTGTAATTTGTTTTTTAAAGTATTGAAAATGTTTGAATTTTGGAGTCTTTAATATTTGAATTTGTATTTTTATATTCCGGTTCACCGAACCAAAACAAACCGAAATGAGTCTACCCCTCCGAATACGATTTGTGGGACCCCGCGAATTGCGATCCTGAACCGCGCACCCGAATCGAAGCGAACCGCGAATAAGGTACTATGATCTTTGCTATGAAAATGTTGTCATTGTCTAGCCTGACGTGAATATATAAAGCCATAATTATGAAATCAACAACAAATATCATACATTTTTTAATCAGTAACTAAAATCAATATAGTATTGTTTTTTTCCCCCGTAAACTAAAGAATTTATTCTGGTAATCAATAAGGTTATATTGTGATGTCTTTCTTAGTTGGTATCAATGGGTTGAATGCTTCCACAAAAGATTGACACGTACGTGTTGATTTACAACTATTATAATATCTGATAATTAAAATTAATTTTATGCTAAAAAATTCTAGCATTTGATTCATGATACATCTAAACAGGACAATCTATCATATTTAATAGCAGCATATGGTACATAACCAAAAAATGATATAAAGTTATGATACTACATCAAAAAACAAAAGATAGAAAGTGATTGCAATAAGCCAATAATATAAAGGTTATAACCTTTCATATATAATCATAATTAATATATTTTTTACATATATTAAAATGCCTAATGCGATGTTTAAAATATCACCTGGAGAGATGACAAGGACAGACATGGCATATATAATGAGCGAGTTGACTGACCTCACCAAAAATATCAAGGTTTTGAATAAAATATAATTTTAGTGTAATTTTTTATAGCAAAATGCAACTGATTTTAACTTCCGATCGACAAGTTTAAAAAAAAAAAGAATTATTTCATCGTCCATGAGGGAGACATCAAACATGCATGGGCCAAAGTGCTACATCTACTAGGATCGGATCCAAAACTGAACGTCGTTATGTTCGCAAAAAATATTAAGTATTGTCATAATCTTGAAAGTCCCCTATGGTTATTTGTAATTGTTGTTCAACTATTTTTTTTATTTTTTTTTGGAAATACAAGTATAGAACATGATACAAATTAAAAAATAAAGATGTACGGGTAAAAAATATCACTGAAAAAGGTAAATAAAAGAGACTTATTTTAATCGGCCGTTCAATTAAAACACCATTTATTTATATTGTAACCAATGTGACACTTTTATTGTAATCACTATTAAATTGAACATTACTCAAATCCGGGTTGATGGATCTAATTGATGTCCCTAATTTATAATTGTTTACTGGCTTGGGCGATCGTTTACTCTGCCATCTTACGATCGTCCCTGACTAAAAGTAGATAATGCAATATAATACGTATGAAAAGGCTAAACAAAACAATCTCTTATGTCTAAACACGAGTCTAAAATCTACTTATAATATATAAAATAAAATATTAACGCATATTTTGTTCCTGCTTTCGTTCCCTGGATAAGAAATACGACCCGAAAGATACTATTCTCGTCAATGGAGCTATTAAAGCCCATATTCTGATCATATCATAGCATCTTTGATGGCCCATTTGTTAGAATAGCCGAATAGGTCAATAATTCTTTATAAAATATTTATAGTGACTGAAACTACAAACTTCTAAGTTATTCCTAAAAGAATGTGGTTATGTAGGACCCTATCATATAACTGGTTATTAATGAATAACAAAAAGCTCTAGTGGATGGTCACAAGTATTTTAAATGTTAAGTATACATTATTTGCGTCAACTTTTCAATAATGTGTTTATATTATACTCTGTTGTTATTGTTAATGTGTTTAGGTTCTTGTTGACACCATTATTAACACTGCATTCTTCTGGTACAATAGCAGGGAAAGAAAAGATAAAGTGCAGTGGGAAGAATGGCTCAAAAATCCAATCGATATTCAGGGATGTGTTTGACCTATCATCTGCTCGGGCTTTTGTGTGATACACTACTGTACTTGCTGTTGCTTTCCTTGTTTTGGTCTATTTGGGATCGTGTTATGTCTAGATTGTGTTTCACTATTGTACTTCTAAACTTTTTTTTGTATAGCTTGAATTTTGGTCTCTAATATTTCGCTAGTTGGCCTGTATTTATAATATACATACTTTTGCCGTTAAAAAAAAAGGATTGCTATCGTAAGTAAAAGTTTTGATTCACAAATCTTGACATGATGTCCCTAGGATAATAATGCCTTGAGCGGTTGCCCATTTTACGCACTATATTCACTTTCCACCTTTTCTATTCTCTTTAAAATGAGCGGAAATGAGAGAATGGACAGAGTAAGGCATGCTGTTTTTTTAATAATTAAGTGACTGAATTGATTAAGTGACTGAATGGATAAATAATGTCTGTATGGATTAAGTCAATACAGTTGTTTTTTGTTTATTAAGTCAAAAAAAAACACTTTTGATGACTTAATATATTAAGTATTTTTGATTAAGTCACGACTTTTTTATTCGGACACTAAACAAACGCTAAATTTTTTGGTTTTTTGGTTTTAATTAAATTTTTTATATTAACTTTTATGATAAAATAATTAAGTTATGTTTTTTTTAAATCTTTTTCTTATTTAATTTGGCTACTTTTTACATTTATCTTATATTCAGTATATTTATGTATCAAACAAAGAAAAACTATTATATTTCCAAATACTTATTTTTGTTTCTCACTATTTTATATTTTTTATTGTATTTTCATTCTTTATAACTTCATTTATATCTCTATGTTCTCAAGATAATTTTAGAGAAGAAAAGAAAAGAACTTACAAGGTTTTAAAATAATATGAGTTCTTGAGGTTTTTTTTAAAGAAAGAAAAGAAATGAAAGGAAATGAAGTGAGGTGATTGTCTAGTTGTGTTTTTACCAATTTATTTCCTCCCAAAAATGGGATGATTGAAAAGGAATTGAAATGATTGTTATTTTTATCTTTTCTTCTCTTATTCTCTGTTCTTTTCTTATCATTTCTTTTAAATATAAACTTGAGAACACGGTGTATAAGCTTTGAAAATCTATATATTTCTAATGTTTGTCATCTTTATCGGCAAACTCGGATTTATTCGAGATAATATCCATCCATATCACACTCGAGTTCGTTAAATCGTATCTTTGATAACACTTGTTAGTATCCCTAATTGATCTTATCTCAACGGATATTAGGCCTACACATGTTTTCATTCCAAAACCAAATCGTAATAGAATGTGCAGATCACTAATTAAGCTCGTTATGAAGTTGCACACATAATTTATTGACTACCAACTCTAACTAGACTATATATTCTCATTATATGTTGTTATTATATTTATTTAAGTAAAAGTTTTATTTGTCAACACATCTTGAATGTTCTATAAAATGATGAGATAAAAGAACTTATCGAACAAACCAAATTATTGAAGTTATAAAAATGAGATGCACATCTTATTGTATTCACAATTGGAAGTTTTTAAAAGCATAATGACATTTTTCTTGAAGCGAAAGAAATAGTAATCAAATAAATTGAAGGTGGAAGAGATCTATCCTATAAAACAATAAATGCTGTGTGCATGCAATTTTTGGCACCATCAACTACTCCTTCATATAATGACTATATACGTGATGTCATTTCCTCTAACAAATTAATAATTGATCTTAAACAATGAAATCATTTATTTTAGATATATATTGTACCTGGGCTAAATCGCTAATTGGCTATAATAGAACGTCAAGCATTTTTAAATATGGTGGTGGGGTGTGGGGGGAGGTTACGGAATGAACATTGTCTCTTTTTAAATTTGCCAGTCTCTTTTTAGAACATGACCACTTATTTATTATCTAGGTAACATGACCAAGTGAGTTCGATCCTCATGCCCAGTAAAGGCTGAAGGTCATTTTCTACCTTTGGTAAAACCTGGAAACAGTCTCTTTACCTTTGATAGGGGTAAGGTTGTCTACATCTCAACCTCCCACATACACCGTCAAAGATGGTATTGGGACCCAAAACCCGTAAAAGACGGCATTGGGTGTTACTTTACTCTACTTTATACACATAATTGAGGTTTTAAAATTTGATGCACCAAATAGAAAGAAAAAAATAAAAGTTGTATTACATATTTATGTAAGGTCGCAAGGAACGAGTGGGGGTGTAACGCATTGTAACAAAAATTGATGAAGTTGGTACGAACACTTTGTAACATTATTTTATTTATTTGATTAAATGTTCAGTTTTAAAAGTATACTACACTATAAAATGCTCGAAGTTGTTCATGTCGTCTGATTGACAGGGTTATCATTTCGCTACATCTAATGATGTATATTTCATCATGTGATATATGAAAGAGAGGTTGTAATTAAATCTATATTATTCATGGATTTTAAGCTTAGATTATATATGATGATGGATTTAATGAATAATTGACTGCCTATTGTCGATCTTCCACTAATCAGTGTCACAGCCACACGAGAAATAAAGTAAATCATGTAATATTATGATGAATGATCATCTAATAGATGTAGGTCCAGAATTTAAACTATTGATCTCTTATACGCGTAACGAGTATTCGATTAAGACATCTGGACCATGCTATTTTTCTTATTATAAAAAGATAAAACTAACAAGATGGTTCAGGTAAAATTCCACTGGAGAACACACGCTCATACGAACTACCTTTAGAAGTGACAATGTTACAAACAAGTCTGCTAGTGCAACTGAGCCAAGCTTGAGCTCAAACTAAACGATATGATAGAATATCTTAAAATGTTCTGTCAATATAATGTTCTTATAGACGATGCCAGAAACAATGAACAGAACTAATAATACTATATTCAAAAACACAAGCTTTTATCTGATCTTAATCCTAAAATATCCACACACACAACTTTCAATAATATAAACTCAAATTCTTGCAAAACCAACCTCAACTCTCATGTGATTGTGGTGTATTCAAACTTGAACTCAACAGACATAAAATCAGCTAAATAAAACTCGTTTTGTTCAAGCTCCGATGTGGACACTAGAAACTAGAGATAAACCGCTTGAAGTTTCCGGTTTCCACTGTCCCAGCGGCAAGTGGCCATAATCATCGAGCTTGCATTATTAGAGATCATTGAGCAAGCAAGAGTATTTGTCTAGCTCAACTCAGCTGTTTCCATTCTAGTGCCGGTCATCTTTCAAAAGAAAAAACATTTGTCTAGTTTATAAGCACCACTTTGCATGAATCCAGGTAGACACCACAAACAACAATAAAGAGAGAAAATAAGCAACTCAACTTTCTATCATAAACTTTTTTCATGGTTTCAAAAAATAATACAAGCAATTAGTGGTGTACAAAAACTGGTTTGTACTCAAGCCAAACCCGACCCGTTTTTGGTCAACGGGACCAAAACCGGGTTTGACCCAACCCGACCCGGCTTGAAACCAGTTTTGGGTCAAACTTTGACCGGATATTGACCAGGTTTTTTTTGACCAAAAACCAAACTAGGCCCGATCTCAACCCGATAAAAAAACTGAAACCCAAGCCGGTTAGTAACCGCCAGGTTGGGTTAAACCCCGTTGTTGACCAGTTTTGGGTTCGTTTTCGGTTCCAGCTTGGTTTTTTTGTACACCTCTACAAGCAATAAAGAACTGAAGAAAGCACTCTACAAAATACAAATAAAAATTTAAAAGAAATAGATTGCTGAAATCTTGAATGAAAATGATTACTTGGCAATCCTGATAGTAATGAAACAGCTCTAAAACATGAACGAATCATCTTTAGACTGAACTTTTGGGGGAAAATAAAAATACAATTTTACAGCCAAACACACGAACATGTTTTTTCATGAAGGTAAATGCATAAAGAACAGCGTACAAGATTGAAAAAAAAATAGTATAATCAACAATAGTGAGGTATAACATAGAAAGACCAAATCTTTTGATTCTTCCGCACTACGCACGGGTCCTGCTGCTTTCTGCGTTTCTTATGGGGTAAAAATATGGATGCGCCTGCAGTTTACCAAACACAACAATCTCATTTGTTTTTGCATTCACATATATAACTAACTAGATTGTTCTCCATATTAAAATCCCATTTGCTATACTTCCCAATTTATGTACTATTAGCGTTTAATAAAAGAATAATAATTATATATATACAATATATCTGAAGAAACATAACAACGGTCCATTGATTAATGAACTTCCTCGATGCTTATTTTTATACACAAATGTACTGCCCATTTTTTAAATAGCCAAATGGTCACATGGTTTAAAAAAGCGAAAAAGGAAAAAGAGATAATTACCATCGCTTCTTTAGCAGTGGGTCTTTCTTGATGATCATACCGAAGCAACTTGTCAAGGAAGTCAATTGCCTACTCAACAAACAACTACATTTGTTACCCACAAGCACAGAACAGATGATACTATAATAGCTAAAACAGTATGTCATTCACAAAGTGTATTTTTACCTCTGGAACAGCTAAATGTTGATTATCAGAATTAATGAACTTTGTCCATTGTTTCCTGCTATGTCTGTACCAATAATAAAAAATAAAACCATCAAGAAATGACACTATAAGCTTTTAGCAAAGATGAACATGTGTTACCAACCTCCCAACAAGACAAGCAAGATGTGGATCTAGCTCCAGGCGATATCTCTGAAGATAAGTATTTAACTCGTCTGTCCCCAACACCTATATAAAATAACGAATAAAAATATAATTCATATTAAATACTAACATTCTCCGCACGTTTCTCTCACTTTTCTGAAGATCCACACTATGTAACTCTTAAAGCACGCATAATCTGAAAGAGTACACATACCTTGGCAATTTTGACCAGCTGATCATAGTTATCATGTCCATAGAAGAATGGTTCCTTGCGGAATATCTGTAAAACACAACCATTACACATTAACATTTTTAACGTTGGGGTACATACAGAGCTATATCGTATGCAATGAATTAAAAAATTCATTAGGAATGCAAGAAAGATAGACCATTATAGGAAAAATAAAGATTGGGAACATATAATTACCATTCCAGCAAACATGCAACCAAGGCTCCACAAGTCTAATGAGTAATCATAATCTTGCAAATCAACAAGGAGTTCTGGACCTTTGAAATATCTACAATCAGATAATCAAAATAAG
Source organism: Erigeron breviscapus (assembly GCA_034093135.1). Classification (NCBI taxonomy): domain Eukaryota; kingdom Viridiplantae; phylum Streptophyta; class Magnoliopsida; order Asterales; family Asteraceae; genus Erigeron; species Erigeron breviscapus. The sequence continues at coordinate 38,479,224 of CM067169.1, read as the reverse complement.
TACACAGAGAATATGTGCCAACAAGCAATCCTAGCAAGCAAATACAAAGCATGATATATTTCGAGATAAGTATATTTATAAGTCAAAAGTTGTAAAAAAATATGAATTAATCAACTAAGAAAGGAACTAAAAAATGAGACATTTAACGGAAATATTATGTCAATGCTCGACTTCATACAGCTCGATGTATGAAAATGAAAATAAACACACCTCGATGCTACACGGACATTATACTCTTTCCCAGGATGATAAAACTCTGCAAGACCCCAATCTATAAGACGAAGCTTGCGCTTTTCATGATCAATCATCACATTGTGGGGCTTCACATCTCGATGCATTATTCCTTGAGAGTGGCAGTAATCTAAAGCCTAATCACAATCAACATGTTACATCAGAAACATATCGGATTTTGTAACAAAGATGCAAAAATAAAATCCACTTCCGGAATAAAACACAAAGTTTCCTATTCTACTTAATTACAACTTTTTACAAAGATTAGTCATTGGGGTAACCATTTACTCCAAAAAAGTTTTTACAAAGATGCACGTCTAGAAGTGTGTGCCTATAAAGGTAAATAGACATTTGACTCTATATATTTAAATGTGTGAATATTACACATTCCTAAAGTGGTGTTAGGAATAAACTGCACACACACAGAAACACAAGAACCAGAAAATAACAAAGAAAGGAGGACACGAGAGATTTAACGTGGTATCTCACACTAAACTGTGTGAACTAATCCACGGGTTGCAACTAGAATATATTATTAAGCTTTCTGCCTCTCAACACTCGTGATTAGGAATTACAAGTACAGGAAAATATATTTATAATAGATAGATTAGGGTTAATGACTTGATGCCCAAGAAAAACTGAACTGGGCCTAAGTAAAGTAAGAGGCTGCTTCTGCCTTAACCAATTAAGGCCTGCTGTAACAGCCTTCTAAACTGGGCTGTATTATCAAGTCACCATAAACCCAACAATCTCCCACTTGGAGGCTTGATAATCTTCAAACTGCCTTCCGCGGTGAATACTTGTACTTGTACGTCTAGTAACTCCATCATCCTATCCTAGTTGCAGCGACCTTCTTATCAGTTAACCTGAAGGTCTGCTGAAACTCCATTAAGTTTCAGCTCATCAGTCACGACTATCTCTGCCCTGACTCGTTCTCTGTCTCTACCGGCTCCCACTGAAACGAACTGCCAGATTCTGAGAAATCCTGAGAACAAACACTCTCCTTTATAAGCAAGAAATCATCTGGAGAGACTTTATCAGGATTTCCAATCCTGGTTTTCACAACCCACTGTCGTCTGGAAGATGTAACTCTGAAGCTTTGACTAGCTTACTGCCAACGCTCCCACTGTCACGATGTCCCTTGACTGGTCTAACCTTTCGAACTCGTTCATCCTGAATCTTCACATTGGCTCTAGGTTTCTCTCTTGCAAAGCAAACCCTCTTCTGCCACGAGATTCTGTGAACCAGACTTCCTTTTCTATTCTCATCTTCTGATGTTAAGCTAACAAAGTATAACGAACCTCTCTTGTGTCCACGAGCTATCACAAGATTACCTTTAACAACTTTCCACTGCCCATTCCTGAACTTAACCTCGTGCCCTGAGTCATCCAACTGCCCAACTGAAACTAAACTCTTCTTCAAGCTTGGAATAACCCTCACGTCTCTCAAAGTCCAAGTAGTACCGGCTGAAGTTACCAAATCAACATCTCCTATGCCCGTAACACCAAGTATATCATCATTCGCCAGCTTAACCTTTCCGAAGTCCCCTACTTTAAGATTCTTCAACGTCTCACTGTCGTGGGTAGCATGAAACGAAGCACCAGAATCCATTACCCAGGAATCCACACTACTTTCTACACTACAGATTAAAGCATCTGCTTCATCATCTGAAGCAAAAGTAGTATTCACCTCTTTCTTTTCATTCGGACATTGATTCCTAAAATGACCGACCTCTTTACAGTTCCAACAGGTCACATCATTACGAGCCTTAGACTGACTCCTTTTTCCGTTTCCGCTTCTACTACCTCTGTTATTACTCCTTCCTCTACCTACATTCAACAAGTACTTCATGATTCAACAGAATTCTTTCGCCTCTCGAATCCCTTCAAAAGTGAGCTTTTTGGATCCTGCTGAACTTGTAACAGCTGTAACAGTTCCGGACCAACTGTCAGGTAATGAAGATAACAGTAGCAAAGCATGGACCTCATCATCGAATTTTATCTGCACTGACTCAAGTCTAGACAAAATCGAATTCATATTATTAATGTGCACTGTTACTGAACTTCCTTCCTTCATCCCTGTATTCACCAAATCTCGAATCAAGAAAACTTTATTTGCTGCCTAAGGCTTCTCGTACATATTAGACAACGCATCCATGATTTCCTTCGCTGTCTTCTCTTTCAGAATGTTGAACGCAACATCCTTTGATAATGTCAACCGAATAACTGCCTTAGCTTTCTTATCCAAAGTTTCCCATTCGTCTGGTTTTATAGTTTCCGGTCTTTCACCCGACAATACCACGTCCAATTCCTTCTGAACTAGCAAATCTTCTACTTGCATCTTCCACCAACTGAAATTTTTCGCGTTAAACTTTTCAATTGTAATCTTTCCGTCTTCTGCCATTACAATGACTAAACGAAAAATCTGATTACAAAAAAAACGTCTCAAATCCCGAAAATCTGCTGAAACCCTAATCTGCCAAATCGAGCCCTAATCTGCCCAATTGAACCTTAATCTGCTGCTGATTGACTGGATTCCCAAAAAACGGCGGCTGAAAATTCAGACTTAAACCCTAAATCGGACTGATCTGTTTCTGGTGGCTGTTTCTGGCGGCAGAACGGCGGCAGCCACTGAAACTGCTGCGAAACAGCAGCAATGAAGGAGATTCGGTGGTGTTTCAAGTAGACAGAACCCTAGCAGTCGGCTAGAGTTCAAACAGAAGCGGCGGCGGCCTGAACCGGCGGCGGCAGCTGCTAGCTGGCCGGAACCCTAATCTGGGTGACGGCTGGATGGTGGCTAGTCGGTGGTTGTGTGATCTGTATGAAACCTAGCTCTAGATACCACTTGTTAGGAATAAACTGCACACACACAGAAACACAAGAACCAGAAAATAACAAAGAAAGGACACGAGAGATTTAACGTGGTATCTCACACTAAACTGTGTGAACTATTCCACGGGTGCAACTAGAATATATTATTAAGCTTTCTGCCTCTCAACACTCGTGATTAGGAATTACAAGTACAGGAAAATATATATTTATAATAGATAGATTAGGGTTAATGACTTGATGCCCAAGAAAAACTGAACTGGGCCTAGGTAAAGTAAGAGGCTGCTTCTGCCTTAACCAATTAAGGCCTGCTGTAACAGCCTTCTAAACTGGGCTGTATTATCAAGTCACCATAAACCCAACAATCTCCCACTTGGAGGCTTGATAATCTTCAAACTGCCTTCCGCGGTGAATACTTGTACTTGTACGTCTAGTAACTCCATCATCCTATCCTAGTTGCAGCGACCTTCTTATCAGTTAACCTGAAGGTCTGCTGAAACTCCATTAAGTTTCAGCTCATCAGTCACGACTATCTCTGCCCTGACTCGTTCTCTGTCTCTACCGGCTCCCACTGAAACGAACTGCCAGATTCTGAGAAATCCTGAGAACAAACACTCTCCTTTATAAGCAAGAAATCATCTGGAGAGACTTTATCAGGATTTCCAATCCTGGTTTTCACAACCCACTGTCGTCTGGAAGATGTAACTCTGAAGCTTTGACTAGCTTACTGCCAACGCTCCCACTGTCACGATGTCCCTTGACTGGTCTAACCTTTCGAACTCGTTCATCCTGAATCTTCACATTGGCTCTAGGTTTCTCTCTTGCAAAGCAAACCCTCTTCTGCCACGAGATTCTGTGAACCAGACTTCCTTTTCTATTCTCATCTTCTGATGTTAAGCTAACAAAGTATAACGAACCTCTCTTGTGTCCACGAGCTATCACAAGATTACCTTTAACAACTTTCCACTGCCCATTCCTGAACTTAACCTCGTGCCCTGAGTCATCCAACTGCCCAACTGAAACTAAACTCTTCTTCAAGCTTGGAATAACCCTCACGTCTCTCAAAGTCCAAGTAGTACCGGCTGAAGTTACCAAATCAACATCTCCTATGCCCGTAACACCAAGTATATCATCATTCGCCAGCTTAACCTTTCCGAAGTCCCCTACTTTAAGATTCTTCAACGTCTCACTGTCGTGGGTAGCATGAAACGAAGCACCAGAATCCATTACCCAGGAATCCACACTACTTTCTACACTACAGATTAATCTGCTTCATCATCTGAAGCAAAAGTAGTATTCACCTCTTTCTTTTCATTCGGACATTGATTCCTAAAATGACCGACCTCTTTACAGTTCCAACAGGTCACATCATTACGAGCCTTAGACTGACTCCTTTTTCCGTTTCCGCTTCTACTACCTCTGTTATTACTCCTTCCTCTACCTACATTCAACAAGTCACTCGATGATTCGAACAGAATTCTTTCGTCTGACGGCTTCGCCTAGAATTAAATCTCGAATTCCTTCAAAAGTGAGCTTTTTGGATCCTGCTGAACTTGTAACAGCTGTAATAGTTCCGGACCAACTGTCAGGTAATGAAGATAACAGTAGCAAAGCATGGACCTCATCATCGAATTTTATCTGCACTGACTCAAGTCTAGACAAAATCGAATTCATATTATTAATGTGCACTGTTACTGAACTTCCTTCCTTCATCCCTGTATTCACCAAATCTCGAATCAAGAAAACTTTATTTGCTGCCTAAGGCTTCTCGTACATATTAGACAACGCATCCATGATTTCCTTCGCTGTCTTCTCTTTCAGAATGTTGAACGCAACATCCTTTGATAATGTCAACCGAATAACTGCCTTAGCTTTCTTATCCAAAGTTTCCCATTCGTCTGGTTTTATAGTCTCCGGTCTTTCACCCGACAATACCACGTCCAATTCCTTCTGAACTAGCAAATCTTCTACTTGCATCTTCCACCAACTGAAATTTTTCGCGTTAAACTTTTCAATTGTAATCTTTCCGTCTTCTGCCATTACAATGACTAAACGAAAAATCTGATTACAAAAAAAACGTCTCAAATCCCGAAAATCTGCTGAAACCCTAATCTGCCAAATCGAGCCCTAATCTGCCCAATTGAACCTTAATCTGCTGCTGATTGACTGGATTCCCAAAAAACGGCGGCTGAAAATTCAGACTTAAACCCTAAATCGGACTGATCTGTTTCTGGTGGCTGTTTCTGGCGGCAGAACGGCGGCAGCCACTGAAACTGCTGCGAAACAGCAGCAATGAAGGAGATTCGGTGGTGTTTCAAGTAGACAGAACCCTAGCAGTCGGCTAGAGTTCAAACAGAAGCGGCGGCGGCCTGAACCGGCGGCGGCAGCTGCTAGCTGGCCGGAACCCTAATCTGGGTGACGGCTGGATGGTGGCTAGTCGGTGGTTGTGTGATCTGTATGAAACCTAGCTCTAGATACCACTTGTTAGGAATAAACTGCACACACACAGAAACACAAGAACCAGAAAATAACAAAGAAAGGACACGAGAGATTTAACGTGGTATCTCACACTAAACTGTGTGAACTATTCCACGGGCTGCAACAAGAATATATTATTAAGCTTTCTGCCTCTCAACACTCGTGATTAGGAATTACAAGTACAGGAAAATATATTTATAATAGATAGATTAGGGTTAATGACTTGATGCCCAAGAAAAACTGAACTGGGCCTAAGTAAAGTAAGAGGCTGCTTCTGCCTTAACCAATTAAGGCCTGCTGTAACAGCCTTCTAAACTGGGCTGTATTATCAAGTCACCATAAACCCAACAAGTGGTGTGCATCATTGTCTAGTGGACACTTATTTCGGGAAGGGGGTAACAAAAACAAACTCATGAATCAATTTATGAGCCGTGTATAGACATTGAAATCAAAGAAGCAGATAATTAAAGGCCTAGCGAAAAACTAAACTCAAGAGCATTAGATGACTCGAGAGACAAGACAATAAAAAGTAAAACATCAAAGGCTGAGTAAATAAGTGAAGGTAAATACTGCTATTCTGCTAACAAGTCAACCTTCAACACCCAGTCATAAAGTACCCATATTCTTAGAGGCAGGTGTTCAACCAAAATCGCCCCAACAAGATAAGCTAAAAAGTTCCTTTTACCTCATTATTACCAATTTACCATGCTGGCCAACTTGCCATGTATAATGTCATTAATTCTTTGGGTGCAGGAAATGAGCCATGAGGGACAACTAGCCATGTATGCTGTCACTAAAATACTTAATCATTGATTCATTGGATGCAAGAGGATGGGGATGAGGACTAAGTAACTGACTCAATGGGTAAATTCACTTTAAACTTTCAAAGAAAAAAATGCTACAACATCACGCTATAAAAGAATACCATCTGGATGCATATCTAGATCACAGCATTATCAGATTCTAATGCTGCCAATTATTGAAGCAAGCAAGCAGTCAACAGCTACATGCTTAAGGCATGTGCAACGTGAGGCATAATACAATTATCACAAGCATAAAATCAGAAATAATATGCATCCCAGTTAAAATATAACTAGCAAAGTAGCAAGGTTCTTGAGATCATTACCTTTAAAAGTTCATATATATAATAGCGAATATCAACATCTGAAAGTGTTGGATAGAGCACTTTAAAATCGGTGTTGTTAACATACTCAAATATTAGACTTGGCGTCTTCGATTGCTGATCTCTCACAATATCCAGCAACTTCACAATATTTGGCCCGCCACAAAGGTTTTGTAGAATTTTGATCTCTCTCTTGATCTGCATCAATCAATATATGATTCATTAAGTAAATGATGTAAACTAATGTCATAATGTATGTTTGTTTAGCACCGAGTAACGAACAGAGAGAAAAGGTAAAAGGGACATCTTAAAAAGAATCCATGTGCAATTTTCCAACTGAATTAACTGACCAAATAAATTTAAATCATAGTAATTTCTTAAAACTAAAAAAGAAATTCTGGCAGCAAGGCTTCAAACAAAAAGTCTGCCATATGGGTTTCCGTTAGTGTTGTGACATGGCTTACATCTGAATGGAAACATAAAAAAGATTTTAACTTTTAACACGAGGTACAAGGCTATTCACATTCGGTTTGCCATTACAAGTTGTAAATCCGGAAAAACAGCTACCAAAGACTCACTTTAACGAATAACCGAAAGGACTTCAAACATTCTAGTGACAAAGTATTCATTATAACAATCAGTCTCTCGAATGATTCCAATCTTAGGTTAAAAAAACTGAAAACATCTTCACCTCATTTAATTACAACAGCCTAATACACACCTAGTGTAAACTAACCATGCAGTAAGTCAAAACACAATAAATACATAACACACAATCAATCAATCAATAAATCAATAAATCAATATATATATTTATAGAGCAAGAGTAATACAAAGTACAAACCTTTTTCTTCTTAACAGGCTTAAGTATTTTAATAATACATTTATCATCAGTAGTACAATGAAATCCCTCAAAAACCTCACTGTATTTTCCTCTCCCAACCTTCCTCACCACCTCATATTTATCCTATTCCCCATCAATCAAATCAAAATCAACAATATATACATAGATATAGATATGATCATATGAAAAAGAAAGTGAAAATAAAAAAAGGCTAACCCCCATTGAACAGTCAACGATTCATAATCCCAATATTCCTTAGGGCGAATAACATTAACATCAGCATAAACCCTAGCTTTGGAAGGAGCGCCGGGGCGGCGAACAGCTTTACCGATCTTTTGAGCCAGGGTTTCTTGTAAGGAAACAGACTGCCGGAGGCTGCGGAGTGGTGGTGAGGTAGGTGGCTGTGGTGGTGGTTGACGGAGGTTTTGATGAAGAGGGTATTTGTGTTTTTGTTTTTGTTTACGGTGGTGGTGTTGTGGTGGTACGGCGGCGGCGGAAGAGATGTGACGTAAGGGAATTAGGGTTGACGGAAATTTGGGGAATTTGAAAGAATGAGAGAATATGAATTGTAAAGTAGAGGGAGGAGGAGGCCTTACGGCCATCAAATGGAGAAACAAGGGCTATTTGTTATTATTGTAATCTAGAATAGAACAAAGACATTCCAGATCGGTAAAAAGGCATCCATACTCTTTTTTTTCTTTTCTCTTTTTTTTTTTTATTTTTTTTTTTATAATTTTATCTTCTGTTGACTTTCCATTGTATTTTGAATTGAATTTCTTTGTTTTAAATTTGGATTTTCTTAGATTATAAACTAGTGGTGGCGGCGGTGGGGTAGTGATGGCGGAGGTAGTGGTGGTGACAATGGTGGGGACGGCAGTGGGGACGGTGATGGGGGCGACGATGGTGGCGAATGAAAAAGTTATTGATGTTAAAGATGGTATTGTAGTTATTTTAAGTGTTGGGAATCTATACTGTAAATTTTTAATTAAGGGTATTATAGGTATATTAGATGGAGATGTTTAAATTAGTGATTAAAGGCGAAAGGTATTTTTGGTTTTTCAAAGACAGAAAGTTTAAGGATAAAAAGGGGTGGTTTGTTTTATTTGATAGTATAGATTTGCAAACACTTCTCGAATTTTAATTAAGGATAATGATAAATCAACCTAATTGGTGTGCCTAAAGATATGCCTAATAGTAAGATGATGACATGTGAAAAAATCAAGGGGCAAGATTAGAAAAGAAAATTAGTGGAATACACATGTCAAATTCTTAAGGTTTTAGGTTGATTTTTAGGCATATGAGTTAGGTTGATTAATCATTTTCCTTTAATTAAAACTAATATCAAATGATTTTTTTTAACAGCGAGTCTGTAGTTAGCATTCGAGACACCACACTAACATCTAATTGTGCAGTATGCGAAGCTCGAATCACGCATTTCTAGAATAAAGTACAGAACTCTCGAACCCCACCCCCTGATAATCCATTTAATAGAAATGCATTAAATAATTATTTTGGAGCTCAACGTAGCCTCTGAAATATTCGTCGCCGAAATGTCTCAAATTTTGATAATTAGATTGGATTTCTGCAATAAAGATCAGTTTAATTACTACAGTAGCTAAGTTATTATTTGACGACGTGTATACATTTCACAAAAACCAAAGACACATATATAGATACATATATATAAGTTCGAAACACGTGTATTATTAATTGAGCATGACTACTATTAATTATTATGTTACATAGTAATAAAGTAATTCTTTTGGAGCACTTACTCTTTGAATTAGATTTGGAACAGAAACTTGATGAGCAACCCCAAAACCAAAGTTCCTCACATTTCCTATCACATTTCCTGTTCTAGACGTTTTGACCACTTTGATTGCTTGACCCAACATTTTCTTTTTTCTTTGTATTATGATTTTTTACTTTCTACTATATTTGTTAAATCTCTATTTTCAGTTTATCCTTCTATATATACGAGAACGGTATCCGCGCGTTGCGGCGACCGTGAAGTTGGCGGCGATGGTGGTGATGTAATGGCGGCGGTGGTGGAGTTGGCGGCGGTGGTGGCGGAGATTGGTGTAGGTGGCGACGATGACGAGTAATGAAGGTTATTGATGTAATTTGGTTTTGATGAAATGTTGAAATTAAAATGTTAAACAAGGCTATTTGCTTTATAATATAGTATAGATAATATAATATATACAATATATAATAAAATAATATCCTTATATCTATATATATATATATTGTAAGTCCCAACTCGTTAGATGGTACTACTGAAGACACCTCTATGTCGATGGTGGAGTTACTTTGCAATATATGCACTGAACTGGAGACGACCAGTTGCAGTGTGTATATACCAAGTTCTAGATAGATTACTTATATAAAAGACAATAAGTAAAGAACAATGCAATAATACAAATAACTTGTAAGATAACTTGATGAGACAATATGTATTTTTCAATGTGTAATTTATTTATTGATATTAAACAAATTACAAGTTGATGCGGAACCAAGATAATACACGAATGTAAATATCCTAACAACCTATGAAATACAATTGATCTACACTCGGAATTTCTCAAGACAATCGAAACACTTAAAGTTGTGAAATGTTCCTTTTAGCGATTGAGAGAAGATTGCACAAGTTCACCAAGAATATTGCAGGTTTGCAAAGTGTGAACTCTATCGAAGTTTATTCGAAGAAGTTATATTCTTGGTTGTGCAATGACTTGTATTTATAGGCAAAGTTAACATTGGGATGTTAACTTTAGCCGTACAAATGTGGTTGGGAGCATTTAAGGAATAGCATTTAATTCCTTAAAAGGCAGTGTAAAGTCGCATGTTAAAGTGACTTTACATAACCACCTTTATGTACCTTATAATACTTAAATAATAAGATAAGGCTTATTATCCGGGTAAAGGTACATAAAGCATACAAGTCAATTCCTCGTAATCAGTGTAAAGCTTTGTAAGGGCTTTCCACTGATGGTCTCCAGTTTGTAACTGACTAGAATGCCAACTGGGCTTCGCTGCCATTGCCATTCTCTATCTTCCATTTGTTGTCTTCGACTTCAACTGGAATGCTTCTTCAACTTGGTCAGTTCTCAACTGGAGGAAGTCTTCAGTTGCGTTGACTGTACGGTGCAACTGGACTTCAATATATTTCTCGACAAATCATCTTGGTCACCAGTTTTACTGGGTCACCAGATGCAACTGGTGACTGGCCAGTCAGTGTGAACTGGTGACTGGCCAGTTCCAGGTGAACTGGTCCTAACAATATATATAATATATATATGTATGTATCGTATATATATATATATATATATATATATATATTTATAATCTAACCTTTGATTGGATGTAAAATAATAATTTTGTATTGAGTGATAAATAGATGCAGTTGTATTGGTTGAAAACTAATGGTTTATAGATGCATTTCTATTAGATGGGTGGAAAATATTGTGGGAATAGCAAATGGTATCTTAAGTCTTTCAGTGAAGTCTTTGACTTGAAGAGATCTAAGTTTTAATATAAAAGGATAGAAGATAAATTTTGGACATTAGAACCATTGAGAATGGACAAATCTACCGTCGATGTTAAAAAGAAAAAAAAAAAAGAGAGAGAGAGAAGTTTTGAGTACATCTTTTTAATTGCAGACTCATTTAGTTTACTAAATACTCCGTAAATGTTAAGAGTGGTCATTAACTCATTATGCACGTATGAGTGCTTATCATAGGCTTATCAAAGAAGCAACCACAATTCAACGCCATAAACCTATAAAGGCTGACTCGTATGCAACTCATCATTATGATACAATGAGTGAAGAAAGTCAAAAGCTATATATCTTTTTTCTCTTTGACAACGTTAAAACTCAAATTTTACCAACATGATGGACCATTTGTGACAAGTCAAGAAATAAAAGAAGAGAAAAGAGATTTGTTTGCGATTAAACACAAACTTGATCCGTTAACTTTAACACACACAAAAGAAAGTCGATCCCCAAATTATAATTCTCAAAAAACTAAAAGAAAGGGAAACCCTAACAACAGCAACAACGCCATTCGGCCTAACTAATTTAACGGAGTGATGACACCGATAGGCAAAATACATTTAAATGTGAGTATATGAAGATGAAGTCGTGATGAATGAAAGGAACGGGATAGGTAATCATCACATGATGTCTGCAATGACTCTCCATCTTGATACGGCCCGTGTCTGGCATAATCAAAAACCCGAGGGCCGGTTATAATGTTTGAGACATACACTGCGTAAATTTATAAGATCAGCCAAACCTTGTTTCCAACTTTTCATAATGCTTATATATATATATAATATAAATATATTATAATACATAATATTTTTATATATTATATATATATATATATGAGAGAAATCAAATGAGAAGGTGTCTTAAGGAGAGAAGGTCCTATGAACCAATCAGAACGTGACATGTGGCATTTTTGTAAATAATTTGACTTCAAACCCAAGCTGACCCAACCCACCCCAAGCTGACCTCCCAAGCTGACCCAACCTCAAGCTGACCCAACCCCAAGCTGACCGCCCAAGCTGACCCAACCACCCAACCTGACCCAACCTGACCAGACCCCAACCTGACCAGACCCCAACCTGACCTAACCTGACCTAACCTAACCAGACCCCAAGCTGACCCAACCTGACCAGACCCCAAGCTGACCCAACCTGACCAGACCCCAAGCTGACCCAACCCAAGCTGACCCAACCTGACCCAACGACCAGACCCCAAGCTGACCCAACCTGACCAAGCTGACCCAACCCAACCCAAGCTGACCCAAAACCCATAATCTACATTTGTGTAGATTAATCTACATTTGTGTAGATTATGTGTAAATTGTGTCAAGCTGACCCAACCTGACCCAACCCAGAACCCAAGCTGACCCAAAACCCATAATCTACATTTGTGTAGATTAATCTACATTTGTGTAGATTATGTGTAAATTGTGTCAAGCTGACCCAACCCCAAGCTGACCCAACCTGACCAGACCCCAAGCTGACCCAACCTACAGAACCCAACCTGACCCAGACCCCAAGCTGACCCAAGCTGACCCAACCTGACCCAACCCAGAACCCAAGCTGACCCAACCTGACCAGACCCCAACCTGACCCAACCTGACCCAACCTAAGCTGACCGTCCAAGCTGACCCAACCCTAAGCTGACCCAACCCCAAGCTGACCCAACCCAACCCCAAGCTGACCCAAGCTGACCCAGCTGACAGAACCCCAAGCTGACCAAGCTTCAAAAAAGTTTAACTTATTTACAAAATTGCCACCGCGCTTTTTTTTTAATTTGACACATGTCGCGTTCTGATTGGCCAATAGGACCTTCTCTCCTTAACACACCTTCTTCCAGGATCCTCACCCTATATATATATATATATTATATATATATATATATTAATTTTTTACACCCACGCACCTAGCTAAACCGTAGAACAACTTAACTTAATCGTGTGCGGTGGTCATCATTATTACCAAAATTATTATGCATGTAGTGTTTTAGGAAACATTGTAAATTAAAAGGTTTTTGAGGAATACTTGGAGTTCAAGGTCTAAGCTCAAAACCGGTAAACTCTAATTAGGAAATAAGATTAGACTAGAAACTATGGTAACTAGGAGGTCTATATAAATAGAGAAGGGGAAACCGATTAATACATCCCATTCTGAAAGCAAATATCTTGTCTTGGTTAATAAACAAGTATTTGGAAAAACTCTCTGTCGTGTAATTTTCTTGATTCTTTTTCTTCTTAATTGGTCGAACTACAAAAACAACACGTTTTTGTTGGGGTTTCTTTGTCGATCGAATAAAAGCAAGAAAAAAAGAGATATCGTGTTGGGTTTCTGATTGAAGGACAAACAGAGTTATTAGTTGGTGATTGGTTAAAGATGCTTAGATTCATTATTGTGTTCACATTGGTGGGAATTATTTAAGCAGCTCGAGTCTGGTGTTTTTTGGTTTAACTTAGTTGTGCGATTTGTTAAGGTTTTAAAGCTTAACAAGTACTAGTCAACTTTTAAACTAATTAAGGTTTGTTAGGGCGGTCTAAAATTCTAACAGGAGTGATGATGACATCGGTGGTCAAACTGCGTCTTGAAACGTTCCGTGCATATGAAGATGAACTCGTGAAGAACGAGAGGAACGGGATAGGTAATGATCACATGATGCCCGAGCACGAATTTGTCCGCTATTTGGTCGCAATCACTACCAGTGTTGATAAGCCGATTGTTCTCCCCAAGAAGAAGAAAACCAAGAACAATAAGTTCAAAAACAAGAAGAAGAGAGATGCCGCTGCAGCTGATGAAGATGTTTCAGCCGAAAACACCTCGACGAAAAACAAGAGAAAGAGAGAGGGCGATGATGAGAGCAAAAAGAAGAAGAAGAAAAACAAGAGTGAATGTTAATTTA
>CM067169.1:38420799-38464275 GCA_034093135.1 Erigeron breviscapus | reverse complement strand
TCAGAACAAACACGGAAACATAAATCCAAATCTTGCTATCTACATATTTGACCAACCAGCCTTTGTGTCATCACTCATGGTATTTATTCTTAAGTGCCGAGCTTCTGCACAGCAGTCATCACCCATAACATACAGCTTTTCCATTCTAATATTTTCTTTAAACAAAGATCAAACCGGTGATGTGTGTTGTGGACCAAATAGTACCAGGCTAAATGAGTCATAGCAGAAAGGCTTAACCTAGCCGAGAAGCATCATTATTCTCGTCAAGAATGAGCTTGACACCGTTGCTTTTAAGAGAATTGATAATAGCCCAAACCTTGGTTCGATTTTTGAAATCTTTTTTCTCAAGCTCTTTATTCACGTCAACATGAATGCCTCTTTCTTGGCCAGATTCAAGACCTTCTACCTTAAGCCGCATAGCCAACACCTCACCCACAACTGTTGCAGCCTTTGCATTGCAGGTTCTACCACACTCAAGTGAGTTTTTGATAGAATGTTCAACTGTTGATGCTGTTGCGACTATTCGGCCATTGTTCCTATCCACTACATTAGCAGTAACGTATTTTAATGACATGAACAACCTCAGCACATACCTCTTCAACACCGTCATCCTTTTGTATCCTCCTACGTTAAAAAAAAACCCTGATAATTAACTATTGAAGCTACTCAGCAAAACTATCAATATACTTGTAATGAATAACTATGGGCTATTTAAGAAATGCCAAAATAAGTTACTTACTGAACATCACTGACTTTAACCTACTGATCTATAGTTGGCAGTTAGACCATTTACTTGTGCACGGGTCAATTTGGGCAATATTTATCTCTACCTGGTCTATCTCTACCTGGTCAAATGAGCCAAACCAACAAACCAGTCGTTAAGTAAACATATCAAATGGATCAGACAGGTCACAGGTCAAACGGATTGGAAGTTACCCACATGTATTTCTAACGCATCCAACCGCCTAATCTCTTTATGAAAAAAAGATGGATTAAAACAACCGGGATGACTTTCTGTTTGACACCATTGTTTCTCAGTCACATTTGTGGGTTACGAGCAGGTGTAAGAAACTTGGTATTTCGCGGGATGATTGGTTTAAAAACCCTCTTCTACATATTTAACTTGTATGTTTTTCAGTGTTGTTATTATTATAAATAGTTTCGTTATTCCTAGACATTGTATTCTGTATTTGTACTGTTTTGGTGTCTAGTGCTTTGCTAGATGCCATTTTGTTTATTTATAATATTCTGCTGTTAAAAAAAAAAAAAATTGTTTCCGCAATCTATTTATAACACAAATTGTTATTTATAGATATATGGTTAACGAGTTCTTCAGGGTCAAACCAACCTGACTTGAATGTACCGAAATAATCTGTTACCCAGCCCGCCCAATTTGCCACCTGTAGTAAAATCTTCTCTTCGTATGCGTGAATCTTTGCTTGGATTTTTATTTTGCCAGTTTGACTATATTTTCCCAGTAGGTATTTATTTTCTAAGTTTCCAGAGAAGAAAAAGTAAAGTTTAACTTCAATGATCTGGGTGAAATTCCTCATTTCTTTTGACCCGTTCAGTTCATTTCACCCATTTTAATAGTTATTTTCTAACTAACCCAGTTAGAGATAAAACATTACCCAAATTAGCTCATTTATAATTAGATGTGTTGAAAGTACTACCTCCAACTAACCTAACCAGGGGTGACGGCCTTTTACCGAAAAAAAGTACTACTTCCAACTCATATGCTTTTTTAAGATATACTTAGTTGTGACTCTGGTGATTTATCATAGGATCTTGATCCGCAATGTGAGGAACTAATCAAAGAGAAGTGTGGTGCAGACTACAACTTTGATGTGGATGATAAAGCTCACAAGTTAGAAAAGATGGGCATTGTTGCTAGGGTGAGATTGCATCTACTTTTCGTTCTAAGCCATGCAAATGTGTACTTAATATTTTCCTATTATATATGAGAATCGTTGCCTCTTACTGCAAACTCGCAATATTACCCCATCTTGGATTGAAAATAGGTTCTATCTTTAATGGGTCATATGGGTCAAACAGGTCCAAAGTAAACGAAATGCATTTTTAATACGTAAAATCTCACGAATCATGTTATTTAAAGAACTATTCCTATTAAAATATTAAATTATTGCAATCATATATGAAACAGGTAATTGTAAGAAGGTGCTTTTATTCATACAAGATTCAATTGGAAGGCACTGTGTTGGTCTCAAGCATGGAAACGAGATTATTGGTACCACTATAGAAGAGGTCGTACTAAAGGCAAGCCAGGAGCACGGTGGTTCATAATGTTGCATTTCCCGTCTTACACCTTTCTAGTGAGGCCTGGATGGTGAATCCTTCAAGGGTGTGGTGTGCAATTTGTTTTCATTAATAAAGCCTTTTGTCTTGTACCAGTTGTATGCAATATTTGTTGTATCACTGTTAGTGTTACATTGGGTGATCAAATTACAGGTTGATTATTCTCTCCCCTGTTGCCACCACCACATGCATTGCTGTGATTGGTGGTCGGTTTTAAGCGTATTTAATGTACAGTATAGATTCATATGTACAATAAGTATTGAAACCAAAGCGAGTACTTGTTTAAATCCGTGTGCAGTTTGCAGGAATGGTACTGTAGAATTGCAATGCATATAGCATTAGTATAACCATAGTTGTGTATCTTGGTTAATTTGTAAAGAGCAAGACTGTCTTTCACTAGAGGTAGCCTGGCCTCACTGCAACAGTTTATAGTATGGAGTTGTGAGTTCAATCCTAACTAATTCATTTGAAAATTAGTAGAACATTTTGAAAATTATAATTAGAGTCTAAATGTAGGAGGCAGTATCATATATATGAACATAACACGAATTTCTAAACACTGCGCCATATGGGCCAAAGAAATTAACATCACATAGATTTTTAGCTCAGACAATTCAAATAGATCTTGTTCATTGTTTTCTTATAAATAAAATAACATTACATCTAGATTTTATTTCCAAGGTTTAGGTCTCTTACGGGGGTAAACATTTGAGGAAAAATCTAGGAAATGGACAGGGAATACCAATAAGGGAATCAAAAATACTAGTGAATTTCAGATTTTTATTAATCACTAAAATGAAATAATCAAAAATCAATAACTCATAAATAGAAGGGAAAAATAAAATAAAATAAAAATAAAAGTGTAGAAACAGAACAGTACATACCTGAGTTAGAGCGAACGAAGGTGCTGACTTCTGAGACCTGGGTTGTGGTTTTTGTAATCTCATCCTCTCAGGGCCTGAGGCCTGATATTTAGTTACTTGATCAAGTCCAGCCCATATGAGTTGGCCCAACTCAGAATCTTAAAACTTACAACAATCAGAACATTTGAAACCCCATCAAACAAACAAACAAAAATAAAAATGTCATCAATCCAAACAACACTTCTCCAAAACCTCAAAACAATCAAGAACAAAATCAACCTTCCAATCACAACCCCTTACAAGGAAATTGTTGACACCATCATCTCCTCTGCCACCACAACCACTATTCTATCAACACTCACATCCAACACAATCAAATCAATTTTTTCAGACCCATCAATTAAAACAAGAAAATGCTTAAATTTATTCAAAATCATCTCAGAAAACCAGTCTTTAATACCCTTCAAGATTGAAGTTGAACACTATGTGACACTTATATGCAGGTCTATTAAGTCCAGAAAGTTTGAAGATGCTGAAAAGCTTCTAACTTTATTGACAAATGACCCAAATTTGAAATGCCCATTTCAAGATTTTGCTTATCTAGCTGCAAAACACAAGCTTTTTCAGTCAAAAATGCTGAATTTGATGATGAAGGTTTGTGCTGATTGTGGTGATTTTGTTAAAGGATTTGAGGTTTTTGATTATATGAAATGTAATGATGTTGTTATTGATGAAAAGACTTGTACTGTTTTCCTAATTGGGTTGCTGAGGTGTGAAAATATGGGGTTAGGGTTGGCATTTTTCGATAAAATGGTCGAGTCAGGTATCGATGTTTCGGTGTATAGTTTGACTGTTGTGGTGGATGGTTTGTGTAAAAATGGTGAGATTAAAAGGGGTAGAGAGTTAGTTATAGAAGCTTTGGGTAAGAATATTAGGCCTAATGTGATAACTTTTAATACTTTAATTGATGCTTGTTGTAAAAGATGGGATTTTGATGAGTTGGTTTTCGTATTAGCGTTGATGGAGAAGGAAGGCGTGGAGCGTAATCTGGGAAGTTATAAGTTTTTGATTGATGGGTATTTGAGTAGTGGGAGGGTTGGTGATGCTGAAAGGATGATCATGGAGATGTATGATAAAGATTTGAATGTCGAGGTTTATTTGTGGAATTCGGTTATTCTTAAGTATTGTAAGTTAGGGAAAATGGAGAGTGCGTTTCTAGTTTTTGATAAAATGATCGAGAGAAACGTTGTGCCTAATGCAGAAATGTTTCGGATCTTGGTTAGTGGAATTTGTGGGATTGGGGAGATGGAGGCAGCACAGGAGTTGGCTGAAAAGTTACAGAAGAAGGATATTGATTTGGGTCATGACGTTTTCGATGATTTGATTGATGGGTGTTGTAAAAAGGGGAAGTTTAATGATGCTGTTAGACTGCTTTCGTCGATGGAGGATAAAGGATTGTATGGTGATGTGCGCTTGTATAACATGGTTATTGTTGGTTTGTGTGAGTTGGGTCATGTTGAAGAAGCAACAAGACTTTTGAGCATTGTTGTGAAATGTGGTGTTGCCCTTGAAAATTTTGTCACTCTAATAAATGATCCAAAATGAGAACAAACGACGACGAAGAAAGAATTCCCAGGACATGGAAATGACAGGTAAACTATCGTCCCAACTTTTCATGCCATTACGCTTATGTTTTAGCTTAACAAAGGCCAAAAGCTATAAAATCGTAGTCAAAGATGATTAGGCGATAATGTAGGCATGTAACAGTAACCCTCCCATAGGTCGGGCAAAATTTGCGCGTCCGTGTGTAAGCTAGAAAAGCCGTGGGATCGTGTTTTGACTTTCAAGCTTCCAGAGGACACAAGCTTTTAATGATATCCTCATTGTGTAAACTTTTGATCTTGAAAAGTGTAAAGTAGGATTGGTCCATAATTTACTAATAACAAAGAGATCATAAGCACGTATTGGAGACCTGCGGAAAGAACTGCAAAGTTGAGCTAGTTTTGATTAGATGTAATACTGCTCTTTGATATTTGTATTTCATGTCATTAGCCCTGGTATACACTTCATGTGGCCCCTATTTTCACAAGGGAAAACGTTTTGTATTTTTACGTAATGATTTCACAAGGCATGTTTCAGTTAAAGCTGTCATGACAAACACGTTCAGTTGATTTTAATCTTGAGGTATTTCTGTCTTCTGTAGCAACTTCTTGGCCTTTTTACCATTTGGTATTTGTATCAGTATCGTCTATAACCAAAGTAATTTTCTATTAAGTATTTGTGGGCCAATAATCTTATGTGTCATGAGTTCTTTTAGAAGTTTTGACATATATACACAGTCAAAGATTTAGGGTCCTTTGATAGATGAAAAGTGAAAGTGATTGATGAAGAGATTAGTTAACTAAATTTGGTATATTCTACTTCGGTTATGGTGTATTTTTTTATACATAATTTGCTCTCGAATTGTGCCTAAATGCCATTATTGCTGTGTATTATGTGGAGGCATATAGACCTGTAAGGAAAGGAGACCATTTCCTTGTTTGAGGAGGAATGCAAAGCATAGAGCATAAAGTGATCGAAGCTGATCCTGCCGAATACTGTTTTGCTGCTCCAGACCCTGAAATCTTCTGCGACAGTGACTCAGTGATCCCATCAAGAGGGATGATGATGAAGGTTTGGATGAGTTAGGCACCCTCAACTTTTCAAATCTATTGGAGTCAAGCCTCCTTAAAGTTATTTTGCCCCTAAGCACCTACCCTGGTGCAGGAAAGACACTGATAGGTAGGATAGTTGGCTAATGGAACAAAAGCTTTCTTTTTCTGCGTAACTGTATATACAGACCAGAAATGATGTTAACATTCGCTGGAGAGTGAAAGCAATCTTAAGACCGTATATAAAGAGATTGAGAAGAACGTTCCTTCAATTATTTTCATTAATGAGACAGATTCGATAACTCTCAAGCAAGAGAAGACTAGTGGTAATTTTGGTGCACATGTTAGTGTATTGGGGGCTACAAATCACCCAAATGGCATAGATCCTCCTCTCAGAAGGTTTGGTCGGTTCGATAGGGAAATCAACGTTGATGTGCCAGGAATTCAGGAATTCGGGTGTCTTGAGGTTCCCCGCATCCGCGCAGAACATGAAGCTTACTGAAAGTGTAAGTCAAGCTTTTTTAAACGCATGCCTTTTTAATTTTAATAATGATCATTTAACTGATCACCGACAACAAATTGAAACTTTTCCATGTTAATTTGGAATAGATATCTTAATGAACACATAGTTATGTTGTGATGATCTTGATGCTCACACTGAAGCTGCACTCCTATGCATTATAGAGAAAAAAAAGGGTGTTAGATGTTTTGATAATGATTTCCATAGCAGTCTATAATGAACAATTCTTGACTGCTCTAGGAACAAGCGATTCATCTTAAAGAGGAGGTTTAATTATGATGAAGAATAAGTTAATGTACGGCAAGGTGCATCAGTATGATATGGTGTGTTGAAGAAGCAACAAGACCTTTGAGGATTGTTGTGAAATGTGATGTTATCCTTGAAAATTTCATTAATCTAATAAGAGATCCAAGATAAAGAACATGCTAGCCATCTACAAGAAGTCTCCTTTTTTACAACATGAATATGCTAGGTTAAACTTATCATTCCCAACTTCACACACACACAGTCACTTAAGTTTCAGCTCAACAAAGATCACAAGCCATAAACTCAAAGTCAAGGATGATCAAGAGATAACGTAACAGCGATCCTTGTGAGGGTGGGACTATGTGGCCCGTCCTTGCCTAAGCTAGAAATGCTATGAGACCGTCTTCTGACTTTCAAGCTTCCAGAGGACACGAGCCATTTTTCTTTGATGACACTTGGGTTGGGATGCAGCGAATCCAGGCTCTGCTCACTTTTGTCTCTCAAGAAACGGTCTAAATTTTGACTGTACTTGTCTTCATGGTCATATTGGGTGGTTGATAGAAGATTATGCTTCAGATTAAATTCATGATCAGTGAAGTAACCATTTTCTTGAATATCCTGCATTGCAAGATCGTCATACTCCTCATCTGATTTGGTCGACTCCTCATCAACTGAACCTTCCATCTGCATTATCATGATGTCATGAAAAGCTGAAACCAAAACTGGGGCCGAAATCAAAACTATCGTCATGTGAAAGTGTAAATACCTCTTCGTGCATATGTTCATTGGCATCATCGCTAAAATCCTCATCGCTGTCCACCTCAAGCTGATCATCTCCTTCTTCATCACTTCCATATACCGACTGCTCCTCCTTCAACTGAAAGTTGCACAGCAACCAGCAATTATTTAAAGATCACACAATATTGGTTTACTGTGATTCACAATGGAAAATGAGATTTACCTCTTTAGCGGGCCCATCAGAGGCCTTAGGTGAACTACAACATGATGAATAATATCTACTACCATTATCAGTAAGCTCGCCTCGAGAATCGTCAACGCTACTAGCCCGACTGGTGCACCCAAGGTCGGTTGGCCAAGCACTGATTCCGAAGTTACCAAATTGCAGGTTAACTGGTACAGCCTTTCCAATCTGCACAGGTCCATAATCAGGATGTCCTATAATCGGCTTTCCATCAGCATCTACAGAATTTACGGGCCATGCTTTTGCAACAGATCCATCATCATTTAGAAGAGCCATTAAATGTCTTGAAGAACCTTGTCTTTGGATCAACTGAAACATTCCCTTTGAGCTCAGTGAGTTAGCCACACACTGATTTCTATATTCTTCATCAATTACAGAAACAGTGTTAGTGGTTGGATCATAAAGCTGCTCCCCAGCCTCACGTCTTCTTAAGCAGCTGAAAACCGTGGCATGTATTGCAGCAACACTCTTGTCAACATTTGTATTATTTACTTTCGGCACCAGATGTTTGTCTGCTCGATTGCAAAGGTATTCTTGGATTGTTCTAATGTTTCTTATATACTTTACATATTTGTTTTTGGCAGGATCTAAAGTCATGTACTTTGCACGTACTGCAAATCTCTCCATGTGTTTGTCCTCATTTGTGATGTATATCATGAATGGTATGATTGATGGATGTTTCTTCATTAACCCCATCTGCATAATCAAACAAAATTGCCTTCAGACATCAAATTAATCAGAAGGTAGGTGCTATGCTATAAATTAGATTAATGATATTTGTGATAATATACCACAAAGTTAAGGCTCAAGTGAACACCCTCCACAACAACCGATTCTTTTCTTTCTTCCCATGCTGTGATGAGTCGATCAAGACTATCAATGACCATCTCGCTCTGTGCTTTAAAGCCTTCGATTGCCATTTGTTTAGGGCTGATCAAGTCAACTGTGGTAGAATCTGAACCATCATGAGGTATTCGTGTTGAAGCATCAAATGGACCATTTTTGAGTTGTGATTGAGGCGAAATATTTCCTTGTTTATTTGCTTTTCGTTTGGCTTTAGCTTCTGAAACAGCCACTGGATCTAGATGCTCTCCTGCATGGTATGTAGAAGACCAGAGCAGGGGATTTTGCTTTTCATCAACAAAGCTCCTCATCATGTGCCGAATTGAGTCCGTAGATATAACCGTTGTGATCCCTAACCTGCTAGCCTGCACATTCAATTTCAGGGCTCAACATCTAAATAGGAATGGTCTACCCGATTTCTGTTTTCAATGATGTGGTGTTGTATACGAACTCATGGCACCAACAAATAAAAGCTTCTAAAGCGAGATGGATTTACCAGCAAAGCAGACAACGTAGATTTGCCACATCCACTCGTCCCACAGAGTAACACTGTTACAGACTCCTTTCTTTCACGGATTCTGCAAAAGTGATATAGCATATGATACATTGACTGAAAATCTCAATACCTACAAAGTGCGATAAAGATATATGATGATAAAAAGAATAATAATAATAATAATAATAAAAAGATACCTGCAAGCTAAAACCAAGTCCGCCCTCTGATTAGGACCAACATACTTGTATTCAGCAAGAGCATCACAAACAACATCAATGAACCTCTTCCTTTTAACAATAACCGTTGTACGCTTCTTATACGATTCAAAGGGAATGCTCCTAATTTTCTCATCATCATTATCATTCTTTAAGCTTCCTTCTCCCTTATTATTCTCTTTACCATAAGGATGAACTTTTAGGAAATCTTTTCCGGTTTTAATAACACCCATAGCAGCTAAAGTATCCCCTAAGCATTCTGTTCTCATAATCTCAAATACCCTTTGACTAATCTGGTCAAACAACATATATATTTTGCATGAAGTCAATATATTTGTTAAACAAAATATATACATATCACTTCCAATCATTAGTATCCTAAGGTTTTCACCGCTTCTAGCCCGACAGTATGTCAGTATCAACTGTGTAGTTTGTAACATTGAGGTTGGTTTTAGTCATAAAAATCCAGTTTCTTAGTTTGTCTGTCCGTTTAAAGTAAAAGTTATCATAAGGTTGCACTTTTCCTGTTGTAATAATTGACCTTTTAATATGTGGTACATATAATAATGAAATATATACGTATGTATCGATAGATATACAAAGATGAGGAGTTTAGGATGTATGTAAAACCTTGAAGGCGTGACGAGCTTTACAACCCATTAACTGCAAAGTGCTTTGAAGAACATGACGAGTGTACCTAAATGACATGTCATCTTGTTTCTCATGATGACAACCAATTTTATCATTATCATCATCTTCCACCACTACTATGTACAACAATTTGGCTACCTCCATATCTCTAGCTTTCCCTATATTGTAAGACACACACACAAACACATAAATATATAAACTAATTAAAGCATATATAAGTAAACAGAAAGAACGTACACAAAAAAATGGTCGGTCACTTACAAAGATAATATGAAGATTGGTGTAATGTATTATGAATAAGTTTAATATAACCAAGATTCAAGAAATCAAAGGAACATTGTTAGAATATGAGGGTGCTTATTATTATTATTATTATTATTATTATTACTATTATTATTATTAATTATTAGCTAGAAGGAATTAAGGAAGGTTATTGCTCGCTCGCAGAGAGATGTGATATGGAGAGGTCAGTGTGTAGGTGGGTGGCACCTGCTGCTATACACGCATCAACGTCTCCAACACTCCACGAGTCGTCTCTCTCACTCTCTCTCTCTCTGACCTGACCAATATATATTTATACATTTTTGTACATATAATATTGTGCATATATAGAATATATATGTATTTTATTTATGAGGGAAATTTGATTGACGTAAATAAAAACATATAAGCGGTGAAAGTTTCAAACACAAAGAAAGCAAGAAAGAAACCCTACCATTTGATGCACTTTTGTCTATTTTCTTTCTTCTTGATCCTTTTTGTCCAAATTAATTTAAGAAGATATTTAGAGGATTTAGAAAGTAAAGTAAGAATGATCTTTTAGAAAAATAGATTTTGACCAGTGTCCAACATATAGGTTATTTATTTAATTTTTAGGTTAGATTTACATAAAGATAATAACATCATCAAATTCAATATGTATAGTAGGCGGATATTGTAACTTCAATGCATAAAAGTCATCAATTTAGGCGGTCAATATATGTTTATAACGTAAAAAGTAGATTACATGCATGTCTTTGTAGTTTGTCCAATATTAGTATTTCCATTCTTCTCATTTAAAGGTTTTACCCAACAGTTTCAAAAATATGCACTTTTCCGTTTGGTTGTCTTTTACGCAAAAATCCTATTACAAAAACCAGGGACGAAATTGGATACCTTGGGGAAGGTCTAAGTGGAAAAATGACAAAATGTATATCGTAAGAACGGTTTGAGTGGAATAGTTCATGTGTAAGAGATAATTTTAGTGAAAAAGTGCATACCTTAATTTAATATGTTCAATGTAATTTATCAATAATAATAATAATAATAATATAATTCTTTATAAAGCAAACTAGCCTCTCTCAATTTAATAAATTCAGCATTTTTTAAAATATTTATAAAATATCCTTAATAACCTCTAACACATCAGACACACAATTACGTCTTTCTTTTTCACACATCAACACCAGCACCATTCATCATCACCCTCGGCCGCCGCACCTCCACCGCCATCAATCGCCGCTGCCACCGCCGTCATTATATCGCCACAACCACAGCCGCTACCGCCACATGCCACCACGACCCGTCACCGTCATCAATACTTCGCCGCATCGTGAGGGTATTTCTCTAGTAAAATATAAACGGAACCAATAACATTGAATAAATAAATCACAGAGACCATACATATAATTTACTTTTATTCAAATAATAAAAGGTGGTTTTTTTAGAGAGTTATCTTATTTATTAAAAAAAGGTTTTCTTTACAATATGTTAAACATATGTAAATATATAAATATTCTAATAAAATTAACTAACAACATAACCAAAATCGAATTTGTTAAATTCAAGCCTTATATTTGGTTAATAAATGGAAAAAATATAGGTTTTTTTTAAGTATATACAAGATTAAACTTTCGTATAATCAAATAAATTCAGAAAATAAGAAAAGTTTTGTTTTTATATTTGTTGAATGGGTATGGTTGTATCTTATGCTTCAGTATTTTGGCAAATGTAATTGTAGTTGTAGCTTGCAACTGTAATTTTAAGTTGAAACTGTAAGCTGTAGTTTTAGGTAAAGCTATTAACTAGAGCTTTTATTTTTCAGAGGTGTTTGGTATTATAGGTTATAGCTGCAACTTCAAGAGATATTAGTGTTATTTTAAAAATTAAAAGTATAGTCCAAACTAAAATCTCCTAAAACGCTACTTCATTTTGAGTTTTTTCTTTCAAATAAAAATTAAATCTTCAAAAAGGCTCTTGCCAAATATACCCTTCATTTGATATATTTATATAGACAAACTATGATTAAAAAATTGAAGGTTTTAGAGGGTGTTTAGAATTGAGTTTGGAACTGATTATTTCATTATTGTGTTTGAATAACGCAAACAATAGAAAAAAGTTTTTGGCAAAAGTATTGATTATATGCATTTTTATAAAGACAAAATGCATTTTTGAAAAAGCAAGTTTGAAAATGTTTTTTCAGAACACAATTTAAAACACAAAATCAATATCACAATCGCAATTCCAAACTTCCTTTGATTGGTTAATAGACTTTTTGAACAACCGTTTGCTATTCATATAAAGAGATATATATCTATATAATATTAATATGGTAATATGAAACTTGATATTTATAACACATATAATCACTAGCAATGTAGTTTGATGACCAACGGTTTGATTGTGAGGTATTTATATACTTAGAGTAAGGATGTCTTTTCATGAGGGTTTGAATTTAAGGAAACTCGGGTTCAAGTCTTAGAAGACAAATATTTATCATGTTGTTGTATTTTTGGACAAACTATTAGGGGGTTTTCCTCCTATTAGGTATTGGGTGGGAGAACTCTTTAGCGTGAACCCAATTAAAACAACATTATATATCTAGACTCTACGTGGTGATTTTTGATCCGCACTTAAAAAAGAAAAATAAAACATAAAAAAAACAAAAGTGACCGACAAACAACCTACGGACGGGGGGTAACGTGGGATGTAGCAATGGCGAGAATAAGGGGCATTTTTTGGATGGTGCCAACTTCTAGAAAAATATACCAATTAATGAAAAGAGTTTGGCCATGTTATCAAAACTGTGGGTCATATATTGCAAAATTGAAGACTTTTGACCTTTGACCAATTTTGTAAATGGATACATTCTTAAACAATGTTAAACTACTTTCTCCTTTAAATAGTTAGATATTCAATTTAACTAGTATAAAAAATTTAACTAGAATATAAAATGTCTAAGTTTACCATATATCTATACTATATTATAAAGCAAATAGCCCATGTCTAAAATTTTAAGTTTTAACATTTACTTCCCTAAAATGTCTCTCTTATCTATTCTATATTTACCTAAAATAACTATAATATCATTTCTCTTTCCTCAAATCTCAACCCATAGTTACCGGATTCGTTGAGCACCCCACGAATTTCGTTCTTGGTTCAGCGATCCAATTCGCGATACGATTCGCGAACCCATTCGCGAATCAAAGACAAAAAACACCGAACTGGTAGAGGGTGGTTCGACGACCCCAAATGGGTGAGGTTCAGTAAATTGGACAGGAAAAATTCGTATTTTGGAAGAACTGGATTCGGTGAATTGTGTTTGGGTTTAGTGATTTTGATTTAACTAGAAATTAAATGTTGCGATTTTCAAAATAAATATATTAAATGGATGGAAAAAAACAAAGGATAGAGTATTTTTTATGTATTCAGTTTATTTTATGTTTTGCTTGTAAACTTTCAAGTTTAAAGACTTGTAATTTTTATTTTTTTGAAGTATTGAAATGTTTTGACTTTGGAGTATTCAATATTCAAATCTATTATTGTATTTTTAAATTCGGGTTCACCGAACCAAAACGATCCGAAATGAGTCTACCCCTCCCGAACCGGATTCGCGAGAACCCTGCGAATTGCGATCCCGAATCACGAACCCGAACCGTGACGAACCGCGAACTATGTGACTATGTCTCAACCACTCATTTTTTTCCCTCTCCACCATAAATCATTTTATTCCTCTAATTCATTCAAAATCTTTTATCTCAAAAACCGTACATCGATAAATTATATTATATAGGTGTTCTTAAAATTTCATGCTCTTTCATTAGAGATGTCATTCGATATACTTTCGACGAATTTTTAAATCCGAGATATATCTATATCTATACTATATTATAAAGCAAATAGTCTATGTCTAACATTTTAAGTTTCAACATTTACTTCCCCAAAATGCCCTCTATCTATTCTATATTTACCTAAAATAACTATAATACTCTTTCTCTCTCCTCAAATCTCAACCACTCATTTTTTTCCCTCTCCTCCATAAATCATTTTATTCCTCTAATTCATTCAAAATCTTTTATCTCAAAAACCGTACATCGATAAATTATAAAAATTATATGGGTGTTCTTAAAATTTCATGCTCTTTCATTAGAGAGGTCATTCGATATACTTTCGACGAATTTTTAAATCCGAGGGCGGAGCCCGTCAGGTAGATCACCCCATCACCACCGCCGCCACCGCCATTACATCACCACCCCGCCATCACCTCCATCACCGCCGCAACGCGCGGATACCTTTCTCTCGTATATTATAAAGCAAATAGCCCATGTCTAAAATAACTATAGTACACTTTCTCTCTCCTCAAATCTCAACCACTACCAGTTTATTTATTTTTCAAAGTAAATATGTAAGGTTTGACAAATTAAATTTTTTTTTTTTTGAAAGATGAATTTCGCTTGAAATTTCGTGTCGCGATTCGACAGCGAGAGGTCTAGCATACGTTGTCTTAACCGGTCCGCGCTAGAGAGCTCCCTCGAAGTAGAAATGCCTATTTCAAATACCCAATGGGGGAAAACCCCCTACTAATCCGCCCGAAGGCACGACGATTAATAGGGGTAAACCCTGCCCCCTCAGACTTGAACCTGGATATATCCAAGCCAAGCCTTCATAGAAGGACTACCTATATCTCAAAGTTGGTGAAATGAGGATTCGAACCTGAGACCAATAGGTCACCAGGAGAACTCCAAACCACTACAACAACTCAAATTAAATTATTAATGTTGAATGAGATGTAAAGAAGGAGTATGATAATTACTCACTATATGTAGAAGTTTACCGCATAAAAATATGTTGAGTAAATTACATTTTTCGTCCCTAAACTTGGCACGTTTTTCACTTTTCGTCTCTAAAGTTTAAAAATTACAATTTTGACCTTAAACTTGGCAGAATTTTGCAATTGACGTCCTTTGGCCATACGACGTTAATTTTCAGCCGTTAAGTCCCACACGTGCAAAACACGTGAGGGACTAAAAGAGCAAAAGGTGA
Source organism: Erigeron breviscapus (assembly GCA_034093135.1). Taxonomy (NCBI): domain Eukaryota; kingdom Viridiplantae; phylum Streptophyta; class Magnoliopsida; order Asterales; family Asteraceae; genus Erigeron; species Erigeron breviscapus. Next base: position 38,449,191 of record CM067169.1, on the reverse strand, counting down.
CTAGTTCAGGGACGAAAACTGAAATTTACATTATATATTGTCATCATCTTCATCTTCTCCGGCTGAGTGGCCGGAAAATTCGCCTGAAAACTTAAAATGTCGATATCTCACTCGTTTCTTCGAATTAGACCACGAAACCACCACCAAACTTCTCAAAATTAATTTCCGCACGAATCCTAACCAAAAGATTTCAGATTCAACACTTGCCGGAAAACTCAAAATCTCGCTGGAAAACGAACTGCCGACCAAACTCAACGAAATGAAGAAATCATCACATCAACATGCTCAGAATTCTATCGCGAATAAAACCTTGTGATTTCCAGATCGATTTGAGACAGAAGATCAGTAACATGAAACCATGACGATTTGTTGCTTGATCTAAATCCAATGTGGAGTGTATCACTAGACTTATGAGAGTCTTCTTTCTTGTTTTGGGGTTAAAAATCAATTTCTACAAGTCTAATCTTTATGGAAGCAGTGTTGATGACCCGAAATTTCTGAGCTAGCGGATAAACTACATTGTAAGTCATACTTTTTCTTTCACGTATTTGGGTCTTAAGGTATTTATTCAAGAGTTGGAAACCAGTATTTGATTTAGTGGAGGCACGACTCTCGTTATGGAAGACCTCGGTTTTATCTAATTGGAGGGCGGGTTACTCTATTACGCTCGGTTTTTGTGACCACGGTATTTTGAGTTTTCCGGCAAGTGTTAAATCTGAAATCTTTTGGTTAGGATTCGTGCGGAAATTAATTTTGAGAAGTTTAGTGGTGGTTTCGTGGTCTAATTTGAAGAAACGAGTGAGATATCGGCATTTTAAGTTTTCCGCGAATTTTCCGGTCACTCAGCCGGAGAAGATGAAGATGATGACAATATATAATGTAAATTTCAGTTTTCGTCCCTGAACTAGTCACCTTTTGCACTTTTAGTCCCTTACGTGTTTTGCACGTGTGGGACTTAAAGGCTGAAACTTAACGCCGTATGGTCAAAGGACGTCGATTGAAAAATTCTGCCAAGTTTAAGATCGAAATTGTAATTTTTAAACTTTAGGGACGAAAAATGAAAAACGTGCCAAATTTAGGGACGAAAAGTGTAATTTACTCAAATATATTATATACAGAATAAAATGAAAAAAAAAATACCCTCTTAGTGTATAATATCATTTTACCATGTTGGAACGAAATGCTATACAAATTTACCAAAGTTGAGCCCCCAAGACTCGAACATGTGTCTCTACAAAATAAAGTTGTACTTGGTGTTAAATAATTATTTTTTGTAAATAAACAAAAATATAAGGTGCCTTTTTTTGGGTTTTTCGCTCTTAGACGAGGTCATATTGAAGGTCGATTATGATGGTTGATCTGAGTATGCTTTATAGAGGAGGTTATATATGTTTGATGTCGTGGTGTAGTCGGAGCACATTTTGTCAATTCTTTTTAAATGCTTACCATTTAAACTTTGATGTATTAAAGGTTAAAGGTCAAGATTAGTTATTCAATATAATCATTTCAAGAGGTGGTGTCGTGGTTTTGTACACTTTGAGATATATTCTCGATTAACTGACTCTATACATTAGCAATGATACCACTTTTGTCAAATTATGTGGCCAAGACTGTTTGCTTTGAGGTTCTGGAAGATAACATCGTAGATTTCAAGATCGTGGCCAGTTTCAACTTATTCCATCAATTGATATCAAGATATTATTATCTTAATACATATAAGATTCCAAATTCTCATGTTCTTGCTTGATGATAGCAGCGTTTTAAGTTAGTCTCTGGTTTAGTAAACTTAGCATCAACTTGGTTGTTGTTGAAAAATTAAAATCGTGTAATTTATAGCATCTACCTAGGTTTTTAGTACAATTATTATATTTTTACATAAAGGGAATTAATTTTTTTGAATTTAATGGTAAAAGAATACCCAGTAACAAAATAGACAAGAGATGGAGTAGTAAGCTGGATTGTTGACCTCGATAACCAAAACTTTATTGAGATATGTATTGAGCTGAACTAGTATTTGAAGTTAAACAAATAAGAAATTTTTTTGATTATTATATAATAAAATTGATACACGAAGATAATAGAGTACACCTATATATACTTATTATATTATATATATAGTTTTCTAACTTAAAGGTATTTTCTTCTATTCGATCTAACGATTGGAAATCACAATAAATAATTCCCATGATGCACAGGTTCTCGTTTAAGCATTAGATGACCCTGATACAATACCCAAAACATAATGATAGGAGAAAAAAAATTATAGCCTCCTTTCACCAAATGCTTCAATATCCGCCACTAGTATTGTTTAAAGTGGTGTAAAGCCTTAAATAAAAAAGATACATTTCGATAATTCGATATGACCGCTTCAAATGTTCGAAGAAGACTATGAAGTATCATTGTCTTGAACCAGTCAATTCAAAATGATCAGTTATTGTTGGACGGCCATTGGGTTTGTTTGACGTTGGTTTTTATATATGTAAGTTGTAACATGTATTATGGGGTTGATTTTAGAAAAGACCGTTTGTTTTTTTGAACGGCAAATTTGGGCTCAGCGGCATGCCTCTTCATATACCCAACTCCAATTCCAGAGGAAACCCATTATGGGAAAACTCCTGTCTCCATTCCTGAGAGCTTTGCTCACACCAGGATTTGAACCCAAGACCTCTCAGTCTCAGGCTCTACCATATACCAATCCATCTATTGATGATTGGTAGAAAAGACCGTTTGTTGATGCACGTTTTGGTAAGGCATATAACAAAGTCCTATATCAAGGGTTGACCTTCTAGATTCCAACGACCTCGACAGTTGTAGTTATGTCATTATGTGTGTCTCTTACTTTGGACCACAAATGAAATAATCTTGTTACATTTGTAACTCGTTCTTATTTGATTATTAGTGCGGCTAATTAGAAATTATTTACAACCAGTTACATGTTTACACACGTAAAATAAATTCAACAGTTAACAAGAGGTAAGACAAATCATGTAGCACTATATGATTAAAAAAACATAATTGAACCCTTAACTTTATAATACATTCTCCCACCAAGAATACTAACATTGTGGGACTTAAACATAGACGTATTGTATATCAAAATAGTCATCCTTCAAAAACAAAATGGAAATCAAACATTCAAACACAATATCTTTATGCATACTTACACATATTAACATAGTTGATAGATTTAATGACTGTCATTAACAAATCATGTAATTGACGGTTATGAGGTTTTCATTATAATTAAAGGATTACAAATACAATTTTCAAATTATACTTATAATAATACATAAAAGTAGCCATAACTTTACCGGCCCATTTGACATGCAACAAAAGTTATACCCGTACATGTTCTGATTTACTCATTTGGCCTTCCATCATCATCGGACCTTATAACTGGTAACGTTTGGCCCACAGATAAAGAAAGGCCAATTACTTGGTCAAAAGTCCGATAACCAAACTGATAAGTTAGATAACTAGATTAGTAGATTTCAAAGATTAACAATTACTCAAGTCCGTCTTTTACGGAAGGATGGTTTTACCTTTACCGTGAAGGATGGTTTTACTTTTACCGACGGTAACCAGACTGATTCCAAAGAACTGGTCTTCCACAGTTCCACCAAAATACAAAGATAAAATACGTACTTTATTATGAATTTATAAAATGTTAGCTAAATTTAATTTTTTCACTCAAATATTTGATGTGATCTCTTGATTTTACATACAGCTAACCTTTCATTTGGCATAACCTGTCTCGACTCACAGCAAATTACAAACCATCAAATGCAACAAAATGTAATCTAGGGGTGAATGGGCGATGGGTTTTTCTAAATCCATCATACCATAGGCAAACAACACATAAAAGAAAACATCGACCACAATGCTAAGTCAAGATATGAAATGGAACCTCCAAATCATCAAACGGTCATCTTCGACAAGTATAAGGTGAGGCGGGCTGCAAATTTTGGCATGTTGGAAACCCCTTACCATTTGCCACGGATCGGCAAACAGTATTGGCAAGGCAAACCAATGCAACTAAAAAAATAAAATGTTTTGATATGGATACCGATATTGGCAACCACCCCTCACATTGAATTTGGCGTAATAATTTGACGTGGCAAACATCCATAGGGCGAGAGTATGCCAATTTTGACCTCATTGGCAACCTAACTTCCACCCTAAAAGGACACCCTTTTGTGGTTACCAAACTAATCCAAGGTTAATCTTATAACATAAATTTAATGCTCGTAAATGTCAGCATCAGCTGCAATGACAAGAGATATATGGAGGTGCCTTAACCGGTTAAATAACATTTAGCTAAGGTAACACCGTAACAATGATCTCAAATCGGTACAAAAACAGACCCCAATCACATTTCCTATACTACATTGCCACGAGAACAAGCCACAGTTTCAGCTAGAATCGTAATGTACTCAAATCAACTTGTTTGATCATACAGTGAGACCTTGAGGTGCACCAGTAACAGCTGCCTTGGGCTTGGCCTTCTCGACCACAATAGCTTGTGTTGTCAGAACCATTCCAGCAACTGAAGCCGAATTTTGGAGGGCACATCTTGTCACCTTTGCTGGATCGATCACCCCTGCCTCTACCAAATTCTCATACTTGTCGGTCATTGCGTTGTATCCCATCTCCCATTCACTTTCCTTTACCTTCTCAACAACCACCTCGCCCTCAATTCCAGCATTCTGTGCTATCAGGGATGCTGGTGCCACCAATGCCTGCAGCAACTCAAGTTCAACGTTAGTATAAGACTGTGATAATGAGTCAACAAAGACGACACAGTGAAAAACTATTGCAAACAATTTTACCTTTTGGATGATGTCGGCACCTAAACGTTCATCTGCATCCTCAAGCTTGTCCTTGATGGCAGGAACCAATGTTGACAAATGAACAAAAGCAGCACCACCTCCAGGTACTATTCCTTCCTCAATGGCAGCAAACGTTGCGTTTTTAGCATCCTCAATACGAAGCTTGCGGTCCTCCAATTCAGTTTCAGTTGCAGCCCCTACCTTTATAACAGCAACCCCTCCAGATAACTTTGCAATACGCTCGGCAAGTTTCTCGGAGTCATAGACAGAATCTGTCTCAGCCAACTCCTTTTTTATCTGAGCAATTCTAGATTGAATCTCATCCTTTGATGCAGCATCCGCAATAATGGTGGTCGAGTCCTTGGTGATTGTGATCTTCCTGGCTGTACCAAGCTGCTCCACAGAGGTGTTCTCAATGAGCAATCCCAAGTCACTGGCTTGGTACTCGGCTCCTATTACAGATTGAAAACCGATGAAAGATCAGTAACGTATGTTTTGATGAAATTAAAACAGAACAAAAAGCAGCTACTAATCATCTACCTGTCATGATAGCAATATCTTGAAGCATGGCTTTTCTTCTCTCACCAAAACTAGGTGCCTTAATTGCGGCAACGTTAATGATACCACGCAACTTGTTGACGACAAGAGTAGCCAAAGCCTCTCCACTAACATCTTCCGCAATAATTAGTAAAGGAGCTCTGAGTTGAGTGGTCTTTTCCAACAAGGGAATTATGTCTTTGATAGCAGTTATCTTTTGGTCAGTGACCAACACTCTAGCATTCTCAAACTCAACTATAAGTTTCTCAGAGTTTGTAACAAATTGTGGTGATATGTATCCTCTATCAATCTGCAAAACCCATGAAATAAACAGTCTTAAATCAAAGACAACACTGAATAGCTAGAACAAGAAATTTTTTGTACGGATACGACAAAATTCAAGGCAAATGGTGTGAATACGAACATTCGTTTAGAAAGTTGCAAAACTACGAAAACCGGTGTCTAAGACACCGGTCTTAACATTTTTGGACAAAGCCGGCATCTTAAACACCGGTCCTATCATACGTGGCAACCCAAAGCCGGTGTCTTAGACACCGGTCTTCAACTCTCTGAAAGTGATTTATTTTATGTCAAAGACGTTCTCGTAGACATCGGCTTTAATCCATTTTTACGAAGACCAGTGTCTAAGACACCGGGTTTATTAATAGCATTAGACACCGGTCTTCAACTCTCTGAAAGTGATTTATTTTATGTCAAAGACGTTCTCGTAGACATCGGCTTTAATCCATTTTTACGAAGACCAGTGTCTAAGACACCGGGTTTATTAATACGTGTCGACATCAAATCCAAGTGTATAACTTTTACTATGTTGAATAGGTTTGACAAGCAGAAAGAGCACTGCCATGTTTTGGATTAATTTACATTCACAAGCAACTCTTTTGATGCATGCCACGTAGCGTGAGAGTTCATAAAAAAAAACTCACACAAAAGACTAATGCATGCCACGTAGCGTGAGGGTTTATTAAAAAAAAGTTTTAAGACCAGTACATAACTCATGTTAATATATGGACCTTATCCATCACCTTACCACCCATGTTAATATATATATACATACAGACCAAATATCTTTTTCAGATAAACAAAATAACTATAAACATTAACATACACATCTCGATCTATTATTTTAGTCGTATCACGTTTTAAGACCGGTGTCTAAGACACCGGCTTTGACAGGAAACGACAAACCCATGAAAGCCGGCCTCTAAGTCAACGTATTTGTCAGAAAGTTGAAGACCGGTGTCTAAGACACCGGCTTTGGTTTGCCATATATGATAGGACCGGTGTTTAAGATGCCGGCTTTGCCCAAAAATGTTAAGACCGGTGTCTTAGACACCGGTTTTCGTAGTTTTGCAACTTTTTAAACGAAAGTTCGTATTTGCACCATTTGCCTTGAATTTTGTCGTATCCGTACAAAATTGTCCTAGAACAAGATTAAAATCAAAAAATGAAGTCATACAAACCTCCATTCCTTCTTCAACATCAACGGTTGTCTCGAAAGAGGATGATGATTCAATAGACAACACACCATCTGGTCCAACCTTATCAATAGCATCAGCAATCATGGTTCCAATGACATCATCGTTCCCAGCAGAAATTGACGCAATGGCTTCAAAAGGCACAAATAGTCCAGTCAGAAGCAGAGATAATGTAAACTTAGACTCTATCTTTAACATTGCAAATAACCAAGCATCAAAAGTTGTTAATGACAAAAGCGACTCTAAACTACCTTTGATGTCATCACGACCTTTAACAGGTCTGGCTCTCTTCTCAAGCTCCTCAACCAGAGCTAGCACAGTCTTGTCGATACCTTTCTTTACTGAAACCGGATTAGCACCAGAGGTTACACTCAAAAGACCAAGTTTGATGATTTCCCGTGCAAGGACTGATGCGGTTGTCGTACCATCACCAGCTGAGTCATTGGTCTTGCTTGCAACCTGTGCAGTGCAAGTCAGCCCCAAAGTTATTACCAGAAGAAGATCCTCAATCAACTAGTAATTTCAAATAAATTGTTGGATTAATAATCAAAAAACATTAAGCTCAAACCTCTCTAATAAGAGCAGCACCAGCATTTTCCATGGCATCAGGTAGCTCAATTGCTCTTGCAATTGTAACCCCATCATTAACAACCTTTGGGGTCCCGTATTCATCCAAGACCACGTTCCTTCCTGTATGACATAACAACCGCAATTGCAACCAAATGAGATCAAATCTTACTCATTATAGAGTTGTTTTTAATGCATTTTAAACAATTACTAACAATTTAACAAAATGATAGGCAACCACTATTGAGATACTGTTGCCATATTACAAAAAAGGTCAAGTGTTTGAAAAAGTATTCAACTTTATTCCAAACTCTGATGCATCCAACTCTCACTTATTCCAATTATATATAACATGTATATATCACCAATGGTACTTTTGTGGAGTTGTCATATATGTATGTTTCCACAAGTAGCCCAATACAAGTTGTCACGTCAACAAAAATACTAGCATACACATACAATAGCAGTATTATTAAGTCGAACACACATGGTAGAAGCTTGTTAATTTGGACACCTACAATAAACTTTGTACTAAATTTGCGTACATTTTTTAAACACTTGTCCATTCCCGGACCAAAATACATAAATTTAAGCAGAAATCACACACAAATAATAATAAAATTATGAACCGAAGCGTGTGCCAACAAATTGTAGAGTTTATGCAGTAGCTGTGAATGCAACTAGTATATTGAAATACGAATACACACAACATCTAAGCTATTCGGGTATATGCAACAATTTCTATGTTTGATGTTTATTGTTTAATAGAACTAACACGATACATGCACAATGTGGCGGCAGCGTTCCGGTGGTGGCGGCGTTGAGTGGTGTATGTTGATGTAAAGGAATAGTGAAGATATTTTAGAAGGTAAGGTTTTATGGTGTAATTTAGTAAGATAAGAGTTTAAGGTGTAATTAGTTCGAGCAAATTGGGTAAGTTGTAACTCTTTTGTAACTCGTTCCAAGAGATTTTATAAAAGGCAATTGGGTCATTTTTAAACTACCTTTCTTATAACTATTTCTAAAAATGGTTTATAACTATTTAATGAATGGGAGGGTGGATAATTTTTATATAGTACTATAGTAGTAAAACAAAGATAAGTAGTAGTAGTAGTTGATGTAGTACCTCTAGGGCCAAGAGTAAGACCAACAGCATCAGCAAGTTTATCAATACCGGCCTGCATCGCAGACCTTGAGCTCTGGTCAAAGGCTATCTCTTTAGCAGAGGCTCGAACCGCCAGCCCTCGCCGGTTTGACTGCTGCACCGTTCGACCGGTTCGCAATTGATTAACACCATAATTAGCATTTCTCACTCCCCCCTGAACATAATTATCCAAACACTAATCAACTTTAAATATATACATATACATAGATATAGATATTATATGTATAGTCAAAAACTAAAAAGATTGAAAAGTAATGTAATTAAAGTTTACCTGTTTAGGAGAGTAAATGATGGAAGGTGTGGAAATTGCATTAGCAGAAGAGGAAGCCATTTTGGTGTGTCAAATGAATTTTGTGTGTTTGTTTGGTTATGAATGAAATGAAATAAAATGCAAAATGTGAGTGAGTGAGGGGGAGATTGGGTTATTCGTAGGGTTTTAACTAAAATGGAGTGTACTAGACGTTCCAGAACATTCTCCATGGAATGGAAGTCTGTAGATTGGGCTATATTATATTGGCCTACAAACTCTACTTTGCACTTTTGCACTTCGCTCCCACTAGCTTTAATATGTTACATGATACACCCATTTATATTTTCTTTTATGTTGAGATGAGATGATTTTAATTGCAAAACCGAATGTCGTATTACGTATAAATTAATGTTTTTCATTTTGTTTTTTTAAAAAACAAATATTCCGGTTCTGTTTTTGATTTTGTATAACAACTGATTCATAACTATCAAACCAGACCGAATCTATATTGTTTATATTTATACTTCTTTTGTATTATTATGTGTTAAACAAGTTAAAAGAACATATACTACAACCTCTTATACTAATACCGGGAAGATACATGTACAAGCTTATCTCTACTACATTATAAAGCATTTGTTTCCTCTAAAATTTTTCAACTTTCAATTTTTCAACCACTCATTTTCATCTCTCTCCTTAAATTTCAACCACTCATTTTCATCTCTCTCCTTAAATTTCAACCACTCATTTTTTTTCTCTCTCCTCCATAAATCATTTTATTCCTCTAATTCATTCAAAATCTTTTATCTCAAAAACCGTATATCGATAAATTATAAAAATTATATGGGTGCTCTTAAAATTTTACGCTCTTTCATTACAGAGGTCATTCGATATACTTTCGACGAATTTTTAAATCCGAGGGCGGAGCCCGTACGGCTAAGGGTGGAGCCCGTCAGGTAGATCACCCCACCGCCGCCACCGCCATTACATCACCACCCCGCCATCACCTCCATCACCGCCACAACGCGCGAGTACCTTTCTCTCGTATGGCTAACAAATTTGACATCCCACACACATATGTTATATGTTTTCTGTTTTTCTATATCTATATTTTCCATTTTACAACGCATTTCCAAATACATATCAAGAGACATTTGAGATGACATTGGCATTTTAGTCACAAAAAAAAATTGAGTTACTAAATACGTGTAATTAAAAGTAGATTTTAACGTGTGATAGATATACAAACTTTCTCGACTTTTACATGCATCAAAATGCTAAAGCAAAAAAGGTATATATGAGAATGATTTGTCATTTGTTTTATATAATTACATCATATGCAATATATTATTTTTATTTATTAAAAAATATAGAAAAGAATAATTGTTAATGTTATTGTTATGCATAGACATTTTGATAGTATCTTTCGTAATTTAAAAATGCCTATTTCTCTAGTATAACTAGTTATTGTACCCGCGCGTTGCCGCGGAGTACGATTTTTATACGACAAAGTTTTGGACCCAAATTTATGTCAAATATTCAAACTCAAAACTTTAAAAAGATAATTAAACATGTAACAATAACAATAAAAAATATAAAAGAGTAATAAGATGTATAAAAACATAAACAATAACTATATTAATGTTTTAAATGTTATATAAACGTAAGACGTAATGATGATAAAAGTCATTATATATTAAAAACGTCATTTATATAAAAATACAGATGAAAATAATCAAAACCAAATGTTTAAAAGTAAATCCGTAACTGTGTGAAAGTTGTCTGATGAAAATCCAAAAGTTTAGTGTCACGAAAATGAAAACTTTGATGCAGGGCAAAAGTTAAAAGATAGAAAAAATTGGTAAAAATTATTATATGCTATAAGGACGTGTACATTTCAGGCATAAAGGACTTGTAAATTTGTATAGACTTTTTGTATAAAAACATAAACAGTAATTATATTAATGCTTTAAATGTTACATAAACGTAAGACGTAACGATAATGAAAGTTATTATATATTAGAATGTTATATATATATAAAAAGACGGATAAAAATAGTCAAAACCAAATGTTTAAAAGTAAAATCGTAACCATGTGAAAGTTATTTGATGAAAACATGAGAACCCAAAAATTTAGTGTCAAGAAAATAAAAACGAAAACTTTGATGTGTGGCAAAAGTTAAAAGATAGAAAGTTTAGGGGGTTAAAATGAAAAATGGTAAAAATTATTATGTGCTATAAGAACTTGTACATTCCATGCATAAGACACTTGTACATTCGTAAAATCGTAACCATGTGAAAGTTATTTGATAAAAACATGAGAACCCAAAAATTTAGTGTCAAGAAAATAAAAACGAAAACTTTGATGTGTGGCAAAAGTTAAAATATATCTATATTTTCCATTTTACAACGCATTTCCAAATACATATCAAGAGACATTTGAGATGACATTGGCATTTTAGTCACAAAAAAAAATTGAGTTACTAAATACGTGTAATTAAAAGTAGATTTTAACGTGTGATAGATATACAAACTTTCTCGACTTTTACATGCATCAAAATGCTAAAGCAAAAAAGGTATATATGAGAATGATTTGTCATTTGTTTTATATAATTACATCATATGCAATATATTATTTTTATTTATTAAAAAATATAGAAAAGAATAATTGTTAATGTTATTGTTATGCATAGACATTTTGATAGTATCTTTCGTAATTTAAAAATGCCTATTTCTCTAGTATAATAAAAGTTACAAATCACCGCCCTAATAGATCATAGATATAACCAACCGGTTAAAACAAGAACCCAATAAGTTTAAACCACCTAAAAAATATGGACCCACACCAACCCGTCGAAAACCATCAAGTCGGCCCCTCATCAAATCCAACACCCACTCCGACTCCGGCAGCAAAAAAGAAAAACAGCCACCCTAAAGTCAACGGAAGAGGTCTGAGAGTCAGGGTACCAGCACTATGCGCCGCTCGTATATTCCAACTGACCCGTGAACTGGGCCACCGGTCCGATGGTCAGACCATTGAATGGCTCCTTCACCATGTCCATCCCTCTCACTTTCCCACTTCCACCGTCGCAACACCGGAGAACAGACAAGACACCTCGTCGGAACTTGATTTGTTTCCAAACATGTCTTTTACTTCGCTGCTGATGCAAGGCCAAAACCAAAACCAAGATTTTGAGGGCCATGGGTAGTTTTTTTTTTTTATTATGTATTGTTTTTTGAGTTAATTGCATTTTTGGTCTCTGTGGTTTGTATGTTTTGGCAGGTTCAGGACCTTTTCAGGTTTCATTGCATATTTGGTCCCTATTTCGGAAACCTTTTGCAAATTTGGTACAAATTAACGGTGGTTGTTAAATGAAGCCGTTAAGTGCTGTTAGAATTATAAATGGTGTTTAATTGTAAATTTCTAAAAATGTAAGGGGTATTTGTGCCAATAGTGTTAGTCAAAAAGTTTGTCCTGTTGTCACAATCTTTTTTTCTGCAAACTTCCCTCTTCGATTCCGTTTTCGCCATTTGTCAAATTGATCTGAAAAACATCAGGTTTTGTTCGCGATCCGATTCCGGTCATATTCATAATTTAAGTTTTTCGATTCATCAAGATTCGTTGACAGTTACTTTTCCGGCGAATTTTCCGGCAAATTTTGTTGACAGAAATCCAGAATAATAGGCTAGGGTTTGTGCGGAATGTAAACCTGAGCATTTTGGTACCGGTTTCGTGTTTTAATTCGTAAAAACAAAGGAGAAATCGCAAATTTAAGTTTTCCGATGAATTACCATACTTTCCGGCGACGGTTTTGAAGTTCATTTTGGTAAGGGTTTGTGCGCGGTGGAATTCTGAGTCGATTGGTATCAGTTTTGAGTTTTTACTCGAAGAAAGGAGGGGAAAATCGTGAATTTCGTTTTCCCGGCGCGTTTTGAATTTTTCGGCGAATTGTTGAACATTTCGGCCGCCATTGTTTCTTACATTTAGCGAGATAAATTACAAAACTTTCATTTATAGAGATCATAAATTTTTATAAAATAATCATGTGTATATCTCAGTGACAACAGGACAAACTTTTTGACCAACACTATTAACACAAAATACCCTTTACACTTTTAGAAATTTACAATTAAACACCATTTTTAATTATAACAGCACTTAACGGCTTCATTTAACAACCACCGTTAATTTGTACCAAATTTGCAAAAAGTTTCCGAAATAGGGACCAAAAATGCAATGAAACCTGAGAAGGTCCTGAACCTGCCAAAACATACAAACCACAGGGACCAAAAATGCAATTAACTCTTTAGATTTAGAGGAATGGTGATGTGATGACTTGTACATGATCAATCTATGGTTGTACATTGTTGGTTTTTTGTTTGAGAAATGTTGGTTTTATTTTTTTTGAAAGGTTGACTTTATGTTTGACTGACCCCATTGTTTAGGAGAATCCATGATTTTCTATCTATAAACCCTTATAAAGCAGTTGACTTTTTCTATTTTAGGAAATTCAGTATTCTTTTATACCCAAAATACCCTTATTTCTTAATCCTAATTACCATATACACCTAATCTATATTTTTATACTATTTAATAAATAAAACAACCATCTATTTAAAAGTTATGGAGGAATTATCTAAAATACCATTAATGATTAAATTACAATATCAGTCATTTATCCAAAATATCTTCATTAACCTTTTATCAATTACCTTTACATCAATTATCTACACCACTCGACGCCGCCTCCACCACCAACAGTGGCCCCCACCACCTTGCCGTTACAACACCGCCGCATTGCGCGGGTACCGTGCTAGTTGGTGAAAATGTGTTCTCGATTTCTATTTTTGTGGTAGTAGGGCCTACTAATTGATATTATTTGGTTGATTTGTATCAATTGCGTTTGATGTAATTTAGTTAACTTGATTATAGTTGATCTACACATTAAATGCCTCCATTTGACTTCATAAGAAGAAAAGGGTGAAAATCGCCTTCACCAAGGTTATGGTTTGTTAATTAGTTAACGGGGTGATCAGAAATTACCTTTCGAAGAAATCATCACATTATCTTTGTTTTGCAAAAGTAGTTGACTAAACAATGATTATTTGTGTTTGCATAAATTAAAAAAGGCTTTGAAAAAGTAAGAACATAAACACAAAATTCATTTTAAAAATACAATGCCAAACGCCAGCCCCTAGGTAGTCTACCCATGTTTCAATGACGATTGATAGAATAACGATAGAAACAAGTCTTTATACTTGTGGGTTGGAATATGATTATCTTGCACATTAGGCTGTCCCGGAATGGGGCGGTTAGCCCCGGCGATCCACCGGTTTTCGCCGGCTAGTCGTCGGGCACACCACCCCGGGCCGGTGATACACCAATCAAGCGATCTATAGGAGTTGCAAGGAAAATGTTGACCGGGTGCTGCTTTTGAAAATTTGAGCCGTTTGTAATGGCTATGTTGACCAATTTTAAAAAATAAAATAATTTAATCTTATTTTATTCTACGATATATCACTCTATCTTTTTTTCACAATACACATACACACATACACTTTTATATAAATCTCTCTCACTTTTCACAAAAAAAACACATACATAATTTCATATATCATGGATGAGAGCGACGACTTGCTTTCATCATCTAGTTCCGATTGTAGTTCAGAAGGTTCTACGGATCTAGACGAGGCAATCAATAGTGCGGTTGCTTTGACCATTAGTACTATGATACAAGCCGCGCAAGAGGAAGAAGAGGAGGATGACGATGAAGGAGAGGCGCCTATTTTTAGGAGGAGGGCGGTCCTACATCGTAGGCGGCATGAGGCAAACGAACGGTTGATGCGTTTTTACTTTGATGACGACCCGGTATATCCCCCGAGGGAGTTTAGGAGGCGTTATCGTATGACCAAGCGTTTATTTTTGAGGATAACAAATGACTTGGAGGCCGAGTATAGATATTTTCAACAGAAAGTCGACTGTCGCGGGAAGTTAGGATTCACCGCGATACAGAAGTGTACTGCCGCGCTTCGTCAGTTAGCATATGGCTCAACCGTCGACTCATTTGACGAGAACTTTGAAATGTCTGAAAGGACGTTGCGCGAGTCGTTAGCAAACTTTTCTAAAGGTACACCTTTTTATTATTACATTTTATTACATATTAGTTTAAATTACGTATTAGTTTATATTACATATTAGTTTATAGTACATATTAGTTTAAATTACATATTATTTTAAATTACATATTATTTGAAATTACGTATTAGTTTATATTACATATTATTTTAAATTACGTATTAGTTTATATTACATATTACTTTAAATTACATATTAGTTTATAGTACATATTAGTTTATATTACATATTAGTTTATATTACATATTAGTTTATATTACATATTTTTTAATATTAGTTTATATTACATATTAGTTTATATTACATATTAGTTTATATTACATATTAGTTTATATACATATTAGTTTAAATTACATATTAGTTTATATTACATATTAGTTTATAGTACATATTAGTTTATATACATATTATTTATGTACATATTAGTTTATATACATATTAGTTTATATACATATTAGTTTATATACATATTAGTTTAAATTACATATTAGTTTATATTACATATTAGTTTATAGTACATATTAGTTTATATACATATTATTATTACATTTTTTATTACATATTTTTATTACATATTAGTTTATTACATTTATTTATTACATATTAGTTTAAATTACGTATTAGTTTATATTACATATTAGTTTAAATTACGTATTAGTTTATATTACATATTAGTTTATATACATATTAGTTTATATTACATATTAGTTTATTACATATTAGTTTATATTACATTTATTTGTTTTTATTATTACATGTTTATATACATATTAGTTTATTACATATTAGTTTATATTACATATTAGTTTATTACATATTAGTTTATATTACGTATTAGTTTATATTACATATTAGTTTAAATTACGTATTAGTTTATATTACATATTAGTTTAAATTACATATTAGTTTATATTACATATTAGTTTATATACATATTAGTTTAAATTACGTATTAGTTTATATTACATATTAGTTTATATTACGTATTAGTTTATATTACATATTAGTTTTAAATTACGTATTAGTTTATATTACATATTAGTTTAAATTACATATTAGTTTATTACGTATTAGTTTATATTACATATTAGTTTAAATTACATATTATTTGAAATTACGTATTAGTTTATATTACATATTATTTTAAATTACGTATTAGTTTATATTACATATTACTTTAAATTACGTATTAGTTTATATTACATATTAGTTTAAATTACATATTAGTTTATTACGTATTAGTTTATATTACATATTATTTTAAATTACGTATTAGTTTATATTACATATTATTTTAATTACGTATTAGTTTATATTACATATTATTTTAAATTACGTATTAGTTTATATTACATATTAGTTTTAAATTACGTATTAGTTTATATTACATATTAGTTTAAATTACATATTAGGTTATTACGTATTAGTTTAAATTACATATTATTTGAAATTACGTATTAGTTTATATTACATATTATTTTAAATTACGTATTAGTTTATATTACATATTATTTAAATTACGTATTAGTTTATATTACATATTAGTTTATATTACGTATTAGTTTATATTACATATTAGTTTAAATTACGTATTAGTTTATATTACATATTAGTTTAAATTACATATTAGTTTATATTACATATTAGTTTAAATTACATATTAGTTTATTACGTATTAGTTTATATTACATATTAGTTTTAAATTACGTATTAGTTTATATTACATATTAGTTTTAAATTACGTATTAGTTTATATTACATATTAGTTTAAATTACATATTAGTTTATTACGTATTAGTTTATATTACATATTATTTTAAATTACGTATTAGTTTATATTACATATTATTTTAAATTACGTATTAGTTATATTACATAATACTTGTATTCAACTAGTACCACTATCGAAGAACACAAATACCACCAAGAACACAAGATTAAGTAAAAGAAATCACTTCATTAAGATCTTGACAAAATGTTAAGTAAAACCAACTTGAATTCAAAATATTATGCAACCATAACTAATTGTTTCACTTCATCTTCATAGATGTATAAAGATTTAGCTACTCATAATGAAAATAGCTAAAGATTCAAATATAAAGGAGAACATAATGTACCAAAATAGAGAGTAAGTTCAAATCGAGGTAACAATCGAGCTACAATCACTAACAAGAGCCAAAATTAATCTTCAAGTCTTAAAATGAGTTGGAGTAGTGTAAAACCCTTGAAAACCCTTCAAAAAACGGCTAGAGAATAAGTGGGTGAGCTGAAGTATCCCCCATTAGGTTTAGGGTTGAGTGGGGGTTGGTATTTATACCCCAGGAGAGAGAAAATTCGTCAGGTCAGGTCAGAGTCGCGCCGCGAGTTGCCAGGTCGCGCCGCGAGGGTTGCCAAAACTGGAACATTTCAATCCAGGGATTTTTGTCGCGTCGCGATATCCAAATCTCGCGCCGCGAGGCTGAATTTGTGAAGGATCGCGCCGCGATAGATGCTGGTCGCGCCGCGAGTTGCCCAGATTTGCCATTTCAGCTTCGTACTTCATCATGCTTCATCCGTTAGTGCATATGGACCATTCCTGAGCCATTTTCTACCATTTATGAGCGATGTACCTGCTGTAGTCCTGAAACCACTAGCAAACACCATAACGCACCACAATATAAAACGAGTATAAGACGTCCAAATAGGATGTGGGGAATATGTATAAATTAAGACACATCAAACCTCCCCACACTTAAACCTTGCTTGCCCTCAAGCAAGTATTCACTTAAACCAATCTCATAAGCCAATCAAATCAAAATGTCACAAAACAATACATGGTTAATAGAGAAATTTCCAACCAAGCGGCGTTGAATACCAAAGGCAAATGCATTTAAAAACTAATGAGCAAAGTTTTAGACGAAATCAGAAAATTCTACTAATCTAGAGCAAAACCATATTTCGGTTACAATTTGAATCCTCCCTATGCTTGTGTTTACCTCTTTTAAGATTTCTATCATTCCAATTGACCTTAAGCTCGTTCCTACTAAACATACAATCTACTAGCAAGCATCACAATTATTATTGGCAACATAAGCAATATTCCACAATGATTATTGGTATATTTGTCCACTTAAACACTCACGCCATTGGGTTTCCATTAGGTTTTCATTACGGTATACTTATGAGTCCCTTGACACAACATACTCCTACGGTCTAGAATTGCAACTCTATCCACACATCAGGTGATCATACGAAAGTGTACTTTAAGCATCCGGCCAGCGGTTCGCTACGGATACGTGAGTACCGTTAAGAGACATACGCCAGAACTCAAGGTTGGGTTGCATATCCAGAGACCATGCTCTAAACACAAACACATGCGAGAATAAAAAGTTTTATAATTTAACACCCGTGATTTTCGATGAGACCCGTGTAGCGAACTTTCTGACAACCCATCCCAAGTTGGAAGCTTTAGGTGAGCTAGGTAAAACGAAGTTACCCCAAGGACTTACTTGTTCGAATCTCAAAGACCATATTAGCATTAGACTATTGAAAAAGATTAAGCGCATTCCCACATGTGCCACCCGTTTGATGCCGAAGCACCCCAGACACCCCGATATAAAGACCAAACATAATGACTAGAGCCACAACCTATAACATAAGAATTAAGGACCGGACATCCGGTGTGCAAACCATATGTTAAGTCAAATTACCATAAGTATATTTAATACATTTCAAGCTTTTCATGCACACAAGTTGCAAAATCAAATGGAAAACCTCAAGCGGTGCCTACCAATACATCATCTAGTGAAGCTATTATTCACATTTGATTTATCATTAAGGTACAATTCGCAAGCAACCTAGATTATTTGAAGTTCGGAACAAGCCTATGACCCCTTGGAACGATGAAATGTCACAAGCACTAGGAAAGGAAAGCTAAAGGTAACTAATGTCAAGTTCTATCCTAGATTAGCAAAATTCAAGTTCACCTCATTTCTCGTCCTTGCACAAAACCTATAGCCTCAAAAATTTAAAAACAAACCAAAATGCTAGTAAAGGAAGGAAACTTCAAAAAGTTTTCATTTTTCCAATTTACCATCCCCCTCCCCACACTTAAGTTGTACATTGTCCTCAATGGACGAATAACTAAGGCGAATAATGGGAAAAAGGGGAAAATGTAAAATGTAGAAAGGAAAAAAACGAAAAACCTCCGGGTGAAAGCATGAATTCACCATTGCAAAGTTGAAGCCAAAATTTAAGTGGGTGCTGAACTGACTGCCAGCATAAACCCGCTTGTTTGTTCCAAAAATTCCAAAAGCAATCTCCACAAATCAACTTGCAAACTCGAAATAATCACCTGACAATTACCACAAGCAAAATACCAAACCAACTACATAGTTCATAATGAAAGGAAATACAAGAAACAACTACAAATGTCTCATCGCCTAAACGGCGGAATTACAACCAAATTGAAAGAAAATAAAGTGCAATGTCTCATAAGTTTCAGAAAATAGAAAGAAGATAGAGAATCAGTTCTCATCCATGTCATGAGA
This sequence comes from Erigeron breviscapus, assembly GCA_034093135.1. Taxonomy (NCBI): domain Eukaryota; kingdom Viridiplantae; phylum Streptophyta; class Magnoliopsida; order Asterales; family Asteraceae; genus Erigeron; species Erigeron breviscapus. The sequence goes on along the minus strand of CM067169.1, from coordinate 38,429,682 downwards.
AGAAGGAACACCATCACCAGCATCAGGATCGGCTGGCTCTCCAAATATACCCCTGTAGAAATCAAAAGTAGGCCCCGAATAGCGCTCCCCACTAGTGTGTCTATACGTCCCGAACTGGGGCATCTCTTGAGCGCCCCCACTAGTGCCTGCGACGCTCAAACTAGGGCCTGCCCAACCGGGCTGCTGCTGCGGATGCTGCTGATCTGGGTGTGGACAGAAAAACCCAAAAGTGGTGCTGGCAGGCATAAAGATGGAAGGAGGACTGAAGGAATGAGTAGGTGGCGGTGGTGGAGGAGACTGCGGTTGGATCCAATGGTTGATGTATGGAGACCAATAATCGTTTTGGTACCCCAAGCGGGTAACCTGGCTCCATACAGTCCGCTGGCCATCCAAGATCATATCCTGAGTGTCTCGAATCTGCCTCTGCTTTGCTAAGATCTGGTCAAGCGAGGATCCTCAACCTGCAAAATCATAAGATGGATAGGGGTTAGGAGGTGGCTGTTGCACCTGGGGTGGCGGCTCCACCCTCTGTCTCTGAGCCGGCGGCTCCTGCTCATCCTCCGTGTCAGACTCAAATCGCTTGCCTGGGTCGTCATCAACCGTGCCTTTTTTAACTCGGTGGCATCAATGATAGTGGTGGGCTCAGTGGGCTCAATATCAGAAACTCTCCTCCCCTCACTAGTATTCGCCATTCCCAACCTTTCCATGATCGAGGTCACGAAGTGACCACATAAATACCTATGCTCCCGATGCTTCTGCATGTGACGGGCTAGGATATAAGGAGCACAACCGTATCTAGAAGGAGTGAACTCCTGAAACTGCCTGAGCAACCACAAATCATCACCACACACTTTATCATTTGCATTGCCCCGATGAATGAAAGAGTACGTTATCATTTTATGCAAAAGCCTCAACTTTTTGGACCTAATGTCTGACACCTTGCTTACCCCCGAGCTAAACGAAGGCTTCCCTGAGATCCTATTCCAATACTCATGAAAGCTCACCCCATCATCAAAATGTGAAGTGTCCAGAATGCTCTTTTCCAAGAAAGACTGAACCAAACCATCATTAAACTCATTTTTCTCAAACATCCCACATAAATAACCAAACTCTGGAATCGTGCAATGGCGCTGCTTGCCACCTAGTCTAAAGTGGATCACTCGTTCCTCACTGATGTCCTCAACAGGTAGAAATCCCACTCTGAGAGTTGAGTAGAATTATTGGCACCATTCCAGCTTAGCCGGTTTGTTCAACTCAAAGACCCTTTTCCACATATCGATGTTCGCTACCCAACCTGTTTCCTCATCAACATATTCTGTCCTAAACCTGGCCTCAAAGTAGTCATCAAGGAGCGCATTATTAATCAAACCCAGTCCATTGTACGAGGAGAAATCAACTCGTAGTCCTGAATTTCCGCCAACCGGTTTAAAAACACTTGGCGTTCCGCCTTTGGAACATCCTTGAATTGCAGCCAAGGATGTGTTTGTGGCTTGAGTAACCTGTATGTTTTACTTGCTGGAGCAGTTGGTGGTGTGTAACTATCATCGACGTAGTCAAATTGATAGTTGTTTGGCCACACGCATCCCTCGTACTTTTGTCCCACCAGTTGTTTCTGCAAAAACCACCAAAATATGCTAAATAAGTAAAAGGGAGGCAATTGGAAGCAATCACGAAAGGCCAAGGCAAAGAAACGACAAAAACGGGCAAACAACTCAGAATCTCGCGCTGCGAGGTGGCCCTCTCGCGCCGCGATTCTGTATTTTCCATTTTTTTTTTTTTATTTTTATTTTTATTTTTTTTGGATTTTTCTGAATGGGTTTTATGTCAAATTAACAATGCTTTAACTAATTTGAATTAAAAGAACTAAAGGATGATTAAATCTTAAAAAGCCCCAAATTGAAAGTGGATGAACCCTAATTGGAATTTTCTAAGATTATTGCAAAATTAACCACTCCCTCATACAATAAACAACAATACTACCTTATCTAAGTAATTAACAAACATTAATTGAGAGAAAATTAAAGAAAATAAATAAATATGAATTTAATTGCAATAAATTAAAAAGAAAGAGTTGAGAATACATACCCCTCTTGACATGATGATGATGATGGAATGGAGGAGAAGAGAATGAAAAGGAGAAGAAAAGAGATGAAGAATCACAAACCCTAAGTGTGTGTGTGTGTGTGTGTGTTTTGGGAGAAAAGAAGTCAAGAAAAGAAAGAAAGAGAATGAGAGAAAGATAGATAGATCGGCCTGTGTGGCTGTGTTGAAGTCCCCCTTATTTTATTTTTTTCGATTTTAATATTAAAAGAAAAGAAAACTTACCTGGCCGCCCCTATCGCGCCGCGAGTGAGACTGGTCGCGCCGCGATCACGTTGAAAATACCCATCGCGTCGCGAGATGACAAGCTCGCGCCGCGAGAAAAATCTCTGCGTCAAATTCATCCAAATTCTGCAATTATCGCGCCGCGAGACGTCTGGTCGCGCCGCGATCTTCTGCTTTTCTCAGATTTTTGGCATTTTAACACACCTTTGCACATACCGGTTCATCCAAAATCATTTCTCACCTGTGATTCTCAACAAATAACACAAAAATAGAACAAAACTACTGAAAACAACTAAAAATGATAAAAACACACGGGTTGCCTCCCGAGAAGCGCTTTATTTATTAACGAGTCATTAGCTTGACTCGATCAAACCTCGTTTTCAAGCAAAAAGCTGGAGCTTCTCGACCAAGGCTCCCTCCCCAACTTCTTCTTCATGGTAGAGCTTTAACCGATGTCCATTCACAATGAACGAGCTTCCATCCTCTCTAAACAACTCGACATATCCCGAAGGATATACATGCTTGATGACAAATGGTCCATTCCACCTAGATGTAAGCTTTGGTTGGTGGATTTTGAACTTTGAGAGAAACAACAATACCTTATCTCCCGCTTTGAAGTGCTTTCTCTTGAGCTTCTTGTCGTGCCACACCTTTGTTCTTTCTTTGTACAACAACGAATTGTCGTAGGCACCATGTCTAAGCTCATCAAGCTCATGAAGTTGCAACATTTTCGTTTCACCGGCTTCTATCAAATCCATGTTGCAATGCTTTAAGGCCTAATATGCCTTATGCTCAATTTCTACCGGTAAATGGAAAGTCTTGCCATAGAAAAGTCGGTACGGAGTGGTACCGATGGGAGTCTTGAAAGCGGTGCGAAACGCCCAAAGAGCATCATCCAACTTCTTTGACCATGACTTTGGATTTCCATCAACGGTCTTCTCAAGTATTCTCTTCAAAGCACGGTTGGTGTTCTCAACTTGCCCACTAGTTTGTGGGTGATAGGAAGTTGAGAAACGATGAGTAACCCCATATCTCTTCAAGACTTTCGCCAATTGATGGTTGGCAAAATGAGTACCCCGGTCACTAATCAAAGCCCTTGGCGTACCAAATCGACTAAACAAAGCCTTCAAGAATTCAATCACAACCTTGCCATCATTGGTTGGCAAGGCTTTTGCTTCAGCCCACTTTGAGACATAATCAACCGCAACCAAAATATAAAGACACTTGTTGGATGGCGGAAATGGGCCCATGAAATCAATACCCCACACATCAAAGACTTCACAAACTTGGATGGATTGTTGAGGCATTTCATCTCTTTTTGTGATAGTCCCTTGTCTTTGACATGCATCACATGTCTCAACAAGTGTTTGAGCCTTCTTGAAAATTGTAGGCCAATAGAAACCCGCATCAAACACTTTCTTTCCCGTCACCGATGGCCCATAATGCCCACCGGTTGGTCCATAGTGGCATTCATCCAAAATCTTTCTAGTCTCACCACCCCAAATGCACCTTCTTATCATCCCATCCGCACACACCTTGAACAAATATGGCTCCTCCCAAAAATAATGCTTGATTTCAGAAAAGAATTTATTTCTTTTTTGAGAAGACCATCCCTTGGGCAAAATTCCTGCACACAAATAATTAGCAATATCGGCGTACCAAGGTGCTTCTTCATCCTCTACCTGCATCAAAAACTCATCGGGAAAAGAATCATTTATTTTATGCTCCTTCAACTCCTCAAGGTGAGGGTTTTCGAGCCTACTCAAGTGGTCGGCGACAACATTTTCAGCCCCACTTTTGTCTTTGATTTCAATATCAAATTCTTGCAAAAGCAAGACCCAACGAAGTAAACGGGGTTTAGCATCTTGTTTCGAGAACAAGTACTTCAAAGCCGAATGGTCGGTGAACACAATGGTCTTATTCAACACCAAATAAGGTCTAAACTTATCAAAAGCATAAACCACCGCCAACAATTCTTTCTCGGTTACGGTGTAGTTTTGTTGGGCGGGGTTAAGGGTTTTGCTAGCAAAGTAGATGGGACGAAAATGCTTCTCATCCCTTTGGCCAAGAACGGCCCCCAAAGCAAAGTCACTAGCATCACACATAAGTTCAAAGGGTAAAGACCAATTGGGTGAAGTCATGATTGGAGCTTTTGTCAATTTGTCTTTTAAAAGAGAAAAGGCTTTAAGACACTCATCATTAAACTCAAATGGGACATCTTTCTCCAACAATCTAGTCATGGGTCTAGTGATTTTAGAAAAATCTTTGATAAACCGCCGGTAAAACCCGGCATGACCTAGAAAACTTCTTACCGACTTCACATTGGTGGGTGGAGGTAGTTTGGTCATGACATCAATTTTAGCCTTGTCAACCTCAAGACCCGCCCTTGACACTTTGTGACCCAACACAATTCCCTCTTTGACCATAAAATGACATTTTTCCCAATTAAGCACCAAATGTGCTTTTTCACATCTTTCTTGCATTTTATCCAAATTAGTCAAACAACTTTCAAAAGAATCACCAAATACCGAAAAATCATCCATGAAAACCTCCATGGAAGTTTCAATCATATCTTGAAAAATTGCCAACATGTATCTTTGAAAAGTCCCCGGTGCATTGCACAAACCAAAAGGCATGCGACTATAAGCATAAGTTCCAAAAGGACAAGTGAAAGTTGTTTTCTCTTGGTCATTAGGATCAATGGGTATTTGGAAGTACCCGGAAAAACCATCTAGAAAACAAAAGAACTCATTACCCGCCAATCTTTCAAGCATTTGGTCCATAAGGGTAAAGGAAAATGGTCCTTTTTGGTGGCCTCATTTAACTTACGGTAATCAATACAAACTCTCCAACCGGTGACCGTTCTAGTTGGGACCAACTCATTCTTTTCATTTGTGACAACGGTCATCCCTCCCTTCTTTGGCACACAATGTACCGAGCTAACCCATGGACTATCCGATATTGGAAAGATTATACCCGTATCAAGTAATTTGACGATCTCTTTTTTCACAACATCTTTCATGTTAGGATTAAGCCTTCTTTGCCTTTGAATTACCGGTTTCACATTTTCAATTAGATTGATTTTGTGTTTGCAAAAATCGGGGCTTATCCCGGGTATATAGGATGTCTTCCATGCAAAAGCCTTTTTATGGGCCTTAAGTATGGTCATGAGCTTAGCTTTCTCCTCACCCGAAAGTGATGAGGAGATGACAACGGGCAGAAATGACGTACCTTCCAAGAATGCATATTCTAGATGATCGGGCAATGGTTTGAGCTCTAAATCTTTTGGAGGATTCTCAAGAGAAGTAGGGACTTTATTGTTTTAAATTACCTCAATTTCTTCAAAGCCTTCCTCCTCTAATGGAGTGGCATCCATGCTAAGTGCCAAAATTTCTTCAATCTCCTCAACTTGGTCACTAGTGACATCTCCCTCTCCAATGTTAGCTAAGCTGTCTTCACTTTCTTCTCCATCGACACCTACAAGCTCCAACCTCTCCAATTCAACGGCATCATCTATAACATCAATCTTAAAACAAGTGTCATCAGAAGAATAAGAATGTTGCAAAGCTTTTTCAATTTTAAAAACAATTCGGTCTTCCCTGACACCCAAGGAAATTTCCTTGTCCTTTACCCGAATGATAGCATCCGCGGTGTATAAGAATGGTCGGCCCAAACTGAGAGGCACCTTGGTGTCCTCTTCCATTTCCAAGATAACAAAATCAACCGAAAAGACAAATTGGCCTACTTGCACTAGCAAGTTTTCGGCCACCCCCAATGGGTATTGAAAAGAATGATCCGCAAGGCGGATGCTCATTTTAGTGGGCTTCAATTTCCCCAAAGAAAGCTTTCTAAAAACTGAATATGGCATCAAGTTGATGCTTGCCCCAAGATCGGCCAACGCCTTATAAGACAATTTTCTACCAAAAGTACAAGTGATAAGGAAACTCCCTGGATCCGAAAGTTTAGGTGGAAGCTTGTTTCAAATGACCGCCGATCACTCTTCATTGAGGAAAGTTGCCTTTGCTTCATCAAGCTTCTTTTTGTCCGTCACAAGTTCTTTGATGAACTTGGCATAATTAGGCATGCCCGAAATGAGATCAACTAAGGGCACATTGATTGTCACTGTCTTGATCATGTCAAAGAACTTGTTGTATTGTTCTTGAATCTTTTCCTTCCTCAAGCGCTGAGGTAAAGGAATCTTGGGCTTGTATAGCTTTACTTCGGGTTCCTTGGTTGGTGTGGCTTTAGGAACCGAAATAGTCATCACCGGCGGTGACTCCATCTCTACCTCTTCATCAACTTCTTCATCAAACTGCCCAACCTGAGGAGAAACATTAGAAACACAAGAATTATCAATAGGAGGAGTAATTACCTTCCCGGACCGTGTAGTTATGGCATTAACGGTTTCATTTCGGTGTTGGGGCCCTTTGTACTTGTCATCCTCATTCCTCTATGAGCCTTTGTCTTGATTCGGGTTTTGTTGGGTGTTGCTTGGAAGAGTACCCGGTTGCCTTTGTTGATTGCCCATCCTATCAACTCTCTTTTCCAAGTTGGAAATCAAAGCATGGTTGTTGCGATTGCTAATGTCTATCTTGTCATGCAACACCCCAATCTTGGCATTCAAAAGCTTGGAGTAGTTCTCCATCGAAGCATTTCGCTTCTCTTGAGCCTCCTCCCTCTTGTCTTGTTTATCGAGAAACTTGGCCATCATGGCCATGAGAGGTGATCCTTCCTCCTGATTTTCTTCTTTCCTTGGAGGTGATGGTGGTTGTTATTGATTAGGCGCGCCATGATTATCATCTTTTTGCCACCTATTTTGAAAATTGCCTCCACGATTGTTAGAGTAAGAATTAGAAGAGTTAGAAGAGTTACCTTGATATCGGCCTTGAAAGTTTCCACCACGTTGGAAGAGAGGTTGATATTGGCCTTGACGTTGGTTTTGAACAAAGTTCACATCTTCCTTAGCTACTGAATCACACTCATCGGGATGGTGTGGTCCGCCACAATGAGTACAACCCCCAGCCATAATCTTCACATCACGCTCTAGTCCACCAAAGTTGTTCTCCGCCATGGAGAACCTTTCATCCATTCGGTTTGAAAGTGCCCTAATCTCAGAGATTACCTCGGAGTTTTCACCCTCATCAACTCTAGCTACTACCTTACACGACCTCCTATCTCTATTTGAAGACCTAGAGACTTGAGCTTTGGCCATATCCTCAAACATTTTCCATAGCTCACTTGAGGTCTTGTAACTAATGCTACCTCCACAAGTCATCACCATTTTCGCATAACTCTCCCTATTCATCCCATCCAAGAATATCCCCACAATTTCGGTGTCACTTACCCCATGCCCTGGACATTCCCACAAAAGATCTTTCATTCTTAACCATGCCTCAACTATGGACTCATCCTCGTCTTGCCTAAAAGAACGAATGACAAGTATAAGTTCTCTTTCCCGATTAGCCGGAAAGAACCTCTCAATCAAAGCTTCTCTAACCGCCCCCCAAGTAATCAAACTATCCGGTGCTAACCCCTTTAACCATTTGTGAGCCTCTCCCGTGAGAGACATAGGAAAAAGCTTCATCTTAACGTTGTCGCCCTGATTTTCCCCATAGTTGAATAGATTGCAAATCATCTCGAACTTGTCAAGATGCACATGAGGATCTCTTTTATGCCTTCCGTCAAAGCACAAATCTTTAACCATTTGCAAATGGTTACCTTTTACCGTGAAAGTGTCAATTTCAGGAGCTCGGATGGCCGATTGGCGAGAAGTTGGTATGGTCCGAGGAAGGTCCTCGATCTTGGTATGAAAAAGGTCGGGTGGATTTTGTTGTCCGGCCATGTTGATGGTCGATTTTGGTGATTCGGGTGGAGTAGGTGTTTTATCGGAAAGTGGTTCTTCTTTTTCGGAATGGTAACCCCACTCGTTACTTCCCGACTCGTAATAAGTCTCGTGAAGTATGTGGTCGGGTTTGGGTCTAGGAGTGGTGTCTATGTAAAATGGTTCGGATGATGACGGTTGTGATGATTGTGTTTTGGTGCGCTTTTTGAGTTTTTCGGGGTTAGATGTGGCCTTCACTAATGGTTTCCCAGAAGTTCGAGTGTTCATCCACTACCTGGAAATAATCTGCGAACACAACACAATAAACAAAAACCTTAATAGCACCTGAGGTACAATTAAAGCAAACTAAAAATAAAACAAAGCAAGTAACTTCTCCGTGCAAAGCACGAAAAAGTATCGATTCACATAATCTCAACCAAAAGTACTTAAAATCAATCCCCGGCAGCGGCGCCAAAAACTTGATGTGTGAAATGTAGTTTAATAATTTCTAACAAGATCTACCGCTAACTGACTACAACACACTTACGGGCAGTGTACCCGATCGTATGTAATATAGCTAACTGGCAAGACCAGGATCGAACACAAGGACTGAATATTGCACTTAAGGTTGTAAACAAATAATTAAAAAGCCATCTATGTCGAATCCGCTCCACAAAAAGTCTAGGTTGCATATAGGTTAAGCTCAAAATTCATTAATGTTGGTGATAATAATCGTG
>CM067169.1:38396636-38419799 GCA_034093135.1 Erigeron breviscapus | reverse complement strand
GTGGGACGACTGATGTCTGAAAGTCTTTCGCATCCCTTGACGTCGCAGCGAGAGCAGGGTACTACTTACTTGATTTCGCCATTGCTGAGTGTTGCGTAAGTGAATTGTATGTTGTTAGGTTACTGACTTTTGAAGAGAAGCGGTGGTGACCATTACTTTGAAAAAAACAAGGATACAAAATTTTGGTTTTGAATGAATGAATAAGAAAACAAAAACAAAAGAATCATTAAGGCTCAAATCAAACTCCTTGCGCGGTTTAAAGAAATCACTTCTATGTCTATCGTTGCTCAATGGACTCCAACTTTTGATGACGTCAATATATGCCGCACCAACTTAGATAATATGGATAACCGTTCGTGTACGCGTGTTATTATAGAGATATCGCACCAAATTTCGGAGCTACAATCCCCAGAATGTGTCTCCTAGAATGTATATCGGAATGTATTCTATCGGCGTCGTCAAATCGTAATTTGGCTTTAATACCACTCGTCTTTCATAAGTCTCCAACTTCATTCGACGTTTACATATGTTTCGCACCATTTCAGATTGAATACCAAGGTTATGCGTAGTTTCTAAGAGGATAGAGTCGCGTCATATCTTGGGTCTACAATTCTCAGAGTATATCGTCCAACGTTCGTGGAAAGATGCTCCACCGATGATATCGCCGTCGTCATATGTCCATAATGAATAGTGGTGTCGTAAGAAATAGGATGTGGGATAATTTCAAAAGGAGCAAGTGAACGAATGACGGAGGGGTATTTAGTGACAACTTTCATACTTAGGAAATTATCTAGTTTCATAGTGAATTTCTCAAGGACAATAATTTGTTCTCAAGCGGTCAAATCTCAACGCACAATATCTACATCAGTAGTAAGGACTACCCACAGTATCATCATATCTAGCAGGTACTAGTTCTCAATAGTCAAATTTTAGAGCACAATAACTATCTTAATAGTAAGGCATGACTACATAATCGTCGCAATATTCACGCGTTAGTTTCAAATAGCTCAAACTTAGGGAGTAAAGGCTCTTACATCCATATCGTCCATGAAATTTCATATCAACTCGTCAGGCCTATATTTTCTTTCTAAATCGATCACAAATAGTCAACGTCATTACCCAATAAATTGAACAAGTCATACCCCAAAATGATTTCGTGCCTTATAATAACCTCATTATTTTAAAGTGCATATGCAACTTAAAGTTCAACATCATGAATCAAAAGGCTTTTACGCATGCATTCCTCACATAATTTCCACATTGCACATTCCAAACTTTCACATTGCACATTACAACTTTCACATTGCACATTACAACTTTCACATTGCACATTACAACTTTCACATTGCACATTACAACTTTCACATTGCAATCAAATCATGCCCAAATTCACATGTTACAGCATAGAGTAGCATGCATCAACGAATGCCTTTCAATCTTATATTCATTTTACTTCTAATGTGCAAAAGGGGAATCCTACTGAACTAGCATAATCCTCAAGTAAGGAAAGTCTCGAATTGCTATATATGCTTAGGTGAATGTCTAAATGCAACATGTATGCTCATAAAAACAGATTTATTAAAGATCTCTTTTTTTTCTCTTTTTTTTTTTTCTTTTTTTTTTTTGAAAAGGAATCCTTTGAACATAAGTCCAAGTGGCCGTTTGAGTTTTACATGGTCCTCTCATAATTAAACGTAGATTCATGACTTTACGTTTAATTATGGTCTTACCATGTAAAGCTCGAACTAAACCGCTCAACCTTATGCTCGACTCGACTATAAAAATTCGTTTTGAAAAGAGGCTATAGTTTTGGAATTCCCGGAGGAACCCCAATGTTCTCTATAACCTTAGTCTCTGATACCATTTTCTGTAACACCCCAACCACGGCGGAATGATGAGATGTACAGAAAGTCGAGTATTCAAATCAAAGGATAATAGATAACATTCACCATAGCTTTAGTTGATAAAAATAATTTACAATGCACAAGCATGTGAACCAATTCCCAAGTACAATACGTCTACTATGCTTGGATATTGAGTCCACGAAACAAATAACAAACACATGAGATAGTGTACTACAATGTTCAGGGCGGATTCCATTGCCCGTCACGAGGTTTAATCTTTGACTCCAAAATGCAATGCAAACAATCATGATGCATATAATTCCTCAAAGCTTACGCTAATTCCTGAAAAGCATGAAGAAAAAGTGTCAACTACAAAACGTAGTTGGTGAGTGCATAGGTTTGCAAGTAAATCTCATTACATATCCATTTCGAAATAGTTGAGAAAATCCATGGTAAATTATAAAGTTTTCATTTGTCTCATTTATCGTGAGAGAAAAATATATCAATCGATTAATCACTCATCATACCAAACCATTTGGTCAATCAATACTTCAATATTTCCAATTTCAACAGCCTTCAAGATTCCATATAAGGTCCAATACCAAACCGTATGTTCAATCAATAATTTCCATCCATAATATAATATCAATACCTCTGGGTCAATGGTAAGACTACCATGACATAATTCGATGAGATTATTCTTGAGCCACTACTAAGACCGGTTATGTCCCAATAATCAATATATAATGTCCCAAATGATAAGATAATGATAAGCACATGCTGTCAATCACGTGCATAAAGATAACCAAGGGTGTGCCATGGAGACGCCCATAAATATATAGTAGTTAGAGCACCGCGAGGCCAGACTGGCGATGAAGGTGACCACAAAGGCAGACCAAACATCCCACCGTTACCTATAATAGTGGATGAGGGGACAAGTCCTAGTTGCGCAACCCTCTAACTACAGGCCTCAAATGAGTTAATAGTAGTGTACAGGGGACCACCGTTTGACAGTACTCAAGCTCATCATATAACATATACCACGTTGAACATACCATACAATTCCCATATCATTATCATTGTTTCAAACAATCATTTCATAATAGAAAGTCATTTTAATTAATCATGCTTTTCACCCCGTAAGTAAACATATAAAAGAGTTTGAAAGGGGGCTATGACTCACCTTGTTATGCCGCATATTATATTCACTTATCCAAAATGGGTACTTCCCATCTCTCGCTTCCTTGATCATATATCCGTCATATTCCTCAATCACATTCCAAGCCAAGACTATCCCTACGATAGGGCTAATATACGTAAGTTCCTATCTTAAGCCATCACTAAGAAATGCCGCTTTCATTATGTTGTCATCAATTATGGGATCCAAGTATATTGTTAATATTCGCATCTTTTTGGTTGTAAAGATTGATGGTATAAAAGGTCACTTTCATTATATATGTAGTTATAAGTGGTTAGAATTTTGGTAACTTGCCTTCATTTGTGGTTTCGTTTGGCATCTTAGGTTATCATATGAGAATGCTATATTAAGTTATATCATCCTTATTCATCATTTGATGTGCAACCGATTTTAGCACGAATTAGCATTTGTGATATCAATTTATAGTTTGGTTAACGTAATTACTTATGTCCATTCCACTTAGTTATCTTTTGTGTTATTTTTATTACACTTATCTTTTACTCGCATATTCCTCAATGTTTTATGATTATTTGGGTTCATGAAATTTGTTTAAGTATTATGGGCCATTACCAATTGGGCCTAAGTGTTATGGGCTTTTAAATGATTTGGGCTTCGTTTAGTTATTGGGCTTAACCTTAATTGGGTTGTGTGCTTAATGGGTTACATTGGTTATTGGGCTATATGGTTTATTGGGCCAAGTGGGCCTACTGATTTTTGGTCCTTTTGGGTTCACTAATTGGGCTGTTTTAGCACGAATTAGCATTTGTGATATCAATTTATAGTTTGGTTAACGTAATTACTTATGTCCATTCCACTTAGTTATCTTTTGTGTTATTTTTATTACACTTATCTTTTACTCGCATATTCCTCAATGTTTTATGATTATTTGGGTTCATGAAATTTGTTTAAGTATTATGGGCCATTACCAATTGGGCCTAAGTGTTATGGGCTTTTAAATGATTTGGGCTTCGTTTAGTTATTGGGCTTAACCTTAATTGGGTTGTGTGCTTAATGGGTTACATTGGTTATTGGGCTATATGGTTTATTGGGCCAAGTGGGCCTACTGATTTTTGGTCCTTTTGGGTTCACTAATTGGGCCGTTTTAGCCCGTTTTGGCCTTTAGTCCATTGCTTAGTCCATTACACAAGTTATTAGATTACTTACAAGTTTTCTGTTTTTATACAACAGATTTATGAAATGTTGGCCACTAATTCGGGGTTAAGGCTAAATATTTGGATCCTACCGATTTTTATACAACAACCTATATGTGTCCACTTATTATGTGAATTTTGTCTTAATTTATAAAGAATGTTTACTACCTCTAAATATTTTTATAAATGGAAGTGGTCAAAACAGCCACTGTTCTGCATACTCGAAAGTTTTATAAAAGTTCTTCGGGTTTTGCTATTAATAAAAATTCCATGATTTTATTTTAAGTTTATGACACATTGGACTTACTTTCCACCAAGTATGGCCTCCTGGACCCTTTTGGTTTAGGAGATAAAAATTGTTAAAGTTTATAAAATATTCATACAAAATTACAGTTTTGCCTAGTTTCAGTAGAAAAATCATATCTTTCTTTTCGTTCAGTATTTTTAAGTAATTCCAGTTGGAGGTTAAACTTAACTCGTTTATCTACAACTTTTATTTTGACACCAACACTTTATTTGACCTATTTCAGTGTGTTTTACTCATTTGAAATACGAAGTTAGGTTCTGTTCAGCCTTCCTTGAAAACACCAAAGCATGCCTTTACTTTGTTACTTCCCCCAACACCAAATTTGATATTTTCAATGTATTTACTTTAATTTGAACAATATCCTATCATGTTAATAGTGTTTCTACAGATTTTTATAGTTTGTATTTTTGTACAAAGTTATTGGATTCAAAGGTTGATTTATTAGTTTGTGAAATTAAGCTTTTTGGTGAAAGCTCAGCTCGACCACTGGGTACTAAAAGATTCATATCTCGAGTTCTGTTCATCCTTTTCACTTGATTCCAGTTGGTCGTGAAACTAGACTCATATATCTACAACTTTTATTTTGGACACTTTCCCTGAATCGGTCCCCAAATGCCCGGTTTACCCGTCCCAAGTTCTGTTATAGATTCTGTCAGCTTTGTTTTGCTTTAGACAACCCACCAATGGTCTTGTTTGGTTATTTTACACTCCATAACACCACTCACAAGATTAACACCCATTTTTGTATTTCTTAACACAATAATTACTGATTAAAAACAGATTCACAATCATCCATCATCATTTAAAAACTGAACACACACAAAACATAATTGATTAACTTGATTCTTGCAAAAACATCTCTTGGTCATCCTAAAAACAACATGCATGTAAAGATCTTTTGATTTCCTGATTTGAAATGGAAAGTTTATATTCAAAACACATGTTTAAAGATAATAAAGCTTAGATCCATCAATGGATCATTGAAAAACAACTAGATAAAAGAGTATTGAAATCGGTTTTGAGAAAACTACCTTAGATGATGAAAATCGGTTAGATAGAAGGCTGTCCAAGGGCTGTTCGCAGCTCTCCCATGCTCCCAAATCATTATAGATTGATCCCCATACAAGATTATTGTGTTATTATGATAGTTTGAAGATTAAATTCGTGATTTAGGGGCTGAGTTTTGCCCAGAAATTCTGCCATGAACAAGAAAGGAAGAGAGTGTTTTGAGAGTGTTTTGGTGAGTGTGTGTGTTTTGGTTGAGTGTAAAAGTGAAAGAATGGGCAGGTCTTGAGCCCTAAAAACGTGGCTAGGGCAGCAAATAGAGGGTGTGTGGTGAGGTTATTGGTTAGGAGGGGTGGTGGGAAGTCTTGGGTTGGTTAACTCATGTGGTGAGGTGTTGGGTTAACTCCCTAACTAGTGTTGAGACATACAAATAGGTAATTGTATGTATATTTGTATGTAATGTAGGTTTATTTAGTGTAGGTACATGCATGTAATCCTTGACTTATTACTTGATATAAGTGCTTTCAAAGCAAGTTATGTGTATGTATATGTGTATGACCGTGTATGTATGTATGTACATATATAGGTGCATTTTTATGGTTTATAATTGTTACTTAAATCATTATTCATAAACTTGTATTTATTTACTTACATATGTATATAAGCATCTATTTTGATCAAAACCAACATAAACTTTACTGTCCCTAGTCAAACAGTACACAGAAAGCAAATTGACACAATATTCAGGCACATATAGGACACCAAATAAGATAATGTTGTTTTCTAATCTTAAATCACCAATTTTTAGTACCCTAGCTTGAGTACCATTGGGGTGTCCCACTGTAAGACCTAGGCCAGAGATATCATGAACATTAAACAACAATTTTTCACTACAGGTCATATGAGTGTTGGCACCTGAGTCAGATATCCAACCATCTTCAAACATAGTGGTTTTTGCAGTAACATTGGAACAGTAGAACATAGAGAAATGAGAGTTAAAGAAGTGATTAGAGTTGAAGAAGGTACCTGCCATATTGGCATGCACACCCTTAGAAGGGGGCTTTTCATTCAGAAGGTTGATTAACTTAGCATATTGATCAGGGGTTAAGGTTATGTTGGACCCAGATTCTGGACCAGAACCAGAAACAGAACCAGAACTAGAACTGGAAGGAACAATAGCACTAGCAGAATTATCATTAACCACAGCATTATGACTAGATTTAAAAGAAGACTGAGATGGATTTCTTCTAGCATAAGTATTTCTTCCATAACCGGGAGGGTAACCAACCACCTCAAAACATCTCTCAAGGGTATGACCATACTTGTGACAACCAGAACATTGAATGCAAGTGTTTGGTCCTTTCTTTTCAAAATTTCTATTATTTTCAAAGGACTTGTTTTGTTCAAAATTCCTGTTACTTTCATAGGTTTTGTTTGAAAATTTGTTACCAGGATTTGTTTTTCCACTTTCAAAAGTTCTTGCCAAAAAGGCAGTGTTATGAGGTTTTGAGGGGTTGTCAGAAGAGTTAACACCTCTGTGAGACTCTTCTCTAGAGATAATGGCAAAGGCAGTTTTGACATTGGGTAAAGGGTCCCTTAACAGAATGTTACTTATAACAGGCTGGTAAACATCATCAAGTCTCATAAGAAATTGCATGAGTTTTAAAAGTTGTTGATGATCATGAATTTCTTTTGCAACATTACAAGAACAAGTGGGTAACTTAACAAGAGCATCAAATTGCTTTTCCAGAGAGAGTTTAAATTATGATAGTATTCAGAAACAGGTATGCCCTTTTGAGTCAGAGAATGGATCATGTGGTGTAAATTAAAGGTTATTGACCCATCTACCTTTTCATAAGTCTCTTTAAGTTCCTCCCAAACAATTTTAGCATTTTTTGAAAAAATTTGCCCCAAATATAGTTCTTCGGTCACAGAACTGAGAATCCAAGAAAGTACCACAGAATTGCATCTGTCCCATTGTTTTGCTAAAACATCATTTTCTTTAGATTTTTCACAAGTTCCAGTAGTGAAACCCATTTTGTTTTTAGTTTCAAGAGCAAGTTCCATTGCACAAGCCCAAACCTTATAATTTTCCGTTCCTTTTAATTTAAAGTTAATCAAAGGTGTTCCTGAGGTATCACTAGCATGCAAATACAATTCATCACCAAAATCCAGTTTGCTAATTTGAGTACCAAACACATTAACATCAGCCACATAGTCATCAATAGTTTCATTTACAGGAGTTTCACCATTTACACCAGCCATAATGACAAAAGCAGAGGCAAACAATAATTCCAATAACAAGAGGGAACAACAACAACAAGTAAAGACAAATAAGAAGCAGATAATAACCAGAAAGAACCCTAAAGGTAAACCAGGCAAGGAACCAGATTCAAGACCACTCAAGTGGCTTGACAAGTATTACCTAGTACCTCTCTTCTACCAGAAAACAGGGTTAGAACAGATATCAAGTAAAAAACATAGAATACTAGTAACAAACAGAAAAGAAACACACATAAGCAGATAAGCACAAACAGAAAACAAACACGGCAGATAAAAGAGGGATCCAAATCTATAGGCCAAACTCTTTGTACTCAGAGCACTCCAAGAACAAAGTAATTTGCTACAGAAGAGGTAGGAAGAAATACACTTACAGTGGGGTCTCCAACAGTAATTCCAATATTCATTAAGAAAATACGCAACAAGGATTTTGAAGAAGATATTCGAATGAATACCTAGATCTCAACCAGATATGGACTCTACAATGGTCAATCTGCTTCTTACAAAGAAGAGATCAACACAGAGAATCCTTAAATAAAAGAGAGTAGATCTACCAGATGCAAGACTACCACTCTTATGAATATAAGAGGAGCCCTACACACCAGTATAGGAGATATAATCAATCAATCGACACACACCTTCTATAATAAGAGAGGGTTGAAGACTAAGAAGATAGAATCAATCGATCAAATACAAACCCTAGAAGAAGTAATATTTGAATCGAGAAAGAGATATAGTAAAGATATAAACTATTATATGTATGTGTATATATATATATATATTATTAGATAAAATAAAAGGAGTTTTTACTACATCAAAATTAGAACAAACCCTAACAACCACAAAGCGATTACATCCCAAACAAAGGAAACGGTTTTCTAACGGTAAAAAGGAAAACGGCTGCCAGGGAATGTTAAGATCCCTATGGTAGCCTATCACATCATATATATAGAGCTCTAATCTTTCTCTTCTGCTCCCTGAACTTCTTCTTCTTCCATTCTGGTCCCTCCAGCTTCTTCTTCTGCTTATTGTCAATATCGGTACCTCAACTTTCCTACATCAACCAAACTAAGTTAGGAAATAATTAAGTTGTATATTTAACAAAAAGACCGCATACTTTAAAGCAAGTGGGCACATTTTCTTATATATTTATTTCTGCAGCCTCCCTCAATCTAATCACCTTCATCTGGATCTATCTCTCGATCTCACCATTTTTAGTTAAAAACAATATATATAAGTCCTATATATATACAAAGAAATAATTTTTTTTTTGAATATCATATACAAAGAAAATATGATCATCCGCATCTCATCAGTCTTCAAGAGATTCCAACAACAACAATAACATCATTAATAATGGCAATAATAATAGCAATGAAAATAATAATAATAATGGCAACAACACCAACAACAATGGAGAAATAGGACTTACTCGATATGGTTCAACTCCAGTTTCTTTTTAAAATAACATGGCACCTCCAGGTACATAGATTTGAAATATATATATTCTATAATAAGAGAGGGTTGAAGAAGAAGATAGAATCAATCGATCAAATACAAACCCTAGAAGAAGTAATATTTGAATCGAGAAAGAGATATAGTAAAGATATAAACTATTATATGTATGTGTATATATATATGTATATATATATATATGTATAACAATATATATAGTCCTATATATATACAACGAAATATATATTACTCTTTTGAATATCATATACAAAGAAAATATGATCATCCGCATCTCATCAGTCTTCAAGAGATTCCAACAACAACAATAACATCATTAATAATGGCAATAATAATAGCAATGAAAATAATAATAATAATGGCAACAACACCAACAACAATGGAGAAATAGGACTTACTCGATATGGTTCAACTCCAGTTTCTTTTTAAAATAACATGGCACCTCCAGGTACATAGATTTGAAATATATATATATATATATATATATAAAACTTGAAACCGGGGATGCCAAACCCGGTTTCAACGTCTCTCCACCATGGCCACTGTAGCACGTCACAACGCGTTGCAGGTTGTCAGATTCACTGCGAGACCGGTAATGGCAATACCGGTCTCGAGATTAGAAATTTGACACCGGTATTGGGAAAACCGGGTTCGGGCCATTTTTTGAGACCGGTATTCCCAATACCGGTTTAACTGGTTTCACAAATTTTTTTGACCAAAACTTGTTTGACAAAAAACGACAGTGGGAATCACGAATCACTGTTGTGCCACTATCCAAATCCTCGCCTGTCGCTGATGTGACCAAATATATACATATTCTCCTCATCATTTATAGTCGTTTTGTTGTTAATTATGAGTCATTTGCATACACATTCGATGCTTTTATGGTTGTGCTAGTGATTTCAGGTTTATCGCATGTAAATTGGATAGAAATGGCTCATAACGACTCAAGGAAGGTTTAACGAGGCTTAAGGATAAGTGTAAAGAAGTCTTGGTGAAGAAAGAAGTCGAATTATGAAGATATGAGACTCATAGATACTTATGAGTCGCATATATAAGCTGAAGAAATGGAGTTTGTTGACACCTTCAGGTCATGAGACTCATACATAATTATGAGTCACAAATTGTGAAGTAGTGAGCAAGAGAATTCGAACTTCAGGATGATGAGACTCATAAACCCTTATGAGTCGCATTGTCTGACATATTATTTTGGGAAAACTGCGCTATGAGACTCATGGGATTTTATGAGTCTCATATTTTAGGTCGGCCAGGAGATGATTATTTTGAAGACTATAAATATCAAGCTTAAACCAACCCTAAAATCTATCTTTTGTTCCAGTCGACTTTTAGGGTTTTTGGAGGCCATTTTCATCAGATAAAATACATCTCAAGATAATAGAAACATCGGGGTTTATTTCTTCAATTCATCAACGATTCTAGCACTCTTTAGATTTATTTCTTCAATCGGTACATTATGCTTTCATTGTTTCTTGATTGTTTTAATTTCTTCAATATGAGTAGCTAATCACTTCATCATCCATCTTGATGAAGTGAGACAATATGTAAGGATTGCACAATTTTATTAATTCAATGTTGATTTCATTTAACGTTATATCATGATCTTAGCGTATTTCTTCCTTTTAATTTATCTTGAATCGGTTGGTGGTGTATGTGTGTCTTTAATGGTAATTATTGCTTACACATATATCATTTTGATTGTTTGGGTACAAATGATTGGATCTATGACGGGTACGGTAGATAATCATTCAATGATAATAGGAAGTAATGTGTTAACGGTTGAGTACAATCGGTAGATATGATTGTTATCTTAATAACCAAAACCATTGTTTGATTAGGGAAGTTATAAAAGATGTCTTGGGGTACCGGTCTTTGTAATGAAACTAGTTTAAGCAAGAGAGTCAAATAATGCCATTAACTTGACGGGTACGGGGTTGGTGCTTTGTTTGAGTCTCGGTTATTTAATCAATTTAAATTGAAATTGAACTTCATTTATGTGCAATCTGAACATGTTGTTGAGCGGATTCGAGATGATGACCTTTAAATATTATTGTTTATAATCAATTTTCTCTATCGTTTGAGGACGATCCCTGCCCCGGTAATACCGGATTTAATTATTCTTCTTTTACTTTAATTTGAGCAAAGTGACAATTCGGTCACAAAACCCCCTCATTTCTACTTGAACTACTTTATTTTAACAATTGCTTACTTAGTCCTTGTGATCGACCTCGGATTTACCAAGCTAACTATACTGCATACGAACGGGTTCACTGCCTGTGAGTGTGTTGTAGTCAGTCGCTAGGTGATTCGTGTTATTAAATTTTAATCCCCCCACACTTAAGCTTTGCTTGTCCTCAAGCAATTACAAGTTGAAAAACACAAATTACCTTGGTACATCCATGGAAAATACATTTCAGTAATCAAAAAGAAGCTCAACTATAGATGAAAATGAAACGAGATGGTTAGGCAGTTTTAATCTTAAATGAAAACTGGAATGTTTGACAATAATTGACTGATACACAAGCCTCAATAGCACGACTAAGCACAAAAGAATCGAATCAATGATATCTCATCTATCCTACTCCAACTAACTTACTTTTGGGTTGAATATTTGAATAATCACTCAATGCCTAGTCGTGATGCATAATCTTTTACCATAGGCTTGTACTAGGTTCGTTCCTTTACCGCCATGGCGCAAGCACCACAACATCTATCATAAGAGGACTTTCAAGGGTTGTAATGAACTCTGGGGCTAAACAAGGTATTTAAAAAGGATATGGAAATTTGGGATAACAAAAGGTGTTAAAAAGAAATAACACAACACTTAACAAAGTTTTCACATAATAGTCTAGTCCATTAATTCCCATGTCATCAGTTGCCAACGGTCCAAAACCCGAGAAGTTTTCCCGACAACACCCCCAATAGAATGATAGATACCGACACCATTGTGGTGAATGACAATCAAACAACTCAATCAACCAAGACTAACCATGTTGGCTTAAACAAACTTGCCAACCCAAAGTATGATAACTGAAAAATATACCATTACAAAATCCCTTTGTTGGTTATAAGGATGTACCAACTCAACTTGATATATTAAAGTAACAATGAAGCTTTTGTTGGTGTAATAGATGAACCAACTAATAAAAATGATTTGACAAAAGGAGAGAAATACCAACTGACAACTCAAGCTCTTTTTCTTCTTTTTTTTTCTTTTTTTTTCTTTTTTTTTCTTTTTTCTGTTTTTTTCTTTTTTTTTTTATTCTTTTTTATTCATTTTTTTTTGTGAGCTACTTTTACTCTGACTAATTGGTATTCTCTAAATAATATTGAAACAGTGACAAATCATGTAAAACTATGCTATAAGGAATAATCCAGACTTGATCCAATAATCATGACGAAATCAATCTATTCTCAGGAACCGAGAATATCCCAACCCGACACAACAAGATAAAACCCAAACCATCCACTAGCATAGGAAACCAATGACCCACCAGGACTTCGACTATCGGCATGGATAGGAAAGGTGTATATTTAGGGTGGATTTAATAACAAAGAACAGGCTAATGACAACATGTTTACTAATGTTTCTTGCACTAAAAATGAGTGCAACATAAGGGTTTCACAGGTGGTTCACTAACTAGTGTAGTTAGCTACAAATCACATTAACAAAACATGCACATAACAAATTTTTACGAAACAAGGGGTAAACATACAAAGAACAAATGGTTTTATCCTAAATTTGCCTCTTCTGATAAATAACACGGAACGATCAACCAGGACAAGTTCTAGAATCAACGCAATCACCGGCACACTCATAGCAAATGAAAATAATTCGGAAATGAAAAAACTAACCTCAAACTTGCACATCATAGTTCAAAGTTCTAAATAGAACCTTTACTCTTGAATAAATCCAAAAGCCTACGAGAGGGACAAATTTACAAGGCTAATAAATCCAAATCCGTAAACACCTAGCATAACTAGAAGTGAATCAATAATCTCACAAATTTGGTATTTTGGTGCTATAAGCGTGTTAGTCATATTATTAATCCAGAAGGGATTGCCTAATTAATCAGTCAAGACACATTCCACCAATTAAACTTTGTACCAAGGGTGTAGTCAAATTTCTCATTAATATCTATAATTAGGTAACAAAAGCAATTAACTACAAGGACAAGCATGCAAAAGTTTTTAAAAAATCCTCTAAAATACCCGACTTTTTCCTATTTACCACCCCCCCACAATTGAGTTGGACAATGCCCTCAATGTCCAATGAACTAAGGCAAACTATGAGAAATAGGGGAAAGTAAACAAAACAAAATCAAGAACAAGAAAAACTTGTCGGGTATGACGGGTGTTCCATGCTTGAATGATGCCAACAAGAATATTGCGCTGAACTTACTGCCAGCATATGCATATGACAAACTTGCTATTCAACATGAACACACGATTAACTGCCAACAGGAATACCAATTAAATAGCATAACCCCAACCATTATCAAGAGTTTATTCACAAACAACAAAAAATAAAATGCAAAATTTAAATTTAAATAACAAAATAAAAGACACGGGTTGCCTCCCGAGAAGCGCTTAATTTATTAACGAGTCGTTAGCTAGACTCCTACCCCTAAAAACTACCATGGTGGGGTCTCTGACGCCCCCACACTTAAAGTGTTGGGCGGTCTACCCTTAAATGGTGAAAAACAATTACCTTTCACCTTCGTTAGAATCCAATCATTAACATCACCTACACAAAAGTCTGATGGCCTACACGAGTAGGGTGAAAATTTTGTGAACTTAACTTTTATCATTACCCAATCTTTAAAACTCACCTTTTCAAAATCTCTCCTCACATGATTTATCATATCTATTTGTAAAACCGAGTTTTCTACCCATCGCCGTTTATTATACTCAAACAATATTAGGTTACCTGAAGTATAAAAACGACTCTCTTGAGAGACAATTAAGCACTTATCAATCAGGAAAGTAACCGATGCTCCCTCTAGCTTCCTTTTTTTGCTCACCAGTTGAAAACATTCTCGAATTATGGGTAATACATCCATTATGGTGTGCACAAGCTTAATTGTCTTTGTCAGACCAATTTCTTCCTCTTCATCCAAGGCGATTTCAAATTTATCCTCCAAGTCCTGCAAGATAATGTTAGCAACATTTGTATCATCATAAGAAACATCACATACCTTACCAAGAAAGGAGGAACAAATCTCCAAATCAACAACTTCAAGCACTGGCTCATTGCTAATGACTAATAGTTCATTTGAGTCCGAAGGAGTTAACTCATAATCATCTTCTTTCAAAGCAGCTCCCATGAAAGGTTGTGAATGGGATTTTGGTTCTTGTGCTGCTATTTTGCTCACACCATCTCCCAGTTCCATAAATTCTCCTTTAAGGCTTAACTCTTCCATTATCACTTCACCAAAGTCAGATTGCGAAAGAGACAAATGTGGTTCCTCCATCGCCTCGGTGTTCAGGATTTGAATGGAATCATGTATCTCTGGAGCTTGGGTTTGTGATTCTATTTCCAAGTGATCATAAGCTTCTGTTGTTTCATTCTCTTCTGAAGTCTCATACACTTCTTGCCATATTGTTTCATTTTTGGGCACATACACCAATTCCTCAGATTGAATAAATTCTTCCAAATAATCAAATACCCCATCCGTATTCATCCCTAAGAATTCCTCGCTTAGAATTTCGTATGATTCGTCATCTAGCCCACGCAAATAAAATGTAACAAGTTCACAAACAAAAATGTTGTTCGTGCTTAACTTATCAACTACGTCTCTAATCCTCAACCATGCTTCATACCAAGTTTCGTTGGGTAATTGCTTAAAGTACCGAATCTCGTCCGGATATTCTCCCTCCAACTCATAGTCTTGATCGGCCATTGGTGACGCCAATACTACAAAACAAACACTAGCACACCCCGTGAAAAGCATAAATGGAAAAGAAAAACTAAATAATAAAATGGACTAGAACTAAATAAAAAAAATTAACACTAAATTACGCTAACCTAAGAAAGCAAGTAACTTTCTCGTAAATGAATACAAGAAAGGATCGAACTACAAAATTAAACAACTACTAAACAAAAGTCCCCGGCAGCGTCGCCAAAAACTTGATGTGTGAAATCGAGTCTTAAAATTTAATAACACGAATCACCTAGCGACTGACTACAACACACTTACAGGCAGTGAACCCGTTCGTATGCAGTATAGTTAGCTTGGTAAATCTGAGGACGATCCCTGCCCCGGTAATACCGGATTTAATTATTCTTCTGTTACTTTAATTTGAGCGAAGTGACAATTCGGTCACAAAACCCCCTCATTTCTACTTGAACTACTTTATTTTAACAATTGCTTACTTAGTCCTTGTGATCGACCTCGGATTTACCAAGCTAACTATACTGCATGCGAACGAGTTCACTGCCTGTATGTGTGTTGTAGTCAATCGCTAGGTGATTCGTGTTATTAAATTTTAAGACTCGATTTCACACATCTGTCGCCACCGCGGAAGTTAAATCTATGCATTATAAGATTGCTCATGGCATGGATATAACTCAGTGGGCATCAAGACGCAGTACATGTTCGGGAAGAGACCCGAACAAAGGCGACAAGCCAAAAAAACGAGCCACAAATGAGCAGCCACTAACGGTCACCACCATGCCGACAAACAACCATCATTGGACACTTTTCTACGAGCCGGGATGAAAGTTACTGCTCATGAACGAGCCGGGATCAAAAACGCAAATGGAGGATTGAATCGTGTATGCATGGAAATCTAAAGTCCTTTTGCAACATCAATTTCACATGCAAGTGAGGATAATAGAAAATCATGGTTATTTTTCTAAAAAAATCCATGCACATGATCAGTGGCTTTAGCTATTGATAAGCACGTGGAGAAATAACTTAAGAATAAAAGTTAAGGCAACTTGTGAAGTTGGAGGAAAATGATCTCGCCACACATGCACACTTCAATAGTGATGACATTAATAATGGGGAAAAGACAAAATACCCTTCATAATTCAATGGATGGTGGAAACAAAAGCCTACTGACGAAACAAGGAGCATTCAATCGACGGATAGCTAGGATGACCGCAGTCAACAGTCACATCACAAAGATATCAAAAGACAATGGAGTTGAAACCTTCTGATCACAAAGCTGCTTGAAAGGTACAAATCTCCATTTCAACTATAAGACCCTACGTAGGCACTAAGTAGTTTAAAACACTACGAACTTAAGCGAAGTTGGGTCGCTACCCTTCGCAAATATTTTAAATAAGTACGTACAAATAAATTTTAAATGTTCAAGGGGACGCCCAGAGAACAAATAAAGACAACGTCATAAGGCGACTGCCATGAGACAACCACGTCATAAGGCGACTGCCATGAGACAATCACGTCATAAGACGCGACTGCCATGAGACAACCACGTCATAAGGCGACTGTCATAAGACATTATTAAGACACCATAAAGAACAATTACCTTCAGCAACAAGAGCTCGGATCAACCCTGCCTACTATCATCACATAAGCCGAAGATCTTCGCAAATATCCAACAACAAGTCAACGGCAGCGGAGCAAAAGCTATATGCTACATCATCGGCCAATAATACCGCTAGACATGAAAGTCTCATCTACAGATCATCATGTCGATAGAATCTTCCAACAGTCCACCCATGCCATCGAGGTAATTCCCCCTAAATTATTAGAGAGGAAAAAGCCGGACAATCAATGTTTTAATGGACAAAGGATAAAGCAGTGCGTAATGGAAAAAGACGGAACGGTTAATATGATAACCGTCAATGCCAAACGAAAGGACATCAAACCGAGGAGATTAGAGAATTTATTCGGATCTGCAGCAAGAAGATATTTTTTGGAGTCTAATACGACAGCCTCTTCCCAGTCTCTCCTATTAGACTGGGGGGCTTGATGATATACTCTATACGGAGCCCTACCTCCGTATGTGAATCTGCTATTACGAAGGTTGCTTAAGGATATTTCCGGACAGAACGGAGCTCACCTCCGTCAGAAATACGGAGCTCACCTCCGTCAGAACGGAACCCACCTCCGTCAGAACGGAGCTCCGCCAAATATGGTGGAAATATCTTATTCCTTCCTCTTAAAGAAAAGGGATCTGCCAAATCCCTTCCTAATAACTAGGGAAACCCTAAACCTATATTTTCCTCCAAGATTACCCGTCTTATAAATAGAGGTCCTCCTCATAAGATGGAGGCATGTTCTCTTGACCCTCAAAACACCTAAAGGTGGTCGGCTTCTCTACCATGGGAAGTCTCCACCGCCAACACAAACACCTCCAATACAATGGCGTTAAGCTTCTCAAAGCTTTACACCGGTAGGGAATCGCCAATAAATCGAAGAAAACCCTCCTTGTTTCCGATCAACGATCCATGCGATTCTTTGATCAAACAGTCGGTTTTTAGAAAAATGAAAACCGAAACCAATGGTTTCTTCTTCGGTTCGGTTTCTCGGTTCAGTTTTTCTCGGGTTTTTTTGGTTTTCGGTTTTACGGTTCGGTTTTTGCTCACCCCTAATAATCATAACATTTATAAAATATAATTTATCTGTAGGTGCCAATCCGGATATTATCTCTTCAAGAATGGGTGATGTGTCTCAATTTATACATATTCCCCACATCCTATTTGGACGTCTTATACTCGTTTTATAGCCGTTTATACTTGTTTTGTGGTGCGTTATGGTGTTTGCTAGTGGTTTCAGGACTACAGCAGATACATCGCTCATAAATGGTAGAAAATGGCTCAGGAATGGTCCATATGCACTAACGGATGAAGCATGATGAAGTACGAAGCTGAAATGGCAAATCTGGGCAACTCGCGGCGCGACCAGCATCTATCGCGGCGCGATCCTTCACAAATTCAGCCTCGCGGCGCGAGATTTGGATATCGCGACGCGACAAAAATCCCTGGATTGAAATGTTCCAGTTTTGGCAACCCTCGCGGCGCGACCTGGCAACTCGCGGCGCGACTCTGACCTGACCTGACGAATTTTCTCTCTCCTGGGGTATAAATACCAACCCCCACTCAACCCTAAACCTAATGGGGGATACTTCAGCTCACCCACTTATTCTCTAGCCGTTTTTTGAAGGGTTTTCAAGGGTTTTACACTACTCCAACTCATTTGAAGACTTGAAGATTAATTTTGGCTCTTGTTAGTGATTGTAGCTTGATTGTTACCTCGATTTGAACTTACTCTCTATTTTGGTACATTATGTTCTCCTTTATATTTGAATCTTTAGCTATTTTCATTATGAGTAGCTAAATCTTTATACATCTATGAAGATGAAGTGAAACAATTAGTTATGGTTGCATAATATTTTGAATTCAAGTTGGTTTTACTTAACATTTTGTCAAGATCTTAATGAAGTGATTTCTTTTACTTAATCTTGTGTTCTTGGTGGTATTTGTGTTCTTCGATAGTGGTACTAGTTGAATACTGTTAGGTCCAGATTTAGTCCAGATTTACTGGACTCGCTCCAGACTCGACTACTGGAGCCTTACTGAAGATCTGTCCAGAAACGTGTTCTACTGGACCTACTCCATACTTGGAATCTGGAGTCCTTCTGAAGATTTGTCCAGAAATAATGGAAGACCAGTGAGCAAATACTTGTATAGGAAATCTGGAGTATTCTCCAGATGAGCTCACTGGACTTCACCCCAGTCCAGATCAACTCTACTGAAGACATTTTGACTGAAGTCAAGGACTGAAGTCTGAAGAAAGAAGACTTAACAAATGGCGGAGTCCACTGGAAAGTCTTACCAGATCTGTACACTGGAGGATTGTCAGTGTTCTAGATCCTACAAGTCTGAACACTGATATCAAGGATTGACTTTTCCCTTTACACACTTTCCAAAGAACAATCCACTTGTTCTTTACCAAAGTATACGTGTGTAAAGGTGGTTGGATAAAAGGATACACTTGCATTTGATGTGACTTTATCCTTATTCCTTATCCAATACATTTAATGTTCTTGTCGGATCATTAAATGTATGCAACCATATTTGTACGGCACAAAATTCACTGGTGAATTTTGTTGCCTATAAATACAAAGTCATTTCCTTGACATAAATACTTTTAAGCATTCATTTTGCATTGAAGTGAATTTGTCCAAATACTCTCGATCTTAAACTGGGATACTTCACAACTTTAAGTATCTGGATCCTAAAGAGTTATTTGACAAATATAGATCATTTGTAACTCATAGGTTGTTAGGATATATACTTAATTGTATTATCTTGATTCCGCAACAACCTTGTGTTTTATTTAACATCATAAATAAAATACCCATGAAAAATACATAATGTTCCACTTTATTTTTTTATTGCTTTAAGTCTTGTATTACTTTATTTATATACTTGCATTTATATTAAAGTAATACTAGTCCATTCTAGTGCTTATTAGACTTGTTGTATTTTGCACTTTCCTGGTTTAACCATCGAACTTAAGGGACTCACATTTGGTATCAGAGCAGAAGGCTAAACATTGCCTAGATCTGTTTCTTGATGGCTAACCAAGAAAATACACAAGGTTTTAGTCTTGGTCCCGATCCTAATGCAAATATTAATGATCAAAATGAACCACCAATTGTTAATAACACTAATCCACCTCCTCCTCCTACTCCTGCTTCTCCACACGTGCATGTGCACTACTCAAATAATCCTGTTCCTAAATTCAGTGGGAACAGTGATGAATTTGGTACGTGGAAGGCTAGGATGGTTCTGCATGTCACTGGTATTGAGAGGAACATGATGAAAATTTTAACGAAGGTCCTTATGTACCAACATCACCTCTCAATCCCCTTCTTGATCCTTCTGGATCTAGAAGAGGAAGGGAAAAGAGGGAGGAACATTGGTCAGAAGAGGAGAGGAGATTGGTGAATCTAGACACCCTTATCAAAAACATGATCCTCGGGGCCGTTCCAGAAACCCTAATTCCCACACTAGTTCTTTTTCCTAGTGCTAAAACCATGTGGGATGAACTTTTAACCAACATGAAGGAGGAGATGACACCATTGTCACCAGAAAGGTCTCCTTAAACAAGAGGTATGAGTCATTTTTTGCTCAACCTAACGAGTCTCTCACTGGTACTTACACCAGATTTATGAGTATCATAAACCAATTGAGAGGTCTTGGGGTTGAGAAGGACAAGGATATACTTCTGGAGAAATTTTGTGACATTCTACCCACCAAATGGTCTCACATGATCCTAGTCTTACGACAAGGAAAAACTCTGCACACACACACTCTCTCAACTCTTTATGGAGCTTTTAGGTACACTGAAGAAAATCAAGCTCAGAGAGTGGTGGCAGAACAAGATGCTTTTAACCATGCCTCCAGTAGTCCTAATGTGGTTAGTCATACTGAATCACATAGTACAGCACTGATATCTTATGAGAATGTATTTTCTATGAAGAAGATGGTGTCTGAACTCATGGATTCTGGAGAGTCCAGTCAAGTCTCTCCAGACTGTTGTGATGAAACTGAAGATGATGACCTTATTGCAATGATTGCTAAAACGTTTAACCGTTTCAAAGCAAGAGCAAATAGGCCATCTGGACAATTTGAATCCAGTTCTTCCACTGACAAGACCAATTTGACATGCTTTAAGTGTGGCAAAAAGGGTCATTTCATGAAAGAGTGCAGGTCCAACCAGTTGTATCCAAGCCTGGTCCATTCTCTTCAAATAATAAGCCTGATGATAGCTATAAAATGAAATATAAAAAGCTTAAGGCCCAGATTGCTCTCATGGCACAACAAATTGAAAACAATAACAAATGCATGATTGCAACAACTGAAGAGGAGTGGGTTCCTTCTGATGAATCATCTGTTGATGAAGAAGAAGAAAGAGATTGTTGTTACATGGCTCTGGCAGACGATGAGCACCTGGTGAAGGAAGATGTCACATCTGGACGATGGGTAGACATTGTTATCAATAAGGTTAGTGATTATGATAATGCAACTGACCAAGAACTAAAACTGGACATAGCTGAAGCTCTTAATTCTGATTTGATTTTTGTAGAAACTGTTAGATCTGATTGTGTAAATGGTCTAGAAACAGATTCTTCTGAAATAAATGCTTTAAATCAAAATTAAAGGAACTTCAAGACATTGAACTGGCATTTCAAGCCCAGGTTCTGGTAACTGAACAATTGATTCAAGAAAAACAAGATCTTGAGATCATTTTAGAGAAAGAAAACTGGTAATAAAATCATGGCTAGAAACCAAAAAGCCATATGATGCTGTATTAAAACAATTTCCTGCTCAAAAACGTGCATACTTAGATGGAAATACTCATGTAGCATCGTTAATACCAGTAATCGATCGATTACCAGAGGAGTTCAGGCCCACCACTATTTATGATGAGCCTGTAACTCCCAAGGCCAATTTTTACCCAGTTCAATCTCCAGAGGTTAAGACTGGAGAGCTCCAGATGACTGCTCCAGTTAAGGAGGTCTATCGGAATAGACCTTTGCCTCAGACCAATCCCTTACCAAAGCCTAGGACTGGAAAGGCTAAGGTATCATCTGAAGAAAATATTTTGTCCAGGTTAAAGAGCCAGATTCAAATTCTGACTCGTCAATCACAAAGTTTTAATGCAAGATTAAACTTTATTGAGGGTACTTCATCTGGCCCTAGACAAAATACAAAACCTTTTGCTAAGAAAGACAAATTTATTTCTCCAGTTGAGAAAATGAAAAAGGTTTCAAAATCATCAACCCCAGTGGTCTTTTCAACTAAGACCACTGTTGAAGAAAGTGAACTGAACCAGATTGCACCAGGGACCTATAAGGGAGGGTCCAGTGAACCCATCAGTCGATGGGTTCCCAAATCTAACTGATCAATATCTGGTGTATGTGTAGGGCGATCGAAAGAAATATATCTGGTATCTTGACAGTGCAGCTGGCAGGACGATGACCGGATGTAAGACCCTACTGGAAGAGTTCACCATTTCTGATGGACCCTCCATTACTTTTGGAAATGATGGTTGTGGAAAGACTGAGGGATACGGTATTCTGAACAATGGACAAGTCAAGTTCAGACGTGTTGCATTTGTGAATGGTTTGAAATATAACTTGATCAGTGTAAGCCAACTGTGTGATGGTGGCTATCAAGTCTTATTCAATATTGCTCAGGGTATCGTATTCAACAAGAACTGGAAGGTAGTGTTGATTGCTCCCAGAAAAGGGAATGTGTACGTGATGGATATGGAAAGCTCTCCTTCAGAGCAGTGTTTCTATACTCAAGCTGATGAAGACACAAACTGGTTATGGCACAAAAGGTTATCCCATTTAAATTTCAAGAATATTAATAAGTTGTCCAGAAAACAACTTGCAGATGGGATACCTTCAGTTTCCTTCAAAAAGGAAAGGCCATGTCCAGGATGTGAGATGGGTAAGCAAAAACGTACCAGTTTCAAGACCAGACAGAATTTCAGCATTTCTGAACCTCTTCATATGCTTCATATGGACCTCTTTGGTCCAGTGAACGTTCAGACTCGTGCTGGTAAAAGATACACCCTGGTGATCGTAGATGAATTCTCCAGATTTTGTTAGGTGATCTTTCTAAAGTCTAAAAGTGAAGCTGCTGCTGAAATCATCAGTCTTATCAAGCAAATTGAGCTCAAGTACAGTCGAAAAGTGTGTCAGTTAAGAAGTGACAATGGAACAGAATTCCAGAATGCAACTCTGGAGTCATTCTGTACTGACACTGGCATCTCCCAGAATTTCTCATCAGCCCGTTCTCCAGAACAAAATGGAGTGGTGGAAAGGAAGAATCGAACGCTGATAGAAGCTGCTAGGAGTATGCTTGCTGAATCTGGACTGTCTACCAGTTTTCTG
>CM067169.1:38335866-38395636 GCA_034093135.1 Erigeron breviscapus | reverse complement strand
GAAATAAGAATAAATGCTGGTGCTCTGGAACTGGAATACAGGAAGAGAATGACTGGTCTACCCAAGCTTACTGCCAAGCAACTGAAGGCAATTAAAGATGGTGATGTTAGCACCTTTATTCCTCTGGATACAACTCTGAAGATCAATAGACAAGAACACCAGTCCACTGAAGGACAACAGAGTGGTGTATCCAGGGAAACTGAAGATATGGTTCAGTTGGCTAAGCAAAAGGCTAAGTTTGAAGAAATGATGACGTTCAGGGCCAATGCAAGAAGAATAATAAATGCTGAAATCACACTGGCTGAACATCATCAAGGTATGACCAGGTTTAATGTAAAGTTGACCAGAGAAGGTAACTTTACTGATGAAAGAAAAGATACTTCAGTCCAAGCATTTGGATGGACTGAACTAAAGGAGATTGGATTGACATTCAAAGGTAAGACTGATCTCTCTCCAGATGTGAAGGTTTTTATGAAAAGAATTGAGAAAGTCTGGAAGAGAATTCAACAAATGGAAGCTGTGTTGGGTCTGAGACCACCAGTGTCTGTTCCATCATCTCCATCTCCTAAAAGGAAGGCTACTGAAGATGCACCAGAAAGGACATCAAGAAGAAGGGCCTGAACCTTTTTATCATTGTACTTATTGTAATTAAATGTGTTATGAAGGTTGTAATTATTTTCCTTTTTGGTGAAAGTAATAATAGTTGCAATTTTTTATTTCCATAAGTAAATGACCAGATTTAGTCTAAGTTAGAACTTAAAAGATGAAACTGAAAACACTCATGATCTATAAGGTGTTTTCCAGTAACTTAGATTAGACTTAAATCGACCAAGTGTTTTCCAGACATACAAATTTGTATATCTATAGTCTGAAAAATACTTGCATTATTTCTAAACAAATAGGGGGAATTTGTTAGGTCCAGATTTAGTCCAGACTTACTGGACTGGCTCCAGACTGGACTATTGGAACCTTATTTAGGTTTGTTAAGAAAACTTGTTTTGCTGGTCTCGCTCCAGACCCGACTACTGGAGCCTCACTTGAAGATCTGACCAGAAAACGTTTTACTACTGGACCTACTCCAGACTTGGAATCTGGAGTCCCTCTAAAGATTTGTCCAGAAATAATTGAAGACTAGTGAGCATTTACTTGTACAGGTAATCTGGAGCATTCTCCAGATTAGCTCACTGAAGACTTCTCCCCAGTCCAGATCTACTCTACTGAAGACATTCTGACTGAAGTCAAAGACTGAAGTCTGAATGAAGAAGACTTAACAAATGGCGGAGTCCACTGGAAAGTCTTACCAGATCTGCACACTGGAGGATTGTTAGTGTTCTAGATCCTGCAAGTCTGAACACTAATATCGAGGATTGACTTTTGCCTTTAACACACTTTCCAAAGAATAATCCACTTGTTCTTTAACAAAGTATACGTGTGTTAAGGTGGTTGGATAATAGGATACACTTGCACTTGATGTGACTTTATCCTTATTCCTTATCCATACATTTAATGTTCTTGTCGGATCATTAAATGTATGCCAACCATATTTGTACGGCACAAATTCACTGGTGAATTTGTTGCCTATAAATACAAAGTCATGTCCTTGATAAAAATACTTTTAAGCATTCCTTTTGCATTTAAGTGAATTTGTCCAAATACTCTCGATCTTAAACAGGGATACTTCACAACTTTAAGTATCTCGATCCTAAAGAGCTATTTGACAAATATAGATCATATTGTAACTCATAGGTTGTTAGGATACTCACTTAATTGTGTTATCTTTATTCCGCAACAACCTTGTATTTTATTTAAACATCAATAAATGAAATACCCATGAAACATACATAATGGTCCACTTTATTTGTTTATTGCTTTAAGTCTTGTATTACTTTGTTTATATATCTTGCATCTTTATTTACAATTAATACTAGTCCAATCTAGTGATTATTAGACTTGTTGTATTTTACACTTTCTATTGGTTAACCATCTCATTAATTAAGGGACTCACAATATAGTTATTGTTTATGTTTTTATATATATTATTATTCTTTTACATTTTTTTTATTGTTATTGCTACATATTTATTTGTCTTTTTTAAATTTTGAGCTCGAATATTTGACATGAATTTGAGTCCAAAATTTTGTCGTGTAAAAAACGTATTCCGCAGCAACGCGCGGTATAATAACTAGTTAAACACAGTTCTGAAGAAAAAAAAACTAAAAATCAAAATATAATAAAAGACATTTAGTTTTTTTTTTAATCTTTTGGGAAATACAAAAAGCTATATTTAAGATTAACAAAAAAAGAATGATGGAAAATAAATAGAAAATATCTAGCATCTGGTTTTTAAATCAGGGGCATTTACTAAAACTGAAATTGGTTTCTATGTAAAATATACTACTCCCTCCGTCCCATTAAAAGTGTCATGTTTTGAGTTTTCAAAGTCTTTATTCTTTAACTTTGACCTTAAATATTTTTGTTTGTGTTGTATAATATTTGATAAAAGGTATATGAGTTGATTGAGTTTTAGATATATTTTCATTGGGTATAATTTTCATCAAATATTATATAACAAAAAAATATATATTTAAGGTCAAAGTTATAAAACAAAGACTTTGAATATTCAAAATGAGACACTTCTAGTGGGACGGAGGGAGTAATTTTTAAGAAAACTACACCTGAGGTACACCTGTACACAACTACACATATACCCACACCTTAAGTAATCCTAATTTTTATTTTTATATTGTATATAATAAATTAATATTTTTGTACACACATACCCACACCTTTATGGCTTTATCAATTTATCTTCTTCAATCCCTTCTTTCCCAACTCGTCGGCCGGACAAAAAAATAAAAAAAGAGTAAACGTAACTGCAACTAAAGTGCAACAAAAAATTATCCGATCAAAAAAAGAGTAAACGTAAACTGATAAAGCTTTTGATGCATGTGTATTTTTTAAGAAAGAGGTGCGAACCCGGTATTGGGAAAACCGGGTTCGCAGTGTCTAGTCACATCATGTCACAATCGTTCCTGCATGCTCACTGTTGGTCACTGTTCGTCTGAAAAGTTGGTACGTCGTTTGAGACCGGGGATGGCAATACCGGTTTCAAAATGCTTTTTTTGAACCCGGTTTTGCCAATACCGGGTTCGAGCCAAAATTTTGAACCCGGTATTGGGAGTACCGGTTTACCCGGTTTCATAATATTTTTTTTCGAAAACTTGTTTGACAAAACACCCTTGAAAAACGTCCGTTTCAAAAAAAAATTCCTGTGGTGATTAGGCAAAAAATCTATTTTCCGTCATCTAAATTCTCGCTTTTCTCCGTCTTCAAAAATTGTTTAGCGATTCTTTAGCAATTTTGGGCGCGTCGAATGTTTTGTTCACTCTGTTTGAGCATAAATTGTTGGGCTTAATCACAATGGAGTTTTAACCGTGTTATCCTTTTAATCTCCTCAAAGTTAGAGTACAAACCTACTAAGTTCTTAACGAACCTAAGGTGATAAAAGGATAACCTAAAGTGAGAAAGCTCTTGGTTTCTCTGTCTAGAAGGATATTGTGTGTGTTTGATATGAATGATTTGTGAGAGAATTGTATTGAATGTATTATTAATTCTCTTTCTTCTGACAATTAATGATTGGGTATTTATAGGCCTCATATTAGGGCAACATCGTGATTTGGGCCTTGACAGTTATGGGCCCTGGCCGCCGAATCCAAAATGTCAGTACGAGGCATTCGAGAATAATGATAATATACTTTTATACTCGGTCCATATCCTTGTTGATCAATCCTTGCTCCCTTGCCAAGGGAATGAAAAGAAGTTATGCCAGAGGCTTATTCCCAAGGGCAAGGGAGTTCCCAACTAGCAAGGGAAAGAAGACTTCCCAAGGGCAAGGGAAGGAAGTCATAGTTCCCAAAGGCAAGGGATAGAAGTATAATTCCCAACCGGCAAGGAAAGTCCCAACTAGCAAGGGTAGGAAACATAGTTCTCAACCGGCATGCGAATTCACGTGGGATTTAGTGCTGGGAATTAGCTTTCAATCGGTTGGGAAAAGCCTGGGTCTTGGGTTGGCCTTTCGGCTGGGAATTGGCTAGGGAACTGGCTGGGAATGTGGCTGGCAATTGGCTGGGAATGTGGCTGGCAATTGGCTGGGAAAGTGGCTGGCAATTGGCTGGGAATGTGGCTGGCAATTGGCTGGGAATGTGGCTGGCAATTGGCTGGGAAAGTGGCTGGCAATTGGCTGGGAATGTGGCTGGCAATTGGCTGGGAATGTGGCTGGCAATTGGCTGGGAATGTGGCTGGCAATTGGCTGGGAAAGTGGCTGGCAATTGGCTGGGAATGTGGCTGGCAATTGGCTGGGAAAGTGTCTGGGAAACAGCTCACTTTCGGCTGGGATTTTGCTCCGTCTTTTATTACTTTCTTCCATCCATACCACTCTTCCTTTCCTTCATCCTTTTTCCTTCCAATAGCCATACGGTTCCCTCTTTTCCTTCCATTCATTCCAATTCTTGAGGGTAGGATTTATACCTCACCCCATCACACTCCATGCGGTGTCTCCTTGTGATCGGGAGTCTTCTTCTTGGTGGTAGATTGATTCCAGGACTGTAGGTGTTCAGTGGTGAAAACATGGCAGTGGTGTCTTATTCGGGACTTCTTCGGGTTTTTCGATGAACTATTAAAGATCTTCTTGGGAGTTGGCGAGAGTTAGGCTTAATCTTCTCTTTTCTTTTTTTTTTTTAAATCCCATTCACGTTCTAAATCAGCAACAATATGCAAATTGCAATTTGCTATTTGGTCACCTCCATGCACGTCTTCTATTAATTCATTGTTTTCAAACTTGAACCGTCTTCGTCTTCTTTCGGGAGCTCTCTCGTTCTGAATCATGTACTCCGTAACATTTATTTCATGATTAAAGATCAGATGTTTTTCTTCCTTTTTTGACGTGAGTTCGACCTTTGCGAATGGCGGCTGTCCCATCCTTTCTGACGGCGTGTTCAAGAAACTCGTTTCCGGGTTGTTTGGACCTTGTTTCTGTCCAAGATCAGAACCCGAGGTCATCACACCTGCTCCAGTCGTCTTATTGGGGAATTCTTCATGGTTAGAAGTCGTGCCTGCGGAGGCTGCTTGTAGCGGCTTCATGGTGGCACATGATATCGGGGTTTTTTTTTTTACACCCGAACTCCAAATCTTTTTCTTGAGATCTGAAATAACAGATGCTACTTCATGCTCTTCCGTCCAACCCGAACCCTCTTCGAATTATAGTGTTTATCGGCAGCCGCTTGTATCGACTTTTCCCGATTAACAATTTTTTTGGGGGTTTACGGATTATCGAAGGTTGTTACTAACAGGGAGGCATCTTCCATGTTGAAGGTCTTTGTTGATCCAGATCGAGACCTTATGTTGTCGACCTTTAATGCCGTGCTGTGATGCAACACAATCATTGTTTTCTTGAGCTTCCTTGAACCAAGGCTTTCTTTACTTGAGCAACGGTGTTCATCGACATTCTTCCCGGTCTTCTTGAAGTTCTGATTCATCAATCATGAGTTCATGACGGCTACAGGTGATAGCTTAGATCGTAATGACACGTTAGGATGAACCACGCATTCGAGTCCTCTTGGCTTTGTTTATGTCCGGGGTTACACATCGAGGTTCTCTTAATATCTTGGCTGCCTCTTGGAGCTTCGTTGTCATGGTCAGGAGTTGCATCTATGGTGGCTGCTGGTGGAATTGCGATCGCCGTTGCCGCCGTTTTTTGAAAAAAAATTTCTATTGTTTGGCGACGTCTTTCTACCAAGGATTTCTTTGCTTGGCTGAATGATTAGATGGCTTCGCACGCACCATGTGCTCCCGATGGTGGTCTGCTTCGATCTTTAAGTGGTTGATGGTGACGAAGGTTCCCAGATGTAAATTTTTGCTAGATCGAGGCCTCCTTCACTTGACTCTTGATACTTGCTAGCAATCTTTTTAGCCTTTTTTGGATCAGATTCAACCTGTAAGACGGCTACAATTGATGCTCAAATCATAGCTTGCGACGCTTTGAATTTTTTATTTTTTTTTTGGGTCGTGTCATAGGTTGACCACGTTCAGTGGCTTTAGATTTAGCAGATCAAGAGGATTACTTGGGCCACGTATTTTCACGTAATTGATCAAAGAAGACAAGAAAGGTTTTTAATATATCTAAAACCATCTTGTATTTTGAGTCTAGATCGGTATGTGTGATGGTTTTTTTGTGATATTTTGGTGGAAGTGTTTTTTTTTTGTCTAAAATTCACATGTGAAGGGGTAAGGTATAAACCCTTTACCCTAACATGTATGGAAATGAAGAGAGAGATCCGAGAAGGAAGAAATAAGAAATAGCCGAGAGCTCATATATATGACGAGAGTTTCACCAATAAAATCCTAACGAGAGGGAAGGAGTAAAAGGCAGCCGAGAGGCTCCAAGGTGGGCCCCAGACGAGAGCTCACTCCAGGAGAGAGAAACGAGAGCTCACCTCAAGGATGGGAACAGCCGAGAGCTATCTAGGAAGAGAGAGAAACGAGAGTGATCTCCTAAAGGCTGCGAGAGTGAGTACTTGGAGGAAGTGTGTGACGAGAGTGAATTCGAGCTGCAGCAAAACATTAATAAACAAATGTGTTTATTTTTAACCTAGCAAAGGGTGAGACCGGAAGGACAAATGGGCTTTAA
Source organism: Erigeron breviscapus (assembly GCA_034093135.1). Classification (NCBI taxonomy): domain Eukaryota; kingdom Viridiplantae; phylum Streptophyta; class Magnoliopsida; order Asterales; family Asteraceae; genus Erigeron; species Erigeron breviscapus. Next base: position 38,388,951 of record CM067169.1, on the reverse strand, counting down.
GCCCAACACGCGAAAGCTCCAGGAGAATGTGTCGAGAGGAGGTCAAAAAGCCCAGTCACCTCGAGGATGATCCAAGAGGCAATCGAGGGTGAGCTTGAGCCTATATACCAAAACCCATCTACATGTGTTACATATACATATATATGTGTGTTATTAATATACATACATATATATGTATAAAATATTACACAATTCTAAGACAAAAAGTTATTGGGAGAGCTAGAGCTCGTGGAATAGGTTGAGGTGGCATGTCCATCCTCCATAATACACTTGTCACACAGAGATTGCATAAATCACGTATATTATGATTGGACGTTAAGCGTGCATCTCAAAGGTTCTATTCCTCGTAATGACATTTTGGATTTAGGGGTCAGGCCCATATTTAACGAGGCCCAAAATACGATGTAACCTAATTGGATGCCTATAATACTCAATCATTGAGTGTTAGAATCATTCAAGATTCATTCATCACATTTACACACACATTCAATTCTCTCTCTCAATCAATCAATTAATCATCACCAAAATCATTAACCATTCAATATCCTCCAGAGATCGACACATCTCTCTGGGAAAACCATTAATCACCTTAGATTCGCGAAAAATTTAGTAGGTTTGCACTACATGGTAAGAGATTATAATGGTTTTCATGGTTAAATCTCTTTTGTGATTGAGCCCAACTTTCCATGCTCAAACATTGGCGCCATCCGTAATTTACTGATTATTGGACGGTCTTTTGTTATTTCAAGGCAAAAATCATCATTTTTGTTGTTGTTTGTTCTTTAGTTTCATATGGCTGAAGAATTTACTCCATTTTCCCAGGTGATTCCTTCTGGGTTGGGGGTAGATATTGATGGAGGAGAATCTCCAGTGATAAATCTGGAAATTTCTGATGATGGCATTCAAAGAAATTCAAGTGAAAAATTTCCAGAAATTGGTCCTAAATCTGGTGAAGTAGTGACAAATGCAACCAATGTTGTTTCTGGTGGTGGATCTAGGTTGCCACCTAAGGTAAACTTCGCATCTAGCCTTGGGTCTAGTAGTATTAGTGTAGGATCACTTTTCTACACACCCTCGCCTTCCATATCTCCCTCTATATCTTTGTTCTCAACACCCCCAACCCACTCATCTTCTATCAATGCACTCTCTTCACTCTCTTCTGGCCCACATGACTCTCTAAAGGGCATAATGACTTCCACCATGGCTAGCATGGCTAGTTCTTCCTTGACTTCCACCATGGCTAGCATGGCTAATTCTTCCTTGGTGGGAGGTCAAGCCAGTTCCTCTCAATCTGTAACCATCCAAGAAAGTCATTTGTTGGAGTTGATAAAATTAGCCACCAAAGGCACTCAGCAGGTACAAACACCATCCCCTCTTCCAACCGATTGGTTTTCTCAGCTCTCTGCTGCATTAAGGCCAGCCCCACCTCAACCGGGCCCACAACCTCCCCCACAACCTACAGGCATGGAATCCATAATGAAGTTGTTGGTGGACGAGATGAAATAGCAAAAGCCAGTCGAGCCTGCTCCTGAACCGGTCAACCCGGCAAAAGAGTTGTTAAAAATGTTAAAGATAGCAGCAGGGGAGGAAGCTGATGAGCAAGTGAGAGTGGCCAAGGTGCCAAAGTTATCTACTAAATCAAGGTTTTGCGATTGGGTGGCAAACTATGCTTTCCCGGATGGCCAGAAGGTCCCTACCATTGTTGGTACTTATGATGGTACTAGGGATCCGGAAGATCATCTAGCAATTTATGATCAAGTTGTGCTAACAGAAAAGTTGGTGGATCCCGTGGCTTGCCATTTGTTCCCGGGCACTTTACAAGGTTATGACTTAGAATGGTTCACTAAGCTTCCTGAGAAAAGCATCAAAGACTATGCAGATTTGAAAGAGAAATTTATAGCTCAATTCGTCCAGCAGAAGAAACGTCAAAGAAGTCATTTGGAAGCTCACCTAATAAGACAAAAAGAAAGCGAGCCACTAAGGGATTTCATTGCAAGATATACTGAAGAATGTCAGAAGATACCTGGGCTCCCGGAAAGTCAGCAAATCTCGGGCTTCACCTTGGCATTACTCCCTGGTCAACTCCAAGATGATTTAAGCAAGAGAATTCCATTAACATTTCAAGAAGCTATTAATACGGCATATGACTTCATTCGGTCAAAGGAAACAGCCCTCCTTGTTAAGGGAGTGGTGAGGAGGGATAGTCCTGGATGATGTCTGGGGGCAGCAGGAGGCTCAAGTGGCAACAGATATGACATTAGAAGAAATGATAGAAGGTTTGACCACCATCGTGACAACAAAAGAAGAGAGGAAAGGAGAGATGATAGAAGAGATGACAGAAGGGAAAGAAGGAATGGTCCATTTGACAGAACAGTTAACCTGATAAAATCCCCAAGAGAAATCCTCAAGACAGAAAGGGTTGGTGAAACTTTTAAACCTCCACGTCCTATGATACACAGGACTGGAAAGAAAGATATGTCTAAATATTGTGAATTCCATGAAGATCATGGTCATGAAACAAATGTTTGTAAGGAACTCCAAATAGAGATAAAGAGAGCTCTGGACGAGGGAAAGTTAGCACACTTGGTCCCTGGAGCAAAGCAAGGAAAAAGAGCTGCCCAAGCTAAGAAAACTTACACCTGGAAAAAGAAGGATGGGAGGAATGATAGGCCACAACCTCCGGATGGCCATGTGTACATGATAAGAGGAAAACATAAGTATGAGAAAAGAAAGGCAGAAGTTCTTGAACCATGGAGGATGGTTTCAATCTCCTTTCCACCGGTAAAAGTTGTTTCTTCTGATCCAGTGGTGATACAAGCCAGAGTAGCAAACTTTGAAGTCGGGAAGGTATACTTAGACAATGGAAGCTCATCAGATATAATGTATGACCATTGTTTCCAAAAGCTTCCCCAAAGAATCAGAGATCTCAAGCGTCCATCAATGATGCAACTTGTTAGTTTTATGGGAGAATCCAACAAGCCAGTGGGGGAGATTACTATGGAGGTCATGATGGGAGAATACCCTTTCCATAGAATTGAACTTATTGATTTCATGATAATAAGGGCCCTATCCGCGTATAATGTTATATTGGGCAGACCCTCAATGCAAAAATTTGGAGCTATTCCCTCAACCATTCATGGAATGGTAAAGTTTCCAACTCCTTCAGGTGTAGCCACCATTCGGGGACGTATGACTTGGCCAGAAGAATGTAAGCAAGTTGAAAAAACATTGCCAAGGAAGAATGAGAAAGTGCAAGAAGACCAAAAGCAAGACGGCCCCGAAGAGAAAGTAGTGATCAATAAGAAGTTTCCCAACCAACCCGTGATCATTGGGTCACAGCTCCCAAGAAAAACCAAAGAAGAGCTGATAAACTTATTGAAAAACAATTTAGATATTTTTGCTTGGCAAACATCTGACATGACCGGAGTCCCAAGAGAGTTCGCGGAGCATGCATTAAATGCCGATCCCAACATCTTACCGATAAGACAGAAGAAGAGGGGAATGTCTCAAGATAGGAGCAAGTCTGCAATTGAGCAAGTCAACCAAATGGTTGAAGCTGGGATATTAAGAGAAGTAAAATACCAGACTTGGGTAGCCAACCCAGTCATGGTAAAGAAGCCAGATGGTTCCTGGAGGCTTTGTGTTGATTTCAAAGACATCAACAAGGCTTGTCCAAAGGATAACTATCCTCTCCCAGAGATTGATTGGAAGGTAGAATCTCTTGATGGATTCAGACTAAAGTGTTTATTGGATGCTTACAAAGGGTATCATCAAATCTCAATGAAGAAGATGGATGAAGACAAAACAACTTTCCACACCGATCAAGGAATCTATTGCTTCAAGAAAATGCCTTTCGGTTTAATAAATGCTGGAGCTACTTACCAGCGTTTGATAGACAAAGCTTTCAAATATCAGGTTGGAAGAAATGTAGAAGCATATGTGGATGATATTGTCATAAAAAGTCATGCAGAGGAAATGATGTTGGCAGATTTGCAAGAAACTTTTGATACTCTAAGAAGCATTAACATGAAGTTAAACCCATCAAAGTGCAGCTTTGGGATGGAGGAAGGAAAGTTCCTTGGGCATATAGTCACTCCAAAGGGACCTAAGGCAAATCCCAAGAAAATTCAAGCAGTGATAGACATGCCATCCCCCATAACCAAGAAACAGGTACAAAGTCTCAATGGGAAGCCGTCTGCCTTAGCAAGATTTCTTTCCAAGTCTGCGGAAAGATCTTTGCTTTTCTTTAGAACCTTGAAGGGATGCTTAAGAAAACAAGACTTCTCATGGTCAGAAGAAGCAGAATGAGCATTCCAAGACATGAAGAAATTCCTTGCCGATCTCCTAACTCTCACGGCTCCAATAGCAGGTGAAACACTAACTCTTTACCTTGCTGCTTCTAAAGAATGTGTCTCTGCAGTGTTACTTGCAGAAAGAAGCAATGGCCAAATGCCAATATACTTTGTGAGCAGAGCCTTAAAAGTCCCAGAAATAAATTATCCATGTTTGGAAAAATTGGCCCTTGCCTTGGTCCATGCGGCCAGACGCCTAAGGCGATACTTTCAAGGTCACCCGATCCGGGTTCTGACCGACAAACCAATAAGGCAAGTATTGGCCAAACCCGAAGTATCTGGCAGATTAGCCAAATGAGCTATTGAGCTTGGGGAGCATGAAATAAGCTTTCACCCAAGAACATCAATAAAGGGCCAAATCTTGGCTGATTTCTTGGCAGAAACTGACTCCTCAGATATTTCAGGAAGGGAAGTGGAAGCATCTCAATAAGAGGACAGCCCAAAGTGGACCCTCTTCACTGACGGAGCATCAAATCAGGAAGGATCAGGAGCAGGTCTCATTTTGATTGATCCTGAAGAAAGAGAATACACTTATGCTTTACGATTCAACTTCCCGGCATCAAATAATGAAGCAGAGTATGAAGCTCTCCTTGCCGGACTAAGGATGGCAAAAAAGATGGGGGTAAAGAAGATTCAAGTGTTTGTGGATTCCCAGTTGGTGGCAAACCAAATCAATGGAACATTTGAGGCAAACCAGGCTTCAATGCAACTTTACTTAGAAGAAACAAGGAAGCTTATTAGAGAATTTGAATCCTTTGATATAGAGCAAGTTCCAAGAAGCCAAAATAAGAAAGCAGATGCTTTGAACAAGTTAGCTTCTTTAACTTTTGCTCACCTCACTAAGGAAGTCTTTGTTGAAGTTTTACAAGAGAAGTCAATTATGAAAGGGAGTGAAGTGTCTCAAGTTGAAGAAGAAGAAGAAGATTGTTGGATGAGTCCCATCTACAACTTCATTAAAAATGAGATACTTCCAGAAGACAACCATGAAGCTCAAAAGGTGAGGATGAAGGCACCAATGTATCTCCTCATTGAAGATAAATTATTCAGAAAGTCTTTCCTAGGTCCGCATCTCCGGTGTGTAGGTCCCTCTCAAGCACAAAAACTCATTCAAGAAGTTCATGGGGGCACATGCGGAATTCATGCTGGACCAAGGTCTGTTGCCACCAAGATAATGAGACTTGGTTATTACTGGCCTTCAATGAATAAAGATGCCAAGGAAGAGATAGAAAAATATGAATCATGCCAGATACATGCTCCAATCTCAAGGATGCCAAAACAAGATCTCATCCCAGTTAACACTGCTTGGCCATTTTATAAGTGGGGAATTGATATTGTGGGCCCATTCCCAGCCGGAGTTGGCAGTGTAAAATTTGTGATAGTTGCAGTAGATTACTTCTCAAAGTGGGTTGAGGCCAAGCCACTCGCGACCATCACTGGCCAAAGAGTAATCAACTTTGTTTGGGAATACATAGTTTGTCGTTTCGGAGTACCTCATGTCTTGGTAAGTGATAATGGAAAGCAGTTTGCTGAAAACCCTTTCAAAACTTGGTGTGAAGACATGGACATCCGACAAGTGTTCACCTTTGTTGCTCATCCTCAAGCAAATGGCCAAGTAGAAGTAATGAATAAGGCAATAGTGAAAGGAATCAAGGCAAGACTTGGGAGATGTAGGTCCGGATGGGTGGATGAACTTTCTGGAGTACTTTGGGCCCACCGGACTACTCCAAGGGGAAGTACAATGGAAACACCCTTTAGCCTTGTATATGGAACTGAAGCAGTTATCTCACCTGAGCTAAGTATTCCAAGCCATTGCATCATAAACTTCAACCCAGCCCAAAATGAGGAAGCCTTGAGAGAAAACTTGAATCTCATTGAAGAGAGGAGAGAAGTCTCTCACATCAAATTGGCTGAAAATAAGCAAAAAATGGCTAAGTATTATAACAAAAGAGTCCACCCTATGTCTTTCAAGCCGGGGGACTATGTTTGGAGGAAAAATGAAGCAAGTAGGGTGGAAGACTTGGGAAAACTTGGACCCAACTGGGAAGGACCATACTTGGTCAAGGAAGCAAATGGAGATGGCTCGTATGTTTTGGCTGAACTTGATGGTTACCCCGTGCCCAGAACATGGAACGGAATTAATTTGAAAAAGTGTTATGTTTAATCAAAGAAACTGGACAACAATATTATGGTCGATCTATGTATCCCATTTATCTTTATTTGATCAATGAATCATGATTGTATTTATCTTTCAATGAAAAGAATATTTCATTTGTATCCATGAGATTATCAATGAAAAATTCCTCTTTATGGTCTGATCTATGTATCCCATATATTTTACTTTTTACTACAAGTAAAAGTATTTCATATCTTTTATTAGTCACATTACTTATAACAAGTGATCTTCCTCAAAGGAGTTTAAAATTATTTAAATTTTTTGCAATTTGCACTCACAAGTTGAGAACAAAGTCTCGAACATGGGGTCGAGCATGGGAAAAGAAAAATGCTAGCTAAAAGTTCCCATAATCCCAAGGTATATCCTTGGATGAATTATCTTGTAAGATATAAAAAGCCAACAACAAATAATAGGCTGAATACTTAGATAATTTTTTCGTCTTTTTATCTATTGGAGAAAAGGCAAGCATTTCCAATTGGGAAGTGATACTCGAATAATAAATAAATAAGGTGAACCTAAAGAACTTCCATTCATACCAAGTTATGAAAAGCAAGTCATGAAAATATGCATAAATAAGCAACCAAATACATCATCACTTGTCAACTTACAAACCACAAAAATATATAAGTCCAAGAACTACACCAAAGGATAAAATGTAAAGTCATAAAGGCAAAGCCTTACAATAATCAAATGGCAAAATACATAAAGAAAACTAGTGAAAACTAGTGAGATGCACTATGAGGTGACAAAGGTGCTGAGGCAGACCCCAGAGTGGAAATCAATGCTGGGGCGGATCCAGATGTAGTGGCTGAGGATGATGAAATAAACGAAGAAATATGCTCCAGAAGCTGAGAGGTACCCATGGAACGAGCTAGAGAAGGAATCTCATCTACAATGGGAAACTTCTTAGCTCCATATACCTTATTTGCTGCCTGCAGTTCCTCTCTAGCTTTATCATGAAGGATAGGAAGATACTGAAGAATAGGAGAGTCACTATGATTTTTCGCCACCCAATTAATCACGTTGATACTACCCGCGCGCTCCCCTGCTAGTAAAGTAGCATTATTAAATGCCGTAAGGGGAGAAAGAAAATCTGGGTGGCTAAGGACTCTCCTAAATAAGTCAGGAAAGGCACTAAGGAAAGCCTCTCCTCTCTGGGAAGAATCAACCAACTTCTCTCTCATATTCCTCTCCCTATCAAGCTCCTCCCTAAGCCTCTCTACCTCAAACTTAGACTCAGTGAGCTCCCCTCCAAGCCTTTCAACATCAAGCCTCACCTCAGTGAGCTCCCTCTCCCTCTCCTCCAATATAACATCCCTAGACTTCAAGTCACAAGAAAGCTTATCGATCATCTCATTCTTCTCCATCATAAGAGCTTCAGTTCGGTGAGCATAGGCAAGGTTTTTCTCAAGGAAAACTTTCTTCTCCTCCTCAAGATGACTAATTCTTGCATCTACAAGTGTCCGATATGAAGCACCTAAGGCGGCAACATGATAAGCATGGTAATGAAGCTTACCACCAAAGTCCTCTAATGTCCTATGCCCATGCTCAAAGGCCAAAATAGGAGGAGTCATAGCCTCAATAAAAGCTCTAGCATGGATAGGATTGCTAACGTCATCCTTAAGGCAAAGGGGCGTGGGGAAAACAAGTTTATGGGTACCCAAGCCTCGGTTGAACTCTGACGAAAGGCTAGAAATTTGGGTAGAACCATTCCTCACGAGCATATATGGAGCTGACGGGCGAGAAACCTCTTCTTCAACTTTCTCCCATGCAACGTTCTTGATAGCAGTCAAATCATGCTCAGCAAAAGGAACCAAATGATGACCATCGGGAGCAATAACACTCCTAACAAGAAAAGGATGGTGTGGACCACTAGGAGAAAGGTCACTAACAGAAGAGAAGGTGGGCAAAGGAGTCAAATCAACCGAACAAGTGACTCCGAGCGAAGGGGAGATGGTAGAAACCCTTTGATGCTTGGAGGAAGAACAAGTAAGCATCTCCCCTTGTCTCTTCTTGCCTATGGAGGAGACATGATGATCATCTCCCTCCTCAACATTTAAGAGATCATCTCCCTCAATGGGAGTGTCTCCACGAAGATCTGCATTAAAACAAACAAATATGAATTAGTTCATATACAATACTACTACTTCAACTCATATACATTATAATTATAAAAAATGTAATAAAAAAAAACTTAAAGATAATGCTTACCTTCATTATGGGAAGGAGAAGGAACATCATCATCCTGGTTAGCAGAAGTGACCGCTACAAAGTCAGGTCCAGAACAGCCCTCGGACTGGATGACATCATCAATGTGTGTGTCATCAAGAAGAGAAGGCTGAGTATCATCAAGGAGAGTCCCACACTCATAACCATCATTCCATGCATCTGGTCTTAGAGGAACAACTTCTCGAACTTGCTCACGAAGAGCCAAGGCCTTATTTGCTCGAACAGGAGGAACATCAAGATCAGCTAAGTCAAAGTCAAGTGCCTCCATCAAAGTAAAATCTGAAATATAAAAACAAAAAGTTACAAAGGAAGAAAAAATATAGCAAACATGCATATAATAAAAGATAAGGATAGAAATTTTACATTCTCCGGATGATTTCTTCCTAAGTATGGGGATCCTAGTCCAATCCCAATCCGGGCTAATCCCAGCCATGGCCAACATACCCTCGGGGTAAGAGGATCGATATGGAATGGTAGCAAGGGAGCAAAGTCTGGCATAACATTCTTGATTGAGCATTGCCTCTGGAACTTTTTCATTGGCTACTTTATTCACTTTCTTGTCATCTACTTTCCTACCCAAACGAAATGCAACCCTCGACTCTTCAGGAATAAAGGTATCATCTACAAAGAAGTAATCAAACCGCCACATGGCAACCTTACTGGGAGTTTCTATAAGTTTTCTCTTACTATCTCGAAGACCAAAAGTAAACCAATCACCCCTTTTCAACAAAATGAACATCTCTCTAAACATATATATCGACAAGGGCTGTCCCAAAGCTCTAAGTAGCATCTCAAAGACTACAATCTTCCTGGCACCAAAGGGGTGTAACTGACCAACTCCTAACTTGTAATGATTCAAGATCTTAATGAAGAAATAAGTAAAAGGAACCCTAAGGTTAGACAGGGTAAGGAAGGACTTATAAAGTGTAACCTTCCCTGGAGGTGGGAGATGGGCTCTCTCATCTATATCCAAGAGAGAAGGGTTAAATTTAGCAAAGGCATGGATACTTCTTAACTAAACCTGCAAGGTCATCACTAGTCAAGCCCGAGACACAATCTTTAACAAGATCAGGGACCTCCCTAATCTTACAAACTCTCCTAGAGCTACTAGTTTCCTCAACCTCAACAGAATCAATATTATCTCCCGACATATTCAATTTCAAAGCGGAGCAGAAACAAGGCGCAGAAACAAGGCATGTAATAAACAAAAATCCTAGTAAGAATAAATTAACAATTTATTCTACAAAATTATCCTACAAGGTTTGAGAAATATGCTCATATACTTATGTACTTCAAGCATATGTGATTACATTCCCATCTAAATTCTACACATCATTATACGAAATCAAAAGAGCAAAAGAATTCAAGGATTCATTTATGAGACATATCTTTGTTTAAACCAATAATGTATAAGATGTACATTAGCAAGAAAACTTTAATTTTGGTGGATTGGGGACAAAGAGGTTCAACAAGTCAAGATGAATATTTTACACACATGCTACTGCCAAGTCAAGGATTCGACACCATTATACAAAGCTATGGATGTATATTTATATACACATATATGAGCTTAAGTGTTAAATCTTTAAAGCTACATAGCAAAATCGTGAGCAAAGGATGAGCACACAAACCTCTATATGGTTTTCAACAAACATGAACTAGTATCCTACGAAAAACATGGTTTTGCTAAGTCTAATTAGACATCTCAAGTAGCAAATCATAAGTGGACAACAAACGTAAAATAATAATAATAATAAAAATAAAGGAAGAGCCGTACCTCAGGGAATGATGAAGAAAGAAGAAATCTATATGTACGGTAGAGCTTCCCAATCACCAAAGAACCACCAAACACCACCAGCCGTACCCCTCCCCGTCGAGTCTCTCTGTCAAAGTATATGTATTTCTTGTTAACAAACAATAAACAAGAAAGAAAAAAGCGATATATTTGTACCTTTATTCTCTCCCTCTCGTCGTCTAATCCAGAAAGGAAAGTACCTCTTGTTTGTCCTTCTTGCTGCCGATGAACAAATAAAAGAAGAAGATCAGAAAATCGATATATATATAATGAAGGAAGAAAAAAGTAATATCTTTTGTTGCTTCAATCGATCAAAAAATGAAAGAAAACAAAGATATAAAAGCAAGAAAGGAAAATACCTTTTTAGTTATTCTACTTCCTTATCTCGATCGATCCAAAAAGGGAAAAGAGAAGCAACTCCTTGATTATTTTGATGCTCTAACGGATCCAAGAAGCTTCAAAATTCAAGAAAACAAAAATAATTATAAGATAAGAATTAAAGAAGGAAAGATTTAGGAGATACAAGAATGAAAGAATGGAAAAGTTTATACCTTCTATTCCTTCTTCTGATGTCTGAGATCGATCCAAAAGAAAAGAAAGAAAAGAAACTTGAGATAAACGCCGAGAAAAGATATGAAAAGCAAAAAGTTTGGATCTAAAATTTTTTAGAAGGAAACTTTACATCCAAACTGGGGGACTTGAAGGGGTAAGGTATAAACCCTTTACCCTAACATGTATGAAAATGAAGAGAGAGATCCGAGAAGGAAGAAATAAGAAATAGCCGAGAGCTCATATATATGACGAGAGTTTCACCAATAAAATCCTAACGAGAGGGAAGGAGTAAAAGGCAGCCGAGAGGCTCCAAGGTGGGCCCCAGACGAGAGCTCACTCCAGGAGAGAGAAACGAGAGCTCACTTCAAGGATGGGAACAGCCAAGAGCTATCTAGGAAGAGAGAGAAACGAGAGTGATCTCCTAAAGGCTGCGAGAGTGAGTACTTGGAGGAAGTGTGTGACGAGAGTGAATTCGAGCTGCAGCAAAACATTAATAAACAAATGTGTTTATTTTTAACCTAGCAAAGGGTGAGACCGGAAGGACAAATGGGCTTTAAGCCCAACACGCGAAAGCTCCGGGAGAATGTGTCGAGAGGAGGTCAAAAAGCCCAATCACCTCGAGGATGATCCAAGAGGCAATCGAGGGTGAGCTTGAGCCTATATACCTCAACCCATCTACATGTGTTACATATACATATATATGTGTGTTATTAATATACATACATATATATGTATAAAATATTACACAATTCTAAGACAAAAAGTTATTGAGAGAGCTAGAGCTCGTGGAATAGGTTGAGGTGGCATGTCCATCCTCCATAATACACTTGTCACACAGAGATTGCATAAATCACGTATATTATGATTGGACGTTAAGCGTGCATCTCGAAGGTTTTATTCCTCGTAATGACATTTTGGATTCAAGGGCCAGACCCATATTTAACGAGGCCCAAAATACGATGTAACCTAATTGGATGCCTATAAATACTCAATCATTGAGTGTTAGAATCATTCAAGATTCATTCATCACATTTACACACACATTCAATTCTCTCTCTCAATCAATCAATTAATCATCACCAAAATCATCAAACATTCAATATCCTCCAGAGATCGACACATCTCTCTGGGAAAACCATTATTCACCTTAGATTCACGAAGAATTTAGTAGGTTTGCACTACATGGTAGGAGATTATAATGGTTTTCATGGTTAAATCTCTTTTGTGATTGAGCCCAACTTTCCATGCTCAAACAACATGAGAGGAAGAACGTAAAAACTTATTTACTTTCCATGTGAGTTTTGTGATATGGGCATGTTTATGATTTTGGGTTTTACGAGATCTGGGAAAAAGGTAAACGGTTTTCATGATCGTTAACGGTCGGAGTTTAGGTCAGGCGGTCAGGTAGAGATGGGAACGTGTAGTGTATTGTCCCACGGATGGCGCCAATTTGTTTGATCAAAGAATCGCACGGATCTTTGATCGGGAACAAGGAGGGTTTTCTTCGATTTATTGGCGATTCCCTACCGGTGTAAAGCTTTGAGAAGCTTAACGCCATTGTATCGGAGGTGTTTGTATTGGCGGTAGAGACTTCCCATGGTAGAGAAGCCGACCACCTTTAGGTGTTTTGAGGGTCAAGAGAACATGCCTCCATCTTATGAGGAGGACCTCTATTTATAAGACGAGTAATCTTGGAGGAAAAGATAGGTTTAGGGTTTCCCTAGTTATTAGGAAGGGATTTGGGCAGATCCCTTTTCTTTAGGAGGAAGGAATAAGAGATTTCCTCCATATTTGGCGGAGCTCCGTTCTGACGGGCGAGCTCCGTAATTCTGACGGAGGTGGGCTCCGGTCTGACGGAGGTGAGCTCCGTATTTCTGACGGAGGTGAGTTCCGTTCTGTCCGGAAATATCCTTAAGCAACCTTCGTAATAGCAGATTCACATACGGGGGTAGGGCTCCGCATAGGGTATATCATCACCGACTTTAATGGTTCGGTTTGGTTTTATATGTATAACCGACCAAGAAAACCGAACCGAACCGAAAGTTTAATAATAATACTCTCAAAGTTTTTCACCATATTTACATTCATTATAATGGGATATGATTAGATAAATTGGAGTACATTAAAACTAGTGAAGTTTTAAAAAAATCAGAGTACAGTTTGGTCCACATTTCGAGAGAGTCTTAAACTAAAGTCTAGAAAAATAAATACAATGTTATTTCAGGGGTGATTCTTGTAACTTCCAAATATAAGAATACACCCAATAAGATCTCATCTATTTCAGCCGCCATGACTTCTAAATCTGCAACTAATAGGTAAGACATTACATCTATTTCAGATTTATATAGTTACTAGTAATACTTAATATATAATGATGTTGCTTATGTGTTTCGATTAAAACTGTAAGATGTTAAAAAGATTTTAGATCGCAGTCATCTTCTATTCTTCTTCATCACCTGCAACTCCATACTTTCTATGCATATAAAGTTTAACCTTTTATTGTTTTTTTACTCTTTTTTTTTTAAAAGTGAGTATCATTCATATAATCGCACTACTCCGCAATTACGAAATAGTGAACAAGCTTACAAAATAATCAACTTACATTAAAATTATTCCAATCCTCCCACGTAATACTACCTTTTTTCAATCTACTCTTATATCATAAAAATCCTATGGCTTTAACCTCAAGAAAAACTTTATCGATACTAATATGAGTTTGATCAAATATCTTCTCATTCCTAGTCTTCCACAAGCACCAACAAGTAACAAATATAATGCATTTGAAGATCTTCCTTCCATTCTTGCCAAGACCAACCTTATCATACAATTCAATAAGTTCCATAACTGACGAAGTGACGATTGGTCTCACCTTGCACCACTGACTAATCTTGTCCCATAAGCTTGAAGAGAATTGGCAGTAACATAGAATGTGATCTGTTGTCTCATCCCATGTTTCGCAAATCCCACATAGAGTAGATCCAAAATTACAGTTACGAGCTTCAAGTGCTTTGTAAGTAGGTAATCGATCTAGAGCTGCTCGCCAGATAAAAATATAGCATTTTTTGGGCACCCCCTTCGCCCATTTAAATATGAACCTCCCACTATAGTCCGCATTACTTCGAATGAAATCCTTTGCACTTTTGACCGAGAACACTCCTTTAGAGTCACCAACCCATTTCCAAGTATCTTCATTAGGTGTAATCTGTGTTCCATGAATTAAAGAACACAAACTTACCCATTCATTCAGCACGTCTACACCAAGAGGCTTCGAAAACCACTCCTGAACTCCAATGAACTTCCTGGTTGACTTACAAAATCTGTTGCTTACTAGACACCTTTTATCCCTCTCGACTTTAAAAAGCAAAGGGAACATATCTTTTAAGCATGAAGTAGTGAGCCAAGGATCCAACCAAAAACGAATGTTATCACCATTACCACAAACACCCTTGATTAAACTAGTAATCCTTTTGCCCTCAACCTTGCATTGGTCAACAGCTCTTATAATTGTTTTCCAAACCCCTGAAAGAGAAGCTTTAACCAGAACCGAATACCAACTTCTATTAGATCCATGAAGTGAGTCAATGACCTTTCGCCAGAGAGCATGTGGTTCTACTCTATATCGCCATAACCATTTTGAAAGCAAAGCCACATTAGAATCTTTCAATTTACCAATACCCAGTCCACCATCTTTAACAGGAGATGTTACCCTCTCCCAAGCAACCCAATTGATTTTTCTTTTTTCGGTTGAACCTCCCCAAAGAAATCTTCGCATGATAGCTTCCAAACCATCAATGACTTTATCGGGGACTTTAAACAATGAAAAATAGTACGTTGGCAAACTCTCCAACACAGCTTTGATGAGCGTTACTCGACCACCTATCGACATAGAACTTGCCTTCCACCTAGCTAATCGAGACTCAAAAATATCATATATAAAGTTCCAGTTTGCGATTCTGTTCATGTTTCTACCAACCTGAATACCTAGGTGCGTGAAAGGTAACATACCTGCCTTACATTTAAATGAATCAGCCAACCTTTTGATTTCGTTATCCTCCACTCCCACCCCATAAAGACTTGATTTCCCAAGATTAATCTTCAAACCGGAACACAAATAAAACACTCTAAGAAGTCTAGCGACCTTATTGATGTTATTATCTGACCACTCCCCAAGAAAAAGACAATCATCCGCATATAAAAGGTGTGAAATTAAAGGTCCCTTATTTGGAAAATTTAATCCAAGTGAATGTCCCGAGTCATTAGCTTTATTAATTAAACATGTCAAACCCTCCATTACCATCAAGAAAAGAAAGGGTGAAATAGGGTCACCTTGTCGCATACCTTTATAACTTTGGAACTCAAACGTAGGAAAGCCGTTAACAAGAACCGCAGCCCTTGCCGACGAGAGTAACCCATGGATCCAATTACACCATCTACACGGGAATCCCATTTGGTCCATAACAGCTAACAGAAACTTCCAGTTGACATTGTCTTAGGCTTTGTTAAAATTGACTTTCAAAAGAAAAGCCTTTTTCTTTTTCCTCTTGATCCAACTCACACTTTCATTAAGTACCAACGGTTCGTCCAAGATCAATCTATCACTTAAAAAAGCCGTCTGAGTAATGGAAATTAAAGGACTCAATACCTTCTTTAGCCGGTTGCTTAACACCTTGGAAATCACTTTGTTGATAATTCCCACCAACGTGATTGGCTTGTAATCGTTGAGGTTCCCTGGATCGATAGTCTTTGGAATAAGTGTAATAAAGGCAGAATTACAACATCTATTAATCTTACCTGCATGAAAAAAATCGTTAAAAATTGCCAAGAAATCTGCTTCAAATTTGCTCCAAAATCTCTTCAGGAACTTGAAGTTGAATCCATCCGGCCCAGGAGCCTTGTCGTCACCACATTCAAAGACAGCAGCTTTAATTTCTTCTCTTGTGAATATCCCCACGATTTTGGCAGCTTCTGTATCATCTAGTTTCGCCCCTAACTTGAGATCAGGGATAGGTCTATTGGGTCAATCTTCTTTGAATTTATCTCTAAAAAAGCCAAGTACATTTCTTTTTACAATGTTCGGTTTCGTGACCCAAGTATCATTTATCATTAAGCCCGGAATACCATTACTCTTCTTCCTATTATTAACGAGGCCGTGAAAAAACTTCGAGTTCTCATCACCCTCTAAAGCCCATTTGCATCTTGATTTTTGTTTTAGGTCCATCGACTTAATTCGTTCCAGCTCCATGATATTTCTTTTACATTCCATTCTCGTCCAAATCTCGTCTTCATTCAGATCATTTTCCTCCATTCTTGCGTCCAACTCTTGTAACTCTTTTATGCATATATCCGAATTGTCACCTTTTTTTTTCACAACAACCTCTCGCCATTCTTTCAATTTATCTCGAATGCACTTGAACTTAAATGTAAGAATTACATCAGGAGGTCCATAACCAGCAAAAGAATCGAGAGCGCCATTAATAACCATCTTGAAATCAGGTCTCTCCATCCACGAATTAAATAATCTGAAAGGTTTGGGCCAAAATTGTTCTCCACCAGCTTCAAAAATAAAGGCTTGTGGTCCGAATATAAAGAAGGTAGAACCCTTAAACATTCATCAGGCCATTTATCCACCACTTCCCTACTGACTAGCAACCTATCAATTTTGCTTAGCTTTCGTCCCCTGTCATCCTCTTTTAAATATGTGAATTTACCCCCTGTCATATTGAACTCATGTAAATCCGAGTCAGCAATAAACTGATTAAAGTCTCTCGCACATCTTGATTTAAATTTTGAGCCTTTTCTTTCTTCAGGAACTCTAACCGTGTTAAAGTCTCCAATAATAAACCAATAACCACTTGCACTGAGTTTGAGATGGGTTAGAGTTTCCCAAAGAACCGAATAAAAACCGAAACCAAACCGAACCGAGAAACCGAAAAACCGAACCATTGAAAAATCGAATCCATCGATTTTAAAATATGAAAAAACGAACTAATCGGTTTGGGTTTCGGTTTTGGGCCAAAACCGACCTAAACCGACCCATACTCAGCCCTAATTATTATATATTATTACATATACTTACATATTATTTTGTTCAACATGTCTTTTATTCCTAATTTGTAGGTGCTTTTTACGCATACGGTAACTTTTACAAATCCGGTTATTATTTAAGCGATGGCATCTATCCAGAGTATGCAACTTTTGTGAAGACGTTCACCGATCCGATTGATGAAAAGAGAAAGTATTTTAAGAAGAAACAAGAGTCGGCTCGCAAGGATATCGAGAGAGCTTTTGGGGTTTTGAAGAAAAGGTGGAAAGTTCTTAGTTTCCCTTCGCGATATTGGGACAAGGAGAGAATGCATGACGTGATATATACTTGTATTATTTTGCATAATATGATTTTGGAGGATGAAGATAAAGCGTATTGTCAAGACTTCAACGAGCACGACCCGACTATGGACCCGGATTACTGGACGCAGCAAACTCCAATGGATCAACGAATTATAAACTCAAACGCCGTCAGGAGCAGGGAAACACACAATATACTATTGGCGGATTTGGTTGATCATTTATGGGAGAACCGCCATGCACCTGTGGAAGAATACGTGCCGCCTGCTGTGGAAGATTATTTTAGTGATGATGACTAGAGTTTTATTTGTTTTTTTAATGGTTTTTTTGTATTTTTAATGTGTTTATTTTTAATGTTTTTTATTATTTTTAATGTTTTTTATTTTTTTATGTTTTTTATTTTTTTATGTTTTTTATTTTTTTATGTTTTTTTTTTTTTATGTTTTTTATTTTTTTATGTTTTTTATTTTATTTTTAATGTTTTTTATTTTATTTTTAATGTTTTTTATTTTATTTTTAATGTTTTTTATTTTATTTTTAATGTTTTTTTTTTATTTTTAATGTTTTTTATTTCTATTTTTAATGTTTTTTTTTTATTTTTAATGTTTTTTATTTTATTTTTAATGTTTTTTTTTTATTTTTAATGTTTTTTTTTTATTTTTAATGTTTTTTTTTATTTTTAATGTTTTTTATTTTTTTAATGTTTTTTAGTTTAGTTTTAAAGTTTTTAATTTTTATCAATTAACTTTGGGTTTCTAACTTTAATCATCAAATCTTTTTTTTCTTTACTCTCTATCTCTTACATTAAGGTTTCTAACTAAACTATAGTAAATTTTAAGTTTCCAAACTTTTAGGTACCGTTGTATGTATAAATGCTTGCATGACGCAGTGTCGATCCCGGACAACGTCCCCCTGGGGTCAAAAAACTAGTTCTAACTACACACATTCATCAGAATTTACAACCATAAGAATTTAAAAAAAAATAAAATCGGATCTCCATATCTTGATGATGATGATGTCAAATAAATGAATAACAAACACAATCACTGATGAAAAACGATGTCAAACCACCGCACACAATAATAGAAGTTTTGTAAGTTCATGCACACAATAACTTTTTGTAAGTTCATGCACACAATAACTTTTTGTAAGTTCATGCACACAATAACTTTTTGTAAGTTCATGCACACAATAACTTTTTGTAAGTTCATGCACACAATAACTTTTTGTAAGTTCATGCACACAATAACTTTTTGTAAGTTCATGCACACAATAATAGAAGTTTTGTAAGTTCATGCACACAATAACTTTTTGTAAGTTCATGCACACAATAACTTTTTGTAAGTTCATGCACACAATAACTTTTTGTAAGTTCATGCACACAATAACTAGAAGTTTTGTAAGTTCATGCACACAATAACTTTTTGTAAGTTCATGCACACAATAACTTTTTGGATCAAAGTAAAACAATTTATAGAGAGTAATTGTAATAGATTCCATTTTACTAGTTAAACCAAAAAACCGTAAACAGCTTGGTTTATACAGAATACAATAAAAATGTAATTGTTCTAAACTGTGGGAGAGAGCACAACTTGTTATTGTATATGCCATATCATATGCAATATATGGCCACTAAAACTTGAGCAGAGTCTATGCTGCATGTTAAATGATATTACCGGGAACAGAGTTGCAATAGCCACTCAAATGAATCTTCGACATCAGTGCTTCATGTTTTTCATGGTCTCATGTTCGGCCCATCTGGATATACATATCAGGTAGAAGATTAGAAAATAAATGATCTCGGTGCATGATAAACAGCAAGCGACTTAATATCAAGTATATGATACTACAGAATGAAGGTACTTTTGGGCTAAAACATTTCCTGAAAATAAATATATCACACTTATTTTGGGGCCAAGACTCAGAGAGATTATGCTAATATCTGACATAAGATACAGCCACGTTAATTGAAAGTTACTCAGGGTATTTTAGAGCTAATACCGATCTCTTATTATTTATAATAATCAGTCAGCATGAACGTTATCAAAATATTTTAAAGCTAATACAGATCTCTTATCATTTATAATCAGTCAGCATGAACGTTATCAAAATATTTTAAAGCTAATACAGATCTCTTATTATTTATAATCAGTCAGCATGAACGTTATCAAAATATTTTAAAGCTAATACAGATCTCTTATTATTTATAATCAGTCAGCATGAACGTTATCAAAATATTTTAAAGCTAATACAGATCTCTTATTATTTATAATCAGTCAGCATGAACGTTATCAAAATATTTTAAAGCTAATACAGATCTCTTATTATTTATAATCAGTCAGCATGAACGTTATCAAAATATTTTAAAGCTAATACAGATCTCTTATTATTTATAATCAGTCAGCATGAACGTTATCAAAATATTTTAAAGCTAATACAGATCTCTTATCATTTATAATCAGTCAGCATGAACGTTATCAAAATATTTTGAGCTAATACGATCTCTTATCATTTATAATCAGTCAGCATGAACGTTATCAAAATATTTTAAAGTCTTTTACCTTCATCAGGATGTATTAATTTTAAGTTTTTATAAATTAAAAAGTCTTTTAATTAAAATGCAAGTCAAACACACAAAAAAAAAAAAATCAATCATTACCCTACCCCACCTTCCAGGCAACTCCACTCCCCTTTTTTTTCCCAGGCAACCCTAGCAACCCAGGATGCCACATAGCGCGACGTAGTGAAAGTAGCCCAACCCCCGGCAATACCACTCCGGGTAGCCTTATCGGATTGGACATTGTTGTTCCCGAACTTTAATATATGTATCACATTGAAGGAAATAGAAAGCATTTGGTAAACTCTTTTTGGTTAACTACTCACTTTGCGATCAAACTAATCTAAGAGCTGACTCGTTTTGCGAGCCCAGAGTCAAAGCAGTCGAGCCTTTGTGACCACTAGAATATCTTTTTTTAAGGAACCAATAATTGAACTCTTTAAATATGAGAGTTTCACCCTTTGTGGAAACACATGCCCAACCAATGAACCACCACACTAGTGGTTATTTGGAACTAACTTTTTGGATCAAAGTAAAACAATTTATAGAGAGTAATTGTAATAGATTCCATTTTACTAGTTAAACCAAAAAACCGTAAACAGCTTGGTTTATACAGAATACAATAAAAATGTAATTGTTCTAAACTGTGGGAGAGAGCACAACTTGTTATTGTATATGCCATATCATATGCAATATATGGCCACTAAAACTTGAGCAGAGTCTATGCTGCATGTTAAATGATATTACCGGGAACAGAGTTGCAATAGCCACTCAAATGAATCTTCGACATCAGTGCTTCATGTTTTTCATGGTCTCATGTTCGGCCCATCTGGATATACATATCAGGTAGAAGATTAGAAAATAAATGATCTCGGTGCATGATAAACAGCAAGCGACTTAATATCAAGTATATGATACTACAGAATGAAGGTACTTTTGGGCTAAAACATTTCCTGAAAATAAATATATCACACTTATTTTGGGGCCAAGACTCAGAGAGATTATGCTAATATCTGACATAAGATACAGCCACGTTAATTGAAAGTTACTCAGGGTATTTTAGAGCTAATACCGATCTCTTATTATTTATAATAATCAGTCAGCATGAACGTTATCAAAATATTTTAAAGCTAATACAGATCTCTTATCATTTATAATCAGTCAGCATGAACGTTATCAAAAGTCTAGTGGTTCAATCTTTTACCTTCATCAGGATGTATTGAATTGTAGTGAACCTCTGCCCAAAAGCTCAAGAAAATTACTGCAGCAAAAATATCACAACAATAATAAAAAGAAACATTAACCAAACATGGTGAGTTGATGGAATCCATCATTCAAGCGAACCCGGTGTAGATTAAAATTTTACTAAAACTTCTGCCTATCTTTTTCGTCATATCCTGAACGGGCTACGAACAAAATTTATACCTCGATTTGACCTTTGGACACTTGGAACAATCTCAATATAGCAGGTGTCCTTGAATGACGTGATTACGAAGATTTTGATGCCATACTACAACATAAAAACAACATGCATTAGGCTGCATCTCATGCTTTTTTGAACTAGATTATACCAGTCAAGATGCATTCTCATACCAAATCAGCAGCAGCCTGCAAAGTGACGTGATCACCCCATTCACCGACCCTAATTTACATCCATGTAGTTCAGAAACAGATAGTTAGATGGCGGGTGACTCGGGAAAAAATAGTATCACCATTTAACAGAAAAGAAGCAGTAAAATACTTGGCCATATTCTTCAAGTAATCACTATAAACCATGGGGACATATCCTTCGTATATCTCTGCATGTGATTCAAGCTTTGGAAAAGAGAATCAATATCAAAAAGGAAACAAGGATGGTGAGTCAGTTACAAGAAATCAGCATATATATACCAACC
The DNA here is from genome assembly GCA_034093135.1 of Erigeron breviscapus. NCBI lineage: Eukaryota > Viridiplantae > Streptophyta > Magnoliopsida > Asterales > Asteraceae > Erigeron > Erigeron breviscapus. Next base: position 38,367,056 of record CM067169.1, on the reverse strand, counting down.
TGATCTACGATTTGTTGTCTCACAAATTCATGGTGCTCTGCCGAACGGTACACTTGATCTGAGAGAGCTCGAAACTGGGAAACACAGTACAATATTGTTCAGGCTTCAGATTGAGCAAAATAATATGTTGAGAACAGGTTGGGTATCAAACAGATGCATTAGTAGGAAAGTGTTCTGGTTTTCAGACAAAATATAGCATATGATAGTCTTAAAATAAGCATTACATAATTGTTCAAGCCACACATGCATAAGAGTATTCACCTGACAATTTCCATCCCCTAGAACTTTAGACTCTACTAACTGGTATACCTGCAGCCTGTCGAAGGAAACAGTAATTAGGCATCATGATACATATAAACTAAAACGAAGAAACTAAATGCACCAGAAACAAGAAGCGGATGCATATACATGCCGCATTCAGTGAGGCTATTACGAATTAGGATATAGCTTAATACCTGTCAAGTAGCCTCTGATGATCCAACGTTGCCTCGTCTATAGAAGGTATTTCTCCGTTGACTCTAGGAACATGCTACAGAAATCCAGCAGCAAATTCTTATTTGTACATTCGATAAAGAAAAATACTGCTTAGTATATATGCAGCAAAACCATCTATTTGACTAATTGAAGCTACAGAGCATAGAATTTTGTAGCCTTATTTGCATACGCTGAAGGCTGCATATGAGGCACAAAAGTGAAGTACTTGTATCAAATGATTACGTATGACGGGGTGAATTATAATACTCCAAGATTACACACTTACAGGAATAGAAGCCATCTGATTCAACCTCTTGCCTACTTCGTCGTCATACGCATAGTCGTCATTCAGTTCCAAAGAGTAAGCCCACTCCTCCCCGTAATTCAACTGCCTCGTAGGGCTACCACATGAACTAGAAGGTGGCACATCATTTGTGTTCTCATCATCTGCTAACAAAGTATATAAGCATCATACAGCCAGAAATAACTTAAATAATCAAAAAGATGTAATAAGTGCATGTTTTGTGTATATGTTACCAAGGCTGTAGTTTGCCATAGACTGATTAAGAGAATCCTGTAAATAAAAAGATGTTTGTGAATGATCAACTTCTTCACAAGAAGGTGCAGATGCTTCTGAAACCAAAAATGGGGACGTGTTTTCCGGAAGGACGAGTATAGGAAGTTTGTCATTTTCTGTGCTGATACATTCCGTGTCATAACTTGCTTCTCTAGAATACTGATCATGATAACAATCTCCATAATTTTGTGGACCGTATCCGGAATAGCTGTTGTCAGTAAACGGCCCACCATCAAAGAGCTGGAGGCCCCACCGAACAACATCAGGATCTTGACTGTATGAAAACATTATGCTAATTCGTGATTGTTTAATTCATATTATTTCGGCTGCAAAGATAAGATAAATTAGTCAAAATATGAGAGGCTGAAAAGAAAGAAGATACCCTTATTTAGAGAAAGCCCACATGATTTAATATACTAGTGGTCCCTAAGAAAGATTATGATAATGGACTTATTATGTGGCTAAACTTGGACAAATGAGTTCTTTTGTATTAATTCACACAATACATCACTACCTTTGCCAAGAGACAATATTATAAGACCTTCCCAACTAGAATATCAAGCTATATGGACAATAATGAAGCAAAGCGTGGGAATTTGGCAACAGCTGCAGATTATACACAAATACCAGTGGTTACTTGGGGAAGGTGAAGACTTGAAGCTGAAGCCAAATCAATCAATAATGAGACGGTGTGTTAGGTTTATATCTACATCAATAACTTTTGAATGGTTTATGAATAGACATATTCATGCCATTAGCAAGTTCATCAGGATCATGGAAATTACGAATAGACATATTCATGCCGTTTTCTAAGACCTTAGAGGGCTTTTAAAATGGATTATGAATAGACATATTCATGCCGTTTTCAAAATACAACTGTAACTCTTTATCAAAAACAACTCATAAAGGAAAGTGTGCCTCTTCTACTTATATATGGTTGTGTGGGTGCGGTTAGCAAGTTCATCTGGATCATGGAAATTAAAATCATGAATTTCCATTTTTATATCTAATTGATCATGAAACACCGGTTAGTGGTGTGTTTATCCAAAAGCATATCTCAATCAGGATCATGGAACCCCTATAATTGTTATCATGTAAGAATATTGACTTTTGAAATTATGCTAGTGACATCGTATCACACTAAGTGCCGGGACCAAGGAAGAAAAAGTTTCCATGGTGATAGCCAGTGGAAATCGTCGACATAGACAAGATAAACATAAACGCACCACTAGTAAAAGGGAAAGTAATAACAAATATGGCATCCACTTATCTCGTTCTCGATACTCAAACAACTTCTTTTACGCAGCAACACGGCTTATATTCTCCTAAAGTTATTAAAGATGATTTATTAGGATGTAACTTTGTTCACTAGATTTGGATGCTACATTGTACTAATAACCAAATTTATAAGTAAATATGAAAACAATCAAAAGTTCAAAACCTAATCCAGCTCATTCAAGTCATTAAAGAGACAACCTTAAAAACATAAATAAATAAAATGACAAACATAGACAGTTAATCAGCCAAAATGCATGTGTGATTTAAGTTTCTTGAAGCACATAATAAGTCAGCAATCCGATTTTTTTTTCTTAAAATATAGAAAACACTCAATAATAAGAAAGAAACAGATAGAATTGTAGCAATTACCTAAAATGTGAATGTATTAGCAGTACATTTAGAATCCAGTGAAGAGATATCCAGCATACATACATATATATAGATATAAATATATAGATATAGATACAGATAGAAACATTTTGGGTAGGAATATAAATAATTTAGTGTACCTGAAAGTGGGGGATCGAAAAAAGTGGCCCTTCAAAAGCGGAATCACCAGATTATATATTTTTATAGATCTTTATTATTATGTCTGTGTTTTTGTTTGGCTGTTGGGAGAGTGGAATACTCACTCAGGTCGCTTTTACAACACTGTTTCTTCATATACGAAAAATAAAAAAATAAAAAAGTAATATTATTCTTATTTTGAAACAAAAGTGTGATTTTTTTTTTATTAGAGTCGTCTTCGAAGGTTGTCTAAAACTCTAAGGTCGCGTTTGGTTCACAGATTTCATCAATGGAATTGGAATGAGATTCCATTCCTTAGTGTGTTTGGTTGCTCAAAGACGAAGGAATATCATTCCATTGGAATGTAAACATTCCCTCATTTGATGGAATCTCCATTCCTTGAGAGTGGGGGAAGGAATCTCATTCCATTCGTCACTTGAATCTTCAGAAAATCAAAAACATTCCGTCAAATTCCATTCCTTCAAATTCCAATTCCACTGAAAGATTTCATTCCTCCTAAAAACATTCTGTGAACCAAACGCGCCCTAAATGGTGCAGCACTGTTTACTTTCAACTTTGGTCCGGTAACATGCTATTTTACAAATCGAATCTTGTTAGGTAAAATCTTAATGGTGGTCAATGAAAGGGTTCGAGGATAAGACTAGACCGCATCCATTCGAGTTAAAAACTCACATTTTTCAAATAACTTGAACATGATAAACCTTATCTCTTAATCCATTTTAGCTCAACAATTATACCGAAAAAAGATTGTTCCAATATTAACTGTTATTTAGTAACAGATGATGATTAAACTGGACAAAGTTTACTAAGTCAATAAATCACGGGCTCTATGGACAAAGTTTAAGACCTTATACTTTGTTATTAGACTTATCATAAATGGTCTTTACAAGCTCAGAAACGTTCGTATACAGAAAAATTTTCTGTAGTTGTTAAGTCGTTGCGATTGTTTCGGTTGTGTGGGAATAAAGAAAGTTTGGGTAAGATGAAGACAACATTGTGTTGATAGTATATGAACCAACTATATTAAACTTTATAACTACAGGGGTGGGTTATTTTGAGAACTTAAAAAAAAAACGCGATAACAATTATGGCCACTCATTTTGTCCTATTTTCTCTCTCTTTTATAAAAAAAGAAAATCCATCCAAATCATTAAAAATGTTTTATCTCACAAACCGTAAATCGTTAGATGAAAAAAAAAGTATGGGTAGTCTTAAAATTTCGTCCTCTTTCATTAGAGATGCAATTCGATATACTTTTGACGACTTTTTAATTTTTGTTTTCTTTTTGGTTTGGACCATTTCTCGATTTGTGCGTGTCATCCTTGCGCAGGGGCCATGCTAATCTTCTATGTATCGTTCCAACTTTATCGGATGTCCCCGCTTACACATAACTTACACATGTGTAGGTTGAACGAAAATTGTGATTCGAAATGGGCTTCGCCCTTAAGGAAATCCATAAAAGGTAGCTGGTGGGAGTGATAGGTCATTGAGGGTCATAGTGTGATAGGTCATAGGGGGTGATCGGTGATGGGTGATCTACCTAACGGGCTCCGCCCTCAGCCGCTATGGCTCCGCCATGGACTGAAGGGCTCCGCCCTTGGCCACCATGGCTCCGCCATGGATTGACGGGCTCCGCCCTTAACCTTCATTGTTGTGTACAGATGGTCATTTACTAATTTACATGTGAAAACAAAAATCCTACACATGTGTAGGTACACAGTACAAAGGAAAAAAAAACCAAAATTAAAAAGTCGTCAAAAGTATATCGAATTGCATCTCTAGTGAAAGAGGACGAAATTTTAAGACTACCCATATCTTTTTTCCATCTAACGATTTACGGGTTGTGAGATAAAACATTTTGAATGATATGCATAAATTATAATTTATTATTGAAGAGAGAGAAAATGGGACAATATGAGTTGCCCAAAATTATTCTCGCATTCTTTTCTTTTTGTGAGTTCTCAAATAACATTTCCTCTATCACTACAATAATAATAGTTTAAAAAATATGTATGACTTGTAACATAAACAAAAGATAGCTGGTGCAACAGTTATGTTGATGCATTCAAGCAACTAGAATTGTATAATTGTATGCATCTGGCCAGCTACAATATAATATATTCTTCGCATTTCTTTAAGCAAATTCGTTAGTTACCATATCCACACACTCAGGTCTTTTTTAACTCTGAAGCATCTTGAACTCTTGCCAACTCATGATGTGTTTTTCTTATTAATTGGTTAACCTAAGTATCCGACCCGTTTTGTGGGCCAACTAATCTTAACGCGACCATCCACTTGGTGGGTAGCCCGGAGTCGTCACAAGTGAACCTCCACGGCTAGGGTAAATTTAATTGCTCATAGCATTCAAACTAGACCTCTAGGTATTTCAACTCTCAGAATTTACAAGACTATCTCAACTAATTATCTAATCACTAATCTTTTCCTTCATTGTCCACGTAATGCCCTTTCAAAACAAATAAATGTCCACGTAATGACTTCAAAATTACATCCAAACACCCATAGTTTGAAAAATATGTTAACTAGGTTGGGCAGCTAGATGGAATGGGTGGAACTAAACACATGCAAAACAGGAATGCGTTCACAGTCATGGGTAGAATGGCCCCTCCATCTTAGGGCTCGCAAATGTGTTAGTATTTCTGATATGTTCACCTACTGTCATCCACTGCAGAGACTGGCATTACTTGACAAATGAAAGAAGAGCTGCTCACTACGCATCAATTCACTTCCAGACCATATCGCCCATGAACCGGAGAGCCGGGATTCCTCTTATCTCCATATCAACCAGTGGTGCTTCAAGTAGTGCTAAACTAGCCAATTCTGGATCGTTCCTGATCATATCAAGGGCACGCATTTGATCCTGTAATATACAAACAAATGCACCAAAATTGATCAAGTGTATGGGGACAAAGGCTCAAATAGAATGAAACTTATAGCTGCTGCATTACCTTTCTTCTCATCGAGCAAAACTTGCAGTCTGTTGCAGCTGCTGGTAATAATTGATTAACTACAAGTCTTTGAACAGGGACACTTTCTTTCTTCAAAGATGCATGTAGCCTCGAGGACTCTTTAATTGCCATAACCTGTCAAGTTCTTTTCGTTACAAAAACTTATTTGCTTTTGGAGTCATAAATCTCAAGATGCATATGCATCAACAAATTACCGTAGGGATAGTCACAATAACAAATTCTGTAGTCTCCGAGTCACGAAAAAGATCTCTCACATTTGCCATTTTTTCCCTCAACTTATGTAGCTTGTCAGTCTACAGTAACAAACAGACGCTGAGAAATCTAGTTTTGACACCGGGGTTTACAGCTTATAGTTCAGTGTGACAAAAAGCATACAAAGTATATTCAATACTCACAGGGTCTTCAACAAGTGGTTGCTGCTGTTTCCCAAATACAGATTTAATGGCAGAAGTTGCAGAAGCAATCTTCTGTTTCATCTGTTGAGTAACACAATAATTGTAAACAAAACACAAAACAAAATTCAAAGATACAAAATAGCATGACAGGATTATATCTAGAGTCTATCGAGGTAGGGTTTTGGGGGAATGTGGTGAATAACTGAATACTAACCTTCATCATTTTGCCTATTGATGTATCCATGAAGTCTGGCAAAGACAAAAGCCTAAGTGTATGACCCTGCAAGTGAAACAAGTGTTCTATAAACGGCTTGTATCTGAAATATTTTAAAGGATTTTACTATGTTGCTTACCGTGGGTGCTGTGTCAAACACTATCCTTGTAAACTTACTGTATTCTGGTGAATCAACAAACTCCATTACCTGCAAAGAACCGTGCATACATTAGGAGCCTGTATTTTCTAATAATCACGGGGGGGAAAAGTCACAAAAAGTACTACACGCCTTTGATATTGCAATAGCTTCATCTACACCAGGAGGAGTTATATCCAAAAGCTCTGCCAAATTGAAGTCTCCGAACTACAAAGTCAAAAATCCAAAGAAAGATAACCCAATTATAAAAAGACACGAACTTTTACAAAACATACAAGAATAAAATAATGTTTACACCTGCTCAGCAGCCATTCCAAGTCCCATGCTTTCCATCATATCTCTAACACCAGCACCACCATTGTTTTGAGACGCACTGCGGAAATCTTCCTTTGTTTTCTCTGGATTAATCTATCAGAAACTCATAGTCTTATCAATTAGTATTTATACAACGGGTATCAAGAACCACATGCCAATAGTAGTACCTCAAGTCCAAATAAAGGCGAATCCAATCCTTGAATTGGAACTAGTCTCCCACCAGTCAAATCCTAGATAAGTATGCATTTTGAAGTAAATCAAACACAAATTCTCCCAAAAGGTTATGTATAATCCAATGTAAAAGTAACATTTCAAAGAGCAGAAAAAAGTGAATACCTGATCAAAGGAATCGCTTAAAGAGTGAGCAGGGTCTGTAGACACTACAATGGTAGGATGGCCGTAATTGGCAAACTTAACAGCAAGGGATGCAGCACAGCTTGTCTTTCCAACACCTCCTTTGCCACCCAACATGTAATATTTTCTCTGATTACCCGCAATCATCTTATCAAATACTGAAAGAGATTTTGCATCACTTGCCAATGACCTCACTACAGAAAGAAAAGAAACAAAAAAAGAGGTCCATAAGTACAAAATTGTTCTATGAGATATTGATACTAGTATCTTTACTTATGTTGTATGTTAGACAAAGAGCATACTTTTGTTAATATATATGCTTATCTCTGAAGTCTTGAGTTACTAAGCTAAGAACGGTACATATTTGATCAGGACTTTTTATTCAGTAGTACGTTTACATGTATCATGGTCTGTTTCTTATTGTTGTTTGTTTTATGTGCTGAATGAACGGTCTGTAAAGCAAAAATAGCCCAAGAAGTTATGGGTAATGCAACACACTAATGGATTAAAGTATAGAACAACTGCCCCTTGTAATACGTTTTTCTCATTAAGTCGAAATCAAACACCACCTTCTCGAATAACGATTCCCTTTCGCATTTCTTTATAGTTCAAGAGTAAGAGTCATCATTATATCGCAAAATGAACAAAATTCATATAACACAAACATATGCAGATATGCTAGTAATTTATCAATCAACCTTAAATCAATAACAACAACAATTGTACCCAATCCCGACATGAGCGGGGTATAAGGGAGGTGAGATGTAAACAGTTTTACCTCTACCACAAGGGTAGAGAGACTGCTTCCAGAAGAACCTCCGGCCAAAAGGGAAAGTGATAGTGAACATGTGTGATGTGTGGATGTGTGTGTGAACATGTGTAATAAGTGACGACCATACATATCAAAAGAGTAATTCATGAATAAAAATACAAAAGAGTAAGAATAAGAGAAACCTATAAACACAAACATAAAACATACATATACCAAGCATAGCAGGCATCACATATAACTATATAAGTATCACATCATGCACGCATGCATATGTTAACATTAAACCTAATGTCCAGCAAACCTATAATAGGACAGGGCTGCTAGTCTGCTTAGTTTATAAAGTATCCTAAGCCGCCTAGCAAACGGAAACTACCCCAAACATCCTAATCAACTAGTATTATCAGAGCCTCGAACCCAACCTAGTAGTAAACTAAATCACACCGGCAAACCTACCCAAAATGCCCTGAAAAATGTAAATAACTATCCTATTCCTCGACCCTAATCCTAGTTCTCCGAGTTTTCCTATACATTCAAAATTCACAAATGGGTACATATATTTTTGTCTATTTTAACTTAATACTTACAAAAGAAAAAATTATAAAACACACACACATTGATCATTTTTTTTAATTGAGTCCAAGAATTAAGCAGTAAGGGTCTTGAAGTTGGAAAAAAGCTAAAAGAAGTAAAGTAAACCTTGAGAAAAATGAGGTGGTGGTATTTGAGTAGTGTTGATAGTAGTTGAGAGTGTGGTGACGTGGCAGTAGTAAGCTCTGGATTGTGGGTTAGCAACGCGACGAAGCAGAGTGTAGGCTGCTGACATTGTTCTTTTACGGCGGCTTTACTTTGATCGGTTGAAGGATTCGTCTGTCCGTGGTGTTTTCTTCTTCTTTTTCACTTGAGAAAATTACATTTTTCGTCCCTCAATTTGGCAAATTTCACAGTTTTGACCCTAAAGTGAATTAATTACAAAAAAACCCTTAAAGTTGGTCGTTTTTTGCATTTTACACTCCGCGACCTAACGGAGTTAAATTTTGGCTGTTAACCCTTACACGTGCCAAACACGTGAGGGCATTTCTGTCATTTTCACCTTTAAAACCAAAAATGAAAAAATATACAACTTTAGGGACCAAAAGTGAAAACATATACAACTTTAGAGACCAAAAACGTAAAAAATCTCAATATTTCCTTTTGCCCTCTATGAACCCAGAAACCAAAAACTGGTATTCTTTTTATATACATCTGTATCTATAATCCATATATATACACACACACACAAAATCTTACATACATACACACACAAATCCATCCATTCATCCATCTATAACTCTACACCAAGTCGAAGACATATATATATCAAATCCATTCACACAAATAGATCTATAGGATTAGTAAAAGTGATCGGAGATCTACGGTGGTGTTGGTCGGAGATTAACAAGACTGCCACTGTGGCCTCTTAGAAACAAAGAAAGCCGTCAACTCACCCACCTCCTTGCTACAAACCGCTGCCGCCGGCCATTTTGACTACCACCGTTCTGACCACCACTGCCACTAACTGCCGATGCTAACGATAAATATGTAGCCTATATATATTATAGATCTTAAAATATAGATCGATATATAGATATATGTATATATAGAACGGGGGGAAATGAAGGCAGTGGTGGTGGTTGCTTTTCCGGCGAAAAAGTCAACGAAAACGTGGTGGTGGTGTTTTTCCAACAAGAGATGCAACAAAAACGTGGTTGTGGTGGTGTTTATTCCGGCTACAGTTGCAACAGACACACATTGGCATGGCGGCTTTTTTCCGGCGATTAAAAGTGGCGGAGGTTGTTAGCCGGATGTTGGCGGGCATCCTCAGATTTTTGGTATAGATATTGATTTACTTCGATATGTGGCTGTGAAGAGGTTGAAGGATGTTACTGTTTTGGAACCGGAATTTAGGGAAAAGATTGAATTTGTGGGTGCTATGGATCATTTGAATTTGGTTCCGCTTAGGGCCTATTATTACAGTCGAGAAGAGAAGCTACTTGTGTATGATTACATGCCAATGGGAAGCCTTTCTGCACTTCTTCATGGTTTGACTTTTTTTCATCCTACGTTTCTTGTCATATTTGTTGCTATTATGTATTTTGATATTGTGTCGAGTGTAACTAACCAATATTTTTAATGAATATTTTTAAAGTAATGATTGTGACCTAACAGCGTTATTAGACTATTTTTCAAAATCTGATTATTTTGCCTTTGGACTGAAGCTGTCAAGTTCTTGGCACCTTTTGAAAAAACAAATATCATACTTAACTTTCATCATTAATTGAATAACTTGCCAACAACACTATTTTTTAAAGAATAATGGTTAGATTGGACAACTAGATTGATATAGCTTTGTATTTGGTCCCTAAAGTTGTATATGTTTTCACTTTTGGTCCCTAAAGTTGTATATTTTTTCATTTTTGGTCTTAAAGGTGAAAATGACAGAAATGCCCTCACGTGTTTGGCACGTGTAAGGGTTAACGGCCAAAATCTAACTCCGTTAGGTCGCGGAGTGTAAAATGAAAAAAACGACCAACTTTAGGGGTTTTTTTGTAATTAATTCACTTTAGGGTCAAAACTGTGAAATTTGCCAAGTTGAGGGACGAAAAATGTAATTTTCTCTTTTCACTTTTTATGTTTGTTTTGTTTCATTTTCTTTTTGGGTTAATCTGTGTCATGTACTCGTGTTCAAGTGGGCTTTATGTTTTTGTGTTGGCCAAACTCAGTTTAGTTAATTGCTAGGTTAATTTCCACTTAGATCCGGATCGGTTTTCCTTAACCACTTTGAGGAGGCTTTCTAACCCGATCCGTTTAATTAATAAGTAATTCACCTTTCATAAAAGTTAACTAGCATGGTACCCGTGCAATGCGGCGGCGGTGACGGGGACGACGATCTAGTGGTGTCGGTGACGGTATTATTGGTAGTGACGGTGTCAAGCGGTGTAGGTTGATGTAAAGGTGAGAGTGAAATATTTTAGAAGATAAGGATTTAAAGTATTAATTATTAAAATATTGTTTAGAGTGTAAATTAATTCATTAAGGGCAAATTTGGTAATTTATAAAAACTCTTTCCATATTGGGTATTTATTAAGGGTAATTTAGTACTTTTGCATCTAACCATTTTCTAACACTTTCCAAAAATAGGGGTTGATAATTATTATAAAGGAGTATAGATAACTAGGTTAGGATAATTCACTTTCCAATAAAATATAGGAAAAAATTTATCTTTCTAACCCGATCCGATTAATTCATAAGTAATTCACCTTTCATAAAATTTAATAACTAGGTTAGGATGATTCACTTTCCAATAAAATATCGGAAAAATTTTATATGTTGTTCACATCACTGTTGGTGCCCTCATACCATTTTTTTTTTCAATTTGACCCATAATACTCGACTCCCCTTGAATGTGAGGTGCAGCCGAAAGTTTAAATGATGTTAACAGTATTTAAGCTAACCCTTAAAATATATATGTACTTTTTCTGCTCATTAAAAAAAAGTCAACACAAATTAAATTTTTTAAAAGAATAAAGTATCTTAAAACCACGACCAACTCTTTATATTACATCATCATTATCGGTCATAGTCTTAAGTCTGCAGTTAGCATTCTTAGCTTAATGTCTTGACATAAATTTTGAATTTTATTTTTCATCTAAAATTTTAGAAACCAATCACCGGACATAGTACGGATAAAATTCTAGTGTTAAATAAAAAAAAATGAAGATATAAGCTCTAAATTGGTTATATACTTTTTGTTTTATTCTCATGTATGTAATAAAGCCCAAAATATTATCAATATAGGTAAATATTTTCAAATTTTGTTAGGATGTCATGCAATATCTGGTTTCTATACAAAAACTTTTAATGATTACGTGTCATTATATGATCCGTTAACGTAAGTAGCCTGTAAACATTTTTTTTTCTTGATATTGAAACAAGATTTGAAAGTATGTTACCTATATTGATATTTTTTAAGGTTCATTACTTATGTTGAAACACAACTTGAAAGTTCAATATACCCACAGACATGTCATGAATAAACCAGGATGAGGCTTAAAAATTGATAACCATTTGAGATGGTCTTAAACCTTGCACATTATATATTAATTATAATCTGTCAAATTGTGTTTTTCCTTTAAAAAAAATAAATCTTTAACCCCTTATAAAGAAAACTGGATTAAGAAATTAAACATTTTTTTTCCCAAAAAACCCCTTTCAGCATATTTCCACACACTACAACACTAAATACCATATCTACCCTTGTAACAAATTGTCACTCCTAAAACAAAATGACAGCCAAATAAAAACCAAATAAAATCACAACTTTGCTGTCGTGAAATCACACTCTGTAACCAATATATTCATCATAAAAGGTGGTTATAGAATTCCGCCGCAACGCGCGGGTATTATGTTCGTAGTATTAATAGGTAAAAGTAAAACAGAGTTGGAAAAATAAAAAAGAGTATCTAGCGATGAAGCTTATTAGGCAAAAAAAAAAATGAAAAAAACCCATGAACCTTCAATGGGCAATACTTACAACTGAAACTTACATCAAATGATAGTATATTGAAATGGATTTTGGGTTTCTATATATAGTATGATATGATATCATGTGTCTGCTTTAACAGGATCGTTTTAACATAACATATTTAAACTTATATGATATAGTTGGGAATTTATTCGTTTATTTTTTACTTGTTATTTTCTCACCTTAAATAATAAACTATATAATAAATAACTAACCTTTACTATATTTTTATTATTTCTACATTTTTTTCAAACATGCCAATTATTATTAGTATTATATATAACAATCACATACCTCTTAGCTACAATATATTCTTGGTTTCTTTTTCTTTCTTTTTTTTGGTTTTTACCACAAAACTTTTTAGTATTTTTGTTTTACCATAAAATTTGTTTTTATTCTCCATTCTAGATTTTTAGTATAGTTTTATGTTACTTCGTTTGAAAAGTTATATTTGCTACTGTTATTTCCGGGTCCCGTAACTTTTTGTCCACCCTAATTATTTTTCTTAGCATCATTTCTTGCTCCCGTGAAATTTGGCGTAGTTGTCTATTACATCAAGCTTCGTCATTGTATTAGTTTTTGGGTTTGAATGAAAGTGTGTGGTTTTTGATATAACTAGTAGATTCTAATATAAAGTTTGATAATAAAACCTGATGAAGTAACCGAAAGATTGACATATATGATAATATTCATTATTACAACTTAAAAGGGAAAATAGAAAATAGTTTTAACGATTATTACAAATTCGAACAAACTCTGCTGCTAATAAACGATTACATTGAAAAGGAGATGATAATTTCTAACGGTAAGAAAAGGTGCAGAGAGAATGTTAGAAACCCTAGGTGGATATCTCTTTGATTATATAGGCCAGGCATCTTCTCTTTAGCTCCCTCCATCTTCTGCTTCTTCCACAAATGGTCCTTCACTTTATCTTTCCTTCTTGACAGCTTTGGTCCTTCTACTTGTACCTGAATCTAAACCAAGTAATAAGAAAGAGACACAATAAAGTTGTATAAACAACACCCCCCCACAACTTAATTGTGGAATATATCAAACATTCCAAGTTTCTTGCATATAGAAGTGTGTTGAGAAACTGGAAGGCCCTTTGTAAATATGTCAGCAAGATTGTCTTCAGAATTCACTTTAACAGTTTCAATGATGCCATATCCAATTTTCTCTCTAACAAAATAAAGGTCTATTTCAAAATGCTTGGTTTTTTCATGGAAAACAGGATTTGCAGCAATCTGCAAAGCAGCTTTACTGTCACAGTGAATCTGAACAGGCAAATCTCTCTTAATGCCAAACTCATCTAGAATTTTAAGAACCCAGAGAATCTCACAGGTTATAGCTGCAAGTGCCCTGAATTCAGCTTCAGCTGAAGACCTAGAAATGGTTGGTTGCTTCTTACTTTTCCAAGAAATAAGGGATCCACCTAGAAAAAGATTGAATCCATTGGTACTTTTTCTGGTGGTAATTCTCTTGGCCCAATCAGAATCAACAAAGGCTGAGAGAGTGAGATTGGTATCCTCTTTAAAGAGGATACCTTTACCTGGGGATCCCTTGAGGTATCTAAGAACTCTTAATGCAAGTCTTAGATGATATTCAAGAGGATCATGCATAAACTGACTCAGGATGTGAACAGCATATGAAATGTCAGGTCTGGTGAGAGTTAAATAGATCAGTTTGCCCACAAGTTTTTGGTATTCACACAGATTATCAAGAGGCTTATTGAGAATGGGATCATTAGTCATAACAATATTGGTTTCAATGGGAGTTTGGGCAGGCTTGCAACCAAGCAGCCCAAAGTCAGAAATAAGGTCAAGAGTATACTTTCTTTGTGACATACATATGCCATTCTCAACATCAATAACTTCAATTCCCAGAAAGTACCTCAGTTTTCCAAGGTCCTTTATGGAGAATTTAGAATTCAGAAAGGATTTACAGTTATCAATTTCAATCAAACAATTTCCAGTGATGACAATGTCATCAACATACACTAAAAGAGCAATGAAAGTATTACCAACAGATTTAGTGTAAAGTGAGTAATCACTTTTACTTTGTGTGAATCCAATTTCAGCAAGAGCACAATTAAGTTTCTCATTCCATTTCCTAGGGGCTTGTTTAAGCCCATAGAGAGACTTAGTCAATTTGCACACCTTAGGATTAGAGCTAGAATGATATCCAAGAGGTGGTAACGTATAAACATCCTCATCAAGGTCACCATAAAGAAAAGCATTGTTGATATCTAATTGAAATATGGGCCATTTGTTCTTAACAGCAATAGTAACTAAACATCTAATGGTCACCATTTTCACAACAGGAGAAAAGGTTTCATCAAAGTCAATCCCAGCCCTCTGGCTATACCCCTTGGCAACAAGTCTAGCTTTGTATCTATCAACTTCACCATTGGACTTATACTTAATCTTGTAAACCCATTTACAACCAATGGGTTCTCTATTAGGTGGCAAGTCAGTGAGAATCCAAGTTTTATTATTATAGAGGGCCTCTATTTCAGAATTCATGGCATCCACCCAAAGGGGATCCTTGGAGGCTTCATGATAAGAAACTGGTTCAATCAGTTTGTTCAAATTAGACACAAAGCAAACAGTCTCAGGATTGAGTTTAGAATAACACACAAAGTTAGAAATACAATGCTTGGTTTTAGTACCAAGCACAAAGTCATTGAGGTTCTTAGGAGTCTTGGTGATCCTATTAGATCTTCTAAGGACAGGAGGGTCATTGTTTCTAAGAATGGGTGAGGTATGTTCATGATCATTAGTGTCCTCAAAATTGACATTTTCATCTAAAGGTGTTGCTGTGTCTCCATGTTCCCTAGTAGATTCAATTGTACTACCAGAGGGAACATTACCACTGCCATCACCCTCAGAGTTAGTGACTCTCCCTTCATCATTGGACTTTGAGGGACTGCCAATGGTTGAATGCTCATTATCAAAGAAAACAGAATTAAGAGGGTCAAAAGAAACTTTATTTTGGTCAAAAGAACCATTTTTATTTGTTTCTTTGATTATTTTTAAAGGAAAGACATTTTCATAGAACTTAACATCCCTAGAGAAGAAAACTCTTTTATTATCCAAATTAAGTAACTTGTAACCTTTTTTTTCATTGGAATATCCAATGAGAACACATTTTTCAGATCTACAAGAAAACTTGTCATCATTATTTTAGATAGTTGAGAAACATAAACAACCAAAGGCTCTAAGATGGGAGAGGTTAGGTTCTTTTTTATAAATTAACTCAAAGGGAGATTTTCCAGACAAGACAAAAGATGGGAGTCTGTTAATTAAATAAGCAGCAGTTAGAACACAGTCAGACCATAAGTTAAGAGGTAACCCCCCTGAAACATAAGGGCCCTTGCTACATTTAGCAAGTGCCTATGTTTCCTTTCAACAACCCCATTCTGTTGAGGGGTATAAACACAAGAGGTTTGGTGTATAATTCCATGTTGATTCATAAAAGAAATCATTCTTTGGTTAATAAACTCAGAACCATTGTCACTTCTCACAATCTTTATGGTTTTCTTAAACTGGTTTTGTAACAGATTGAAAAAATTCACAAAGTTATCAAAAGTTTCATTTTTGCCTCTTAAAAGGTATACCCAAACAGCTCTAGTGTGATCATCAACAATGGTTAAGAAGGATTTATATCCTTCTCTACTTTGGACTTTGTAAGGTCCCCATAAATCTAAGTGAACTATTTTCCCAAGAGAATGGCTTTTATGCATACTCAAAGGGAATGGATTTCTGGTCTGTTTGGCTTTGTGACACACCTCACAGGGAGAGTTTACAGAATGATTACCAAGATTTAATCTCCTTTTAAGATTGAGGAGAACAGGGTCAGCAGGGTGACCAAGTCTGTTGTGCCAGACTTGGGTAGACACATGACATTCAAAATTAGCATTGTTACTTAAAGCAAAGTTACCTTTAAGTTCATTATTGAAAAAGTAAAGTCCCCCACTTTGACTACCATTCCCAATCACATTCTTGGTTTGTAAGTCCTGTATGATACATCTATTCTCATCAAATCCAATAAAAGCTTTACTATCTCTAGCCAAACAGTAAACAGACAAAAGGTTCACACAATACTCAGGCACAAAAAGCACACCAAACAGAACAATATTATTCCCTAATCTTAGATCACCAATCTTTAAAACCTTGGCTTGGGTCCCATTGGGATGCCCAACAGTGAGCCCAAGTCCAGAAATATCATGCAGATTGAACATACAATTTTCACTACATGACATATGAGTGTTACAACCAGAGTCATATATCCAACCATTTTCAAACATTTTTGTCTTAGTAGAAGTATTAGAACAGAAGAACCTAGAAAAATTTGAATTAAAGAGGTGGTTTGAATTGAAGAAAGTACCTGCCATGTTGGCTTGCACATGTTTAGAAGGAGATTTATCATTCAAGAGAGTCATCAACTTTGCATATTGATCAGGGGTTAGAGAAATATTTGAAGCAGCTTCAGAAGTGGTTGCAGAATTAGAAGGAGTTCTAGAACTGGAAGGAGAATCATTAATCACAGCATTATTGCTGGTTTTAAAAAAGGATTGTGAACTGTTTCTCCTAGCAGAGCTGTCCCTCCCATAACCAGGAGGATACCCAACCACCTCAAAACATCTATCAATGGTGTGTCCATTTTTAAGACAGCCAGTACAAAAAAGTGATGTATTGGGGCCTCTTCTTTCAAAATTCCTGTTTCTTTCAAAAGGTTTGTTATGTTCAAAATTCTTGTTAAAATTTTTGTTACCAAATTTCCTTTTTCGAGTTTCAAAAGTTTTTGTCATAAATGCACTGTTTTGAGATCTTGAAGAGTTCTCAGTGGTGTGAACACCTCTGTGAGACTCCTCTCTAGAGATTATAGCAAAAGCAGTCTTGACATTGGGTAAAGGATCCCTCAACAGAATATTACTCCTAACTGGTTGGTAAACACTATCAAGACCCATAAGAAATTGCATAAGTTTCAAAAGCTGTTGATGGTCATGAATTTCTTTTGCAGCATTACAAGTACATGTAGGTAACTTAACAAGAGCATCAAACTGTTTCCAAAGAGAATTTAGGTTGTGATAATATTCAGAGATAGGTTTACCATTTTGAGTCAAGGAATGAATTTTGTGATGAAGATTAAAAGTAATTGACCCATCAACTTTATCATAAGTTTCTTTCAATTCTTCCCAAACAATTTTAGCATTTTTTGAAAAAATTTGTCCTAAATAGAGCTCTTCAGTAACAGAACTAAGAATCCATGAAAGAACAACAGAGTTACATCTATCCCACTGCTTAGCCAAAATATCATTATCAACAGACCTTGCACAAGTTCCAGTAATAAATCCCATTTTGTTTTTTGTTTCAAGTGCAAGTTCCATGGCACAAGCCCAAACCTTATAATTTCAGTTCCTTTAAGTTTCAGGTTAATTAAAGGTGTTCCAGTGGTGTCACTAGCATGTAAGTACAATTCATCACCAAAATCAAGTTTACTAATCAGAGTAGCAAAAGCATTTTCATCCTCAAAAGGATTTTCAACACCAGCCATAATGAGAAACAGTTAAAAAGACAAGAAACAAAGATAGCAAAAAGAAACCTAAAGGTGGACCAAAACAAGGAACCAGATTCAAGATCACTCAAGTGACTTGACAAGTATTGTTTGGCACCTCTCTTCTACCAAAGAAAAAGATTAGTGCAGAAATATAACATAGCAGATAAGCATAACAACATGAGAACACATATTATCACATAAACATGAAGCAGGTAACAAGAAAATAACAAATAGGATACAAATCTATAGGCCAAGCCCTCTGCACTCAGAGCACTCCAAGTACAAAGCGGTTTGCTACAGAAGAGGTAGGAAGAACCAACTTACAGAGGGGTCTCCAATAGTAATTCCTTTAATCTTGAACAAATACAGGCAACCAGGGTTTCTGAAATGGATATTTGAAGAAATACCCAAATCTATACCAACTATGGACCCTACAATAGTCAATCTCTTTCTTAAAAAGAAGGAGACCAACACAGAGAATCCTTGAGAATAATGAAGATTCAAAGACCAACACGATCTACAAAGATCTGGTCAGTCAAAGAAGAAGACAGATCTGTAGTAGAAACAGATAAACAAAAATCAATCAACCAACACCCACAATCTAAACAAGAGAAGGGAGCGAAGATTGAGAAGATATAGAAATCAATCGATTGAATACAAACCCTAGAAAGAGTAGAATCCAGATCGAGATAAGAAGAAACAAAAAAGGTAAATATATCTATATATATATTAGATTTATATTTTGTATAAAGAATCAATCGATCTGAAGAGAAAACCCTAAAACGGATAAATCCCCAAATCGAGACAAAACCCTAAAATAATTTTTTGTAAGGAAAAACTTAATAAAATTTATATAGGAACCGGATTCAAGCCAGAAGCAAGAACTTGGCTTTGATACCATGATATAACTAGTAGATTCTAATATAAAGTTTGATAATAAAACCTGATGAAGTAACCGAAAGATTGACATATATGATAATATTCATTATTACAACTTAAAAGGGAAAATAGAAAATAGTTTTAACGATTATTACAAATTCGAACAAACTCTGCTGCTAATAAACGATTACATTGAAAAGGAGATGATAATTTCTAACGGTAAGAAAAGGTGCAGAGAGAATGTTAGAAACCCTAGGTGGATATCTCTTTGATTATATAGGCCAGGCATCTTCTCTTTAGCTCCCTCCATCTTCTGCTTCTTCCACAAATGGTCCTTCACTTTATCTTTCCTTCTTGACAGCTTTGGTCCTTCTACTTGTACCTAAATCTAAACCAAGTAATAAGAAAGAGACACAATAAAGTTGTATAAACAACAGTTTTAGAATGGTGCACTCTAGGTATGTGATAAAATGCTTGTTACTAGTACAATTTACAACCAAATGCACCGTTATTACTTTAATGCCATAGATAAGCAAACTTCTATTTATAAATACTCGGTATTAATTAGCTCCACAAGCTTTTACCAATAATAATAATAATAATAAAAGAAAAATAATAATAATAATAATAATAATAATAATAATAATAATAATAATAATAATAATAATAATAATAATAATGACATAATAATAATAATAATAATAATAATAATAATAATAATAATAATAATAATAATAATAATAATAATAATAATAATAATAATAATAATAATAATAATAATAATAATAATAATAATAATAATAATAATAATAATAATAATAATAATAATAATAATAATAATAATAATAATAATAATAATAATAATAATAATAATAATAATAATAATAATAATAATAATAATAATAATAATAATAATAATAATAATAATAATAATAATAATAATAATAATAATAATAATAATAATAATAATAATAATAATAATAATAATAATAATAATAATAATAATAATAATAATAATAATAATAATAATAATAATAATAATAATAATAATAATAATAATAATAATAATAATAATAATAATAATAATAATAATAATAATAATAATAATAATAATAATAATAATAATAATAATAATAATAATAATAATAATAATAATAATAATAATAATAATAATAATAATAATAATAATAATAATAATAATAATAATAATAATAATAATAATAATAATAATAATAATAATAATAATAATAATAATAATAATAATAATAATAATAATAATAATAATAATAATAATAATAATAATAATAATAATAATAATAATAATAATAATAATAATAATAATAATAATAATAATAATAATAATAATAATAATAATAATAATAATAATAATAATAATAATAATAATAATAATAATAATAATAATAATAATAATAATAATAATAATAATAATAATAATAATAATAATAATAATAATAATAATAATAATAATAATAATAATAATAATAATAATAATAATAATAATAATAATAATAATAATAATAATAATAATAATAATAATAATAATAATAATAATAATAATAATAATAATAATAATAATAATAATAATAATAATAATAATAATAATAATAATAATAATAATAATAATAATAATAATAATAATAATAATAATAATAATAATAATAATAATAATAATAATAATAATAATAATAATAATAATAATAATAATAATAATAATAATAATAATAATAATAATAATAATAATAATAATAATAATAATAATAATAATAATAATAATAATAATAATAATAATAATAATAATAATAATAATAATAATAATAATAATAATAATAATAATAATAATAATAATAATAATAATAATAATAATAATAATAATAATAATAATAATAATAATAATAATAATAATAATAATATCAAATAATTATGTATATATAAAGTGACTATATATATAAATTTAACATCCAAAAATGTATAAATGTAAATAATAATAATAATAATAATAATAATAATAATAATAATAATAATAATAATAATAATAATAATAATAATAAAAAATAATAATGCTTTAACGACCGTTAAGTGTTGCTTCGCTAACTAACGGTAGTTACAAAAGGGTATTTAACGGAGTTTGTTTTCAAGTTTAAGTTTTTTAACTTTTGCCACCAAAGTTTTGCTTTAGTTACTTTTTGCCACATAACTTTTCGTTTCTAAGCTTTTCCCATCAAAAGTTATTTCTTTCTTATTTTTACTACATAACTTTTACTTTTTAAACATTCGCCACGGAAACTTTTTGTTTTTTACATTTCCCCTTTTATTTTTTGCCACGTAACTTTTGTTTTTTAAACTTTCGCCAGACAAACTTTGTTTTCAAGTTTAATTTTCTAAACTTTTGTACTTTTTTTCTACATAGGTTTTTTTTTTTCTTTTTTTTTTTTTTTTTTTTTTTTTTTTTTTTTTTTTTTTTTTTTTTTTTTTTTTTTTTTTTTTTTTTTTTTTTTTTTTTTTTTTTTTTTTTTTTTTTTTTTTTTTTTTTTTTTTTTTTTTTTTTTTTTTTTTTTTTTTTTTTTTTTTTTTTTTTTTTTTTTTTTTTTTTTTTTTTTTTTTTTTTTTTTTTTTTTTTTTTTTTTTTTTTTTTTTTTTTTTTTTTTTTTTTTTTTTTTTTTTTTTTTTTTTTTTTTTTTTTTTTTTTTTTTTTTTTTTTTTTTTTTTTTTTTTTTTTTTTTTTTTTTTTTTTTTTTTTTTTTTTTTTTTTTTTTTTTTTTTTTTTTTTTTTTTTTTTTTTTTTTTTTTTTTTTTTTTTTTTTTTTTTTTTTTTTTTTTTTTTTTTTTTTTTTTTTTTTTTTTTTTTTTTTTTTTTTTTTTTTTTTTTTTTTTTTTTTTTTTTTTTTTTTTTTTTTTTTTTTTTTTTTTTTTTTTTTTTTTTTTTTTTTTTTTTTTTTTTTTTTTTTTTTTTTTTTTTTTTTTTTTTTTTTTTTTTTTTTTTTTTTTTTTTTTTTTTTTTTTTTTTTTTTTTTTTTTTTTTTTTTTTTTTTTTTTTTTTTTTTTTTTTTTTTTTTTTTTTTTTTTTTTTTTTTTTTTTTTTTTTTTTTTTTTTTTTTTTTTTTTTTTTTTTTTTTTTTTTTTTTTTTTTTTTTTTTTTTTTTTTTTTTTTTTTTTTTTTTTTTTTTTTTTTTTTTTTTTTTTTTTTTTTTTTTTTTTTTTTTTTTTTTTTTTTTTTTTTTTTTTTTTTTTTTTTTTTTTTTTTTTTTTTTTTTTTTTTTTTTTTTTTTTTTTTTTTTTTTTTTTTTTTTTTTTTTTTTTTTTTTTTTTTTTTTTTTTTTTTTTTTTTTTTTTTTTTTTTTTTTTTTTTTTTTTTTTTTTTTTTTTTTTTTTTTTTTTTTTTTTTTTTTTTTTTTTTTTTTTTTTTTTTTTTTTTTTTTTTTTTTTTTTTTTTTTTTTTTTTTTTTTTTTTTTTTTTTTTTTTTTTTTTTTTTTTTTTTTTTTTTTTTTTTTTTTTTTTTTTTTTTTTTTTTTTTTTTTTTTTTTTTTTTTTTTTTTTTTTTTTTTTTTTTTTTTTTTTTTTTTTTTTTTTTTTTTTTTTTTTTTTTTTTTTTTTTTTTTTTTTTTTTTTTTTTTTTTTTTTTTTTTTTTTTTTTTTTTTTTTTTTTTTTTTTTTTTTTTTTTTTTTTTTTTTTTTTTTTTTTTTTTTTTTTTTTTTTTTTTTTTTTTTTTTTTTTTTTTTTTTTTTTTTTTTTTTTTTTTTTTTTTTTTTTTTTTTTTTTTTTTTTTTTTTTTTTTTTTTTTTTTTTTTTTTTTTTTTTTTTTTTTTTTTTTTTTTTTTTTTTTTTTTTTTTTTTTTTTTTTTTTTTTTTTTTTTTTTTTTTTTTTTTTTTTTTTTTTTTTTTTTTTTTTTTTTTTTTTTTTTTTTTTTTTTTTTTTTTTTTTTTTTTTTTTTTTTTTTTTTTTTTTTTTTTTTTTTTTTTTTTTTTTTTTTTTTTTTTTTTTTTTTTTTTTTTTTTTTTTTTTTTGATTTTGATGTTTTGGTCGAATTTGTGGATTGGGTTATGTTTATTTATGGTTAATGGTGTTTATTTATGCTTCAATTTAAGTTACAAGTTCCTACAAATCGATTTGGTTTGGTTTGGGTCGAGTTTTAAGGGTTTTGGTCTTGTTTTCCTGCATATGCTGCTGCTGCTTCTGGTCAGAACTGGGCCACTGCGGCGCAGTGGCTTAGGCTAGCCCACTGCGGCGCAGTGGCTAGGGCCTGGTCGTTTCTTGGTTAGCTCACTGCGGCGCAGTGAGCTTGGCAATGGCTCACTGCGGCGCAGTGGTTAGGTTCTGTGAAATTATGCGCGTCGATTTTCAAATGTTAATAACTTTTGATCCGTAACTCCAAATAAGTCGTATGACCTATCGTTAGAATCGTAAGAGAGTCTAGTTTCTGGTAGTAACACTCTTTTTGTATGAATCTTCTCTCTTTTCTAAAAAGGTCGAGTCGAATGCGTCTTGTTCTTACTCGTTAAAGTTGGAAAGGCGTTTAGGGTTGTGACTTGACCTAATTGTGCTAAACCAACTTGTTTATGATTGTAGAGTTGACATTATGGTATATTGATGTATAATTATAGGTTGTGGACGTGTGGACCGTAATACTCGCTTGTAATCTTATACTAGCTTCTTTGTCGGACAAGGTGAGTTTCGTATCTCCCTACTCGCTTGAGATTCGGGCTGAAAAGTGTAAACTTGCGTGTTTACTTACGTTGTTGATTGATTGATTGATTGTATTGTTGATTGATTGATTGATTGATTGATTGACTTGGTTTATGTTTGTTAAGTATTTCGTTAGTATTAGGAATTGACGTACATACATGATAGTCGGTTATACCTTCATTGGGTTTTAGATGTGGTGGGAAGGCTGCGGGTGACCCTATATATAAGCATCTGAGACTCAAAGGAAGTAGAATCCTCTTAAGTGTATGTACGTATAGTTGGTTTAAATTGAAATTTGATTTATGATCGGTGATTATTGATTGTTGGTTCAAGTTCATCGTATATTGATTGTTGGTTCACGTTCGTTGAATGTTGATTAGTGGCTTATAACTTACGATTATTGATTGTTGGTTCAAGTTCATCGTATATTGATTGTTGGTTCAAGTTCATCGTATATTGATTGTTGGTTCATGACTGATGCATTTACATTTGATTGTAAGCATTGCATACATTATTGATAACCCTCGGCAGGGGATTGCCGACATCCTGGTGCATAGATGTATGCACCCATTTTGGATGTAGTGCCTGACTCCGAGTATATAGACATATATATCTCGATGATTTTGAGATACAGCCTTGTTCATTGTGATGACAGAAGGGTATCGTTGCATTGGTGACTGGCGTTCACGCATAAGATAGGCATGTTGACTTATTTATGCATTTGGTACTTGCATTTGATATTCATATCATTGAGCATTCATTTACACGCATTTACGTACTTATGAAATTTTGTTGATTGGATATTGTTGTGTTACTTAGAGGCTCACTGTAAGTCACGTCTAGCCTCTACTTGTACATTATGATTATTGTTTATGGTTCCTTGTGGACCATTACTACGAACTCACCAACCTTGTGTTGACTATGCTTAGTACACTTTTCAGGTAATCAGGTTAATCCTGGGCGTGGAGTATAGTTGCTTGCTTGCTTGCTGTTTAACCCGGGCATTGGACTTGATGAATCAAGGATTCATAGACCTTCTCTTTTGCATTATACTTAGGATTAATTGCCATCTTTTGAATGCTCCTTTGTAACCTTGATGGTTATTGCTCCTTTTGTATTTTGGTACTTGTTTCGTCTTTGTAATGGATTCACTGAATCTTTATTTGCATTTAGTTCTTGTTCTATTGTAATTCCACCTTGTGCTATATGATTTCCGTGATATTCCGAGCCTCGGCTTGGGGTGTTACAGAATGGTGGCCCATGCGTGGTCGTAGAGAATTAGGCGGTTTGACCTAGACTACGGCTTAAGTTAAAACTCTTCATATAGCATGCATGGTTAGGAAATTTGTGTGCAATGTGAATTTTGTGAATCCCCGTGTGAGTTCGTAGTTAAGACCACTTGTGTGTTAGCTTGAATTCAAGGTGATGATTGTAGATTATGGTTAATATGGGTTGTTGTTGTTAATTGTTGGAACTAATGTGATGATTTAGGGCAAAATGATGGGATGCCATTAACTTAGTATAATATTGTGGCAACCCTAAAAGAACCCGATCAACTCTTTTATGGTTACCCGATATTATAGCAAGTTCATGACATCGTGGATTGCGCACGTGTGGCTTAAAGTATAATAAGGAACCGATATGCTTAATGGAAGTTGATTAGGTGGAAGGTTAGCCGTTGGTACACCTTGTATACATACCCGGTCAATAACTAGAGAGCATATCGAATTCGGATTATACTTTGAATCATTCGTGTTAGTTGTTTGATTGCATGATGTAATGAGCATGATTACTTGATGTTATGATATGTAAAAATCCCTTATGATGCTAACACTTTTGCCTTAGCATAATGTTATGAAATGTGTATGTAGTATCGGTATGAGAGCATCGACTACTTGTGTGACTAACATGTGAGCATTTGAGACTAACTCTCGGGTCAACGTGTCACTTGTTTTATAGAAATGGCGAGACCCAGGAGAACCGGAACGAACTATAGGGCTGAAGAGGAAGAACCTCAACCGGAGGTACAAGGAGGTAGGGGCCGTGGCAGAGGTCGTGGTAGGGGCCAAGGAAGGGGTCGTGGTAGGGGCCGTGGAAGAGGTCGTGGTAGGGGCCGTGGAAGAGGTCGTGGTAGGGGCCGTGGTAGGGGCCGTGGCAGAGGTCGTGGTAGGGGCCGTGGAAGAGGTCGTGGTAGGGGCCGTGGAAGAGGTCGTGGTAGGGGCCGTGGAAGAGGTCGTGGTAGGGGCCGTGGAAGAGGTCGTGGTAGGGGCCGTGGAAGAGGTCGTGGTAGGGGCCGTGGAAGAGGTCGTGGTAGGGGCCGTGGAAGAGGTCGTGGTAGGGGCCGTGGAAGAGGTCGTGGTAGGGGCCGTGGAAGAGGTCGTGGTAGGGGCCGTGGAAGAGGTCGTGGTAGGGGCCGTGGAAGAGGTCGTGGTAGGGGCCGTGGAAGAGGTCGTGGTAGGGGCCGTGGAAGAGGTCGTGGTAGGGGCCGTGGAAGAGGTCGTGGTAGGGGCCGTGGAAGAGGTCGTGGTAGGGGCCGTGGAAGAGGTCGTGGTAGGGGCCGTGGAAGAGGTCGTGGTAGGGGCCGTGGCAGAGGTCGTGGTAGGGGCCGTGGAAGAGGTCGTGGTAGGGGCCGTGGTAGGGGACGTGGTGAAGCCCCTGAGCCTTGGGACGGACTTATAATTTGGAGTGGATTGACTTCAAGAACAAAGTGAAAGCAAAGTTTTGTCCTCCGTATGAACTACAAAACTTGACCATCGAGTTTGCTAATCTCAACATGGAGGGAGCCGATTACAAGGGCTATGTTAGACGATTTCAAGAGTTGTCTACCCTCATTCCTCACTTGGTAGGTACCGAGCCTCAGGCCATCCAGAA
The DNA here is from genome assembly GCA_034093135.1 of Erigeron breviscapus. Taxonomy (NCBI): domain Eukaryota; kingdom Viridiplantae; phylum Streptophyta; class Magnoliopsida; order Asterales; family Asteraceae; genus Erigeron; species Erigeron breviscapus. The sequence continues at coordinate 38,340,431 of CM067169.1, read as the reverse complement.
GTTCGTATTGGGCTTGAATCCTCAAGTCCGATCATATGTAAACTCTAACATGCCTACTTCTTTGGCTAATGCGGTTAACCAAGCCGGGAGTGTGACTGAAGATTTGTTGAGGAGTGGTGTTTTGAGCAAGTCCTCAACGAACAAGAGGAAAGAAGTGGGAGAGTCGAGTGGGGTAAAGAAGATGGGAAAGTTTGACCCTAGAAATGCTAATAGGGGTAGGGTGATGGCGGCGGTGGAACCGGCTAAGAAGGCTTATTTTGGGCCTCATCCTTTCTGTGGGAGATGTAACAGGCATCATCCCGCCAATAACCAATGTGGAGCATGCTTTAATTGCAATCAACTCGGGCACGAAGCTAGAAATTGTAGAGCTCCAAGGGCGGGTCCAATGAATGTGGCTCCCGTTCGGGCCGTTCCTCCTCAAGGTAACCAAAGAAGAGGCGAATGTTTTGAATGTGGTAGCCGTGACCACTACCGTAATAATTGTCCTCGATGGGTGGGACAACAAGTTCAAGTAGCCGTTCACCCCAATCAACTCCAAATGGTCGGGCCAAACCAAAACCGGGGCCAACAGGGCCATCAAGTGCAACCACGCGGCCGAGCCTTTGCGGCCAATGTAAATGAAGCCCGCAACGATCCCAACGTAGTAGCAGGTACCTTTCTCCTTAATGGTCACTATGCCACCGTCCTATTTGATTCCGGGGCCGATTATAGCCTCGTGTCTTCTAATTTTGTTCCTTTGATTGATGTACATCCTTGTGCTCTAAACTATGTGCTTGACATTGAAATGGTAAACGGGTCACTAACAAAAATTAGTCAAATACTTCGCGATTGTGTCTTGACTTTGGAAGATGTCGATTTCTTCATAGACCTTATGCCTTTGGATATTGGTAGTTTTGATATTATAGTGGGTATGGATTGGTTGACGGCGGTGAATGCAACCATTGATTGTGGCGAGAGAGTTGTTAAGATACCTTTGGCTAACGGTAAAATTCTTAGGGTTCAAGGCGAAATCTCCGATCTCTCGAATTCTAAAGTCTTTAGTGCTACCATCCCAAAGGTAGAATTGAAGACCGTTCCTATCGTTTGTGATTTTCCCGATGTTTTTCCGGATGACTTACCGGGACTACCTCCAACTCGTGAACTAGATTTTCGTATTAATCTTATCCCCGAAGCCGCGCCCGTAGCAAAAGCCCCGTATAGGCTAGCCTTAACCGAAATGCAAGAGCTACAAACTCAACTCAAGGAACTCCAAGAGAAGGGTTTCATTCGCCCTAGCCAATCTCCTTGGGGTGCTCCTGTTCTCTTCGTCAAAAAGAAAGATGGGTCCTTCAGAATGTGTATCGACTACCGGGAATTAAACAAGCTCACCGTGAAGAACCGATATCCTCTCCCAAGAATCGATGACTTATTTGATCAACTTCAAGGTGCTAAGCACTTTTCAAAAATCGATCTTCGCTCGGGTTATCATCAACTCCGGGTACATGAAGATGATATCCCCAAGACGGCTTTTCGCACAAGGTATGGTCATTTTGAATTCACCGTGATGCCTTTTGGGTTGACTAATGCACCGGCGGTGTTCATGGACTTGATGAACCGGGTGTGTCAACCATACTTAGACAAGTCTGTCATTGTGTTCATTGATGACATACTTGTATACTCGAAGACAAAGGAGGAGCATGTTGAGCACTTGCGTGAGGTGCTTGAACTACTAAGAAAAGAGAAGTTGTATGCCAAATTCTCCAAGTGCGAGTTTTGGTTGGAAGAGGTCCACTTCCTTGGTCACGTAGTGAGCAAGGATGGTATTCATGTGGATCCAAGCAAGATTGAAGCGGTCAAGAATTGGAGAAGACCCGAAACGCCATCCGAGATCCGTCAATTCCTTGGATTGGCGGGTTACTATAGAAGATTCATTGAAAACTTCTCCCGTATTGCACAACCACTCACCCTCTTGACTCAAAAAGATAGAAACTTTGAATGGGGCGAAAAACAAGAAAACGCCTTCCACACTCTTAAAGATATGTTATGTGACGCTCCTATTTTGACGCTACCGGATGGAATCGAAGATTTTGTTGTTTATTGTGATGCTTCGGGGCAAGGGTTGGGTTGTGTTCTTATGCAAAGGGGTAAAGTCATTGCTTATGCCTCTCGTCAATTGAAGGTGCATGAGAAGAACTACCCGACACATGATTTGGAATTGGGAGCGGTTGTGTTTGCTTTGAAGTGTTGGAGGCATTATCTCTATGGCACCAAATGTGTGATTTATACCGATCACAAAAGCCTCCAACACATCTTCAACCAAAGTGAATTGAATATGAGGCAAAGGCGTTGGTTAGAACTATTTAGTGATTATGATTGTGACATCCGTTATCACCCGGGCAAGGCAAATGTAGTAGCCGATGCCTTGAGCCGAAAGGAGAGAGTGAAACCAAGACGGGCTAGAGCTATGAGCCTCACGGTAGGGCCGAATATTCGTGATCGGATCATTGAAGCCCAAATTCAAGCCACCCTACCGGAAAACTTTGGAAACGAGAACCTAGATGGCATGGAACAACAATTCGACCGGAAGAATGATAATGGGCTATACATGGTTGAAAGACTTTGGGTTCCTATTTTCGGCGACTTAAGAACGCTTATATTGAATGAAGCTCATCAATCGCCTTATTCGGTCCATCCCGGGTCGGATAAGATGTACTTTGATTTGAAAGACTTTGGGTTCCTATTTTCGGCGACTTAAGAACGCTTATATTGAATGAAGCTCATCAATCGCCTTATTCGGTCCATCCCGGGTCGGATAAGATGTACTTTATTTGAAAGACTTTGGGTTCCTATTTTCGGCGACTTAAGAACGCTTATATTGAATGAAGCTCATCAATCGCCTTATTCGGTCCATCCCGGGTCGGATAAGATGTACTTTGATTTGAAAGACTTTGGGTTCCTATTTTCGGCGACTTAAGAACGCTTATATTGAATGAAGCTCATCAATCGCCTTATTCGGTCCATCCCGGGTCGGATAAGATGTACTTTATTTGAAAGACTTTAGATTCCTATTTTCGGCGACTTAAGAACGCTTATATTGAATGAAGCTCATCAATCGCCTTATTCTCCAAGTGCGAGTTTTGGTTGGAAGAGGTCCACTTCCTTGGTCACGTAGTGAGCAAGGATGGTATTCATGTGGATCCAAGCAAGATTGAAGCGGTCAAGAATTGGAGAAGACCCGAAACGCCATCCGAGATCCGTCAATTCCTTGGATTGGCGGGTTACTATAGAAGATTCATTGAAAACTTCTCCCGTATTGCACAACCACTCACCCTCTTGACTCAAAAAGATAGAAACTTTGAATGGGGCGAAAAACAAGAAAACGCCTTCCACACTCTTAAAGATATGTTATGTGACGCTCCTATTTTGACGCTACCGGATGGAATCGAAGATTTTGTTGTTTATTGTGATGCTTCGGGGCAAGGGTTGGGTTGTGTTCTTATGCAAAGGGGTAAAGTCATTGCTTATGCCTCTCGTCAATTGAAGGTGCATGAGAAGAACTACCCGACACATGATTTGGAATTGGGAGCGGTTGTGTTTGCTTTGAAGTGTTGGAGGCATTATCTCTATGGCACCAAATGTGTGATTTATACCGATCACAAAAGCCTCCAACACATCTTCAACCAAAGTGAATTGAATATGAGGCAAAGGCGTTGGTTAGAACTATTTAGTGATTATGATTGTGACATCCGTTATCACCCGGGCAAGGCAAATGTAGTAGCCGATGCCTTGAGCCGAAAGGAGAGAGTGAAACCAAGACGGGCTAGAGCTATGAGCCTCACGGTAGGGCCGAATATTCGTGATCGGATCATTGAAGCCCAAATTCAAGCCACCCTACCGGAAAACTTTGGAAACGAGAACCTAGATGGCATGGAACAACAATTCGACCGGAAGAATGATAATGGGCTATACATGGTTGAAAGACTTTGGGTTCCTATTTTCGGCGACTTAAGAACGCTTATATTGAATGAAGCTCATCAATCGCCTTATTCGGTCCATCCCGGGTCGGATAAGATGTACTTTGATTTGAAAGACTTGTATTGGTGGCCGGGCATGAAGCGTGATGTGGCTAAGTATGTGAGTGAGTGTCTTACTTGCTTACAAGTTAAGGCCGATCACAAGAAGCCACCCGGTTTGTTGGTGCAACCGGTAATGCCCGAATGGAAGTGGGAACATATTTCAATGGACTTCATTACTAAACTACCGAAGACGAGAAGCGGCCGTGACACGATTTGGGTGATAGTAGATCGGTTAACGAAGTCGGCTCACTTTTTAGCCATTCGTGAGACCGATAAATTTGACACTTTGGCTCGTTTGTACATCAAGGAAGTAATATCTAAGCATGGAGTGCCGATTTCTATCATTTCCGATAGGGATGCCCGTTTCAAATCAAAATTTTGGGAAGCCTTTCAAAAAGCCATGGGTACTCGACTTGACATGAGTACGGCGTTTCACCCTCAAACGGATGGGCAAACCGAGAGAACCATTCAAACACTTGAAGACATGTTGAGGGCATGTGCAATTGATTT
>CM067169.1:38195866-38330866 GCA_034093135.1 Erigeron breviscapus | reverse complement strand
TTTTTTTTTTTTTTTTTTTTTTTTTTTTTTTTTTTTTTTTTTTTTTTTTTTTTTTTTTTTTTTTTTTTTTTTTTTTTTTTTTTTTTTTTTTTTTTTTTTTTTTTTTTTTTTTTTTTTTTTTTTTTTTTTTTTTTTTTTTTTTTTTTTTTTTTTTTTTTTTTTTTTTTTTTTTTTTTTTTTTTTTTTTTTTTTTTTTTTTTTTTTTTTTTTTTTTTTTTTTTTTTTTTTTTTTTTTTTTTTTTTTTTTTTTTTTTTTTTTTTTTTTTTTTTTTTTTTTTTTTTTTTTTTTTTTTTTTTTTTTTTTTTTTTTTTTTTTTTTTTTTTTTTTTTTTTTTTTTTTTTTTTTTTTTTTTTTTTTTTTTTTTTTTTTTTTTTTTTTTTTTTTTTTTTTTTTTTTTTTTTTTTTTTTTTTTTTTTTTTTTTTTTTTTTTTTTTTTTTTTTTTTTTTTTTTTTTTTTTTTTTTTTTTTTTTTTTTTTTTTTTTTTTTTTTTTTTTTTTTTTTTTTTTTTTTTTTTTTTTTTTTTTTTTTTTTTTTTTTTTTTTTTTTTTTTTTTTTTTTTTTTTTTTTTTTTTTTTTTTTTTTTTTTTTTTTTTTTTTTTTTTTTTTTTTTTTTTTTTTTTTTTTTTTTTTTTTTTTTTTTTTTTTTTTTTTTTTTTTTTTTTTTTTTTTTTTTTTTTTTTTTTTTTTTTTTTTTTTTTTTTTTTTTTTTTTTTTTTTTTTTTTTTTTTTTTTTTTTTTTTTTTTTTTTTTTTTTTTTTTTTTTTTTTTTTTTTTTTTTTTTTTTTTTTTTTTTTTTTTTTTTTTTTTTTTTTTTTTTTTTTTTTTTTTTTTTTTTTTTTTTTTTTTTTTTTTTTTTTTTTTTTTTTTTTTTTTTTTTTTTTTTTTTTTTTTTTTTTTTTTTTTTTTTTTTTTTTTTTTTTTTTTTTTTTTTTTTTTTTTTTTTTTTTTTTTTTTTTTTTTTTTTTTTTTTTTTTTTTTTTTTTTTTTTTTTTTTTTTTTTTTTTTTTTTTTTTTTTTTTTTTCCCCCGCCACGAACACCCCCCTTAACGTAAGTATCTAGTTATATTTGTCATCTAAAAATATCATGATAGATATTGATCGTTTCAAGATTAATTGTGCTTATCCTTAATTCCTTGTTAATCATTATTGTTTACAGAAAACCAAGAAGCAAACTAGTGGACATCAAAAGAAGGAAGAATTAGAAAGAGAGGTATTTAAGTTATTCAATTGTCGATATATATATATATACACTTCTTAAACAATGGATCAATGTATTATATATATATATATATATATATATATATATATATATATATATATATATATATATATATATATATATATATATATATATATATATATATATATATATATATATATATATATATATATATATATATATATATATATATATATATATATATATATATATATATATATATATATATATATATATATATATATATATATATATATATATATATATATATATATATATATATATATATATATATATATATATATATATATATATATATATATATATATATATATATATATATATATATATATATATATATATATATATATATATATATATATATATATATATATATATATATATATATATATATATATATATATATATATATATATATATATATATATATATATATATATATATATATATATATATATATATATATATATATATATATATATATATATATATATATATATATATATATATATATATATATATATATATATATATATATATATATATATATATATATATATATATATATATATATATATATATATATATATATATATATATATATATATATATATATATATATATATATATATATATATATATATATATATATATATATATATATATATATATATATATATATATATATATATATATATATATATATATATATATATATATATATATATATATATATATATATATATATATATATATATATATATATATATATATATATATATATATATATATATATATATATATATATATATATATATATATATATATATATATATATATATATATATATATATATATATATATATATATATATATATATATATATATATATATATATATATATATATATATATATATATATATATATATATATATATATATATATATATATATATATATATATATATATATATATATATATATATATATATATATATATATATATATATATATATATATATATATATATATATATATATATATATATATATATATATATATATATATATATATATATATATATATATATATATATATATATATATATATATATATATATATATATATATATATATATATATATATATATATATATATATATATATATATATATATATATATATATATATATATATATATATATATATATATATATATATATATATATATATATATATATATATATATATATATATATATATATATATATATATATATATATATATATATATATATATATATATATATATATATATATATATATATATATATATATATATATATATATATATATATATATATATATATATATATATATATATATATATATATATATATATATATATATATATATATATATATATATATATATATATATATATATATATATATATATATATATATATATATATATATATATATATATATATATATATATATATATATATATATATATATATATATATATATATATATATATATATATATATATATATATATATATATATATATATATATATATATATATATATATATATATATATATATATATATATATATATATATATATATATATATATATATATATATATATATATATATATATATATATATATATATATATATATATATATATATATATATATATATATATATATATATATATATATATATATATATATATATATATATATATATATATATATATATATATATATATATATATATATATATATATATATATATATATATATATATATATATATATATATATATATATATATATATATTATACATCAATGATTATTATGCAAAAAAATTAATGATTTTCATTCGATCAGTTTCAATATGTGATCGATATGATTATGGTTCCCATAGTATGGAATTATGGATGGGCAGAAAAAGAAGGTGATGTCAATGGTCAGTCTGTTAGGCCAAATCCAAATCATTTTGTGTTTACTGTCCATGTTTCGTTATACATGTCGTGAAAGCTTCTTTGAGCAAAATACAAAGCAAAAAATCTGTGATTTCGTGTTCTTATCCTGACTTTCATGGTGTACATGATGCATCCCCCATTCCTCTGTACTTTTGTTTGTAACTTATCAAAGTTAATGTAAAAGATCCAATGCTTATAAGTGAGCTGTTTTTTAATTCATTCATGAGTGTTGATTAATCAGGTGTCGACGCTTCAAAAAATGCTAGACCACGAAGAAAAAGTTGGGGAGCTTCTTAAACGCACGTACCAACAACAAGACCATTCCGCCCTTCATATCCCAAATTCACTTCCTCTAAAGGTGCCATATATATTTTCGGTTTACACTTTATTCTTAACTCGTATTAGTATAATTCTTGACACCCTTTTGTTTTTACGTGACAGATGAAGGAGTTATTGACAGAACTAGCCATGGTTGAGAACGAAATAACAAGACTAGAAAGCCAAATCAGCCATCTTCAAACTGACTTAGACCGAGAGAAAGAAGCCACAAGAGAATCTAAACTTAAACAAGGGAAATTTCGCCGAATATCCAATAGTCCTCTTGCTCCAACAACACCCTTAATGTTGCCAAAAACTAAGGGATCATATGGTGAAAAACTGTCTTTTGAGACCAAGGCAATGCACTTCATTAGTAAAGCCATAAAGGGTGATTATAGTCTCAGAGACTTCAATTTGCATGAAAAATCAAGAACGAAAAACGTATCTTTCTGTCATGATGTGAAAGAAAATCGGCAGAATGATGATCAGGAACTTGGGGTTCGTGATCGAACCCCAAAAAGAACTGGGATTCTGAAACCACCCTCCCCTGCAAGAGATACAAGGCATGTAACTCCTAAGGTATGTTAGCTATTTTATTATATATATATATAGGGTTCAAAATGATCTAATTATATCTAAAGTTTTATGTTGTCAAGATTGGTCTCTTGATATAGCATGTCCCCAAACTGTTAAACCAACCCGTTGGCTAACCTGTTGTATCCATTTATAGAGAGATCGCAATGTACCCGTGTCTTCAGAGTCCTCAGCACAGTCTGAGGAAGATAACATATTAAAGTGGTCACCAAACAAGCTTTCCGAAAACATAATGAAATGTTTGATCTTTATTTTCACAAGACTCTTGAGGACATCGAGAACAATGGAGATAGAGAAATCCGGGCCCATTTCTAGATCAGCCAACTTTTCAATGAGCTTCAGGGCTGAACCCTGCTTAAACTCAAAGGCAAGCCAGCTGCTTCAAAAGGAGTCTAGGCAACAAGACCCATATGGGATCTTTAACCAGGAGGACTCTATTCCTAGAGACATTGGCTGCTACAAGAACTTAGTCAAGTTCACATCAACTTCATTGGACCCTAAATGCATTTCAAGTTCAAGTTATGTTCCATTGCTACAAAAGTTGAGGTAATTTTTACAACTTGTAATCACTTTTCATCCGTGTATTGATGAGTTCGACATCATGCCTAAATGTGTTTTACTTGAAGGACTTACATGAATGGGCTACAAAAGGTGGATTTGAAGTTTTTGTCTTCACAACAGAAATTGGCATTCTGGATCAACATGTACAATGCTTGTATCATGCATGTAAGTTTTTCCATATTCCACTATAGTGATACAGATAATACTTGTTCTCTTTGAGTTTAACATCTTGACATTTCAGGGGTTTCTTCAATACGGAGTTCCTTCTAGTCCCGAAAAACTACTCACACTTATGAACAAGGTAGCTCATCATCTATGAACTATGAAATGACTGGTAAAGATACTAATCCGTAGTTTCCAACCAAGAGAGGCTAATGGTATTTAACATGGAAACAATAAATCTCACTAGACTTTGTTGTCCTAATTAAAAGTGATTTGGGTTAAATTAAAAAAATCGAATGTGAATATGGATCAGGCGACGCTGAAGATTGGAGGCAACACAATAAACGCTCAAGCTATTGAACATGTCATATTGAGAAGGCAAGAAACCTCAATCATAGAAAAGGTACATGACCAATCCTAAGTTATAAACGCGCCTTACATAGATTGTTTTTGTAATGTAAATTCTGTTTTGGTCTATTAGGTCTATGGTAAGGCGGATACAGATGATAAAGAAGCCATCTTTCGCAAACTTCATGGACTTGAATCAATGGACCCCAATGTCACATTCGCATTGTGTTGTGGCACACGCTCTTCTCCTGCGGTATGTGGTATTTAATCATTGAAATCTTTTAGACTTGTTCAATAAGTTATATTTCCGGGTACCATATCCTAACAAGCTTCTATACATAAAAGGTAAGAGTATATACAGGTGATGGAGTTGTGAATGAATTGGAAAGATCAAAGTTAGAATACCTACAAGCTTCAATAATTGTAACAAGTGCCAAAAAAATAGGACTTCCAGAGCTTTTGCTAAGAAACATGAATGATTTTGCACAAGATTTGGAAACATTGGTGGAATGGTTGTGCCAACAATTACCAACTTCTGGGTCATTAAGGAAATCAATGGTGGATTGCTTTAGGGGAGTAAATAATGCAAAGGTTTCATCCATTGTAGAGAAGCTGCCATATGAATTTGAGTTCCAATATTTGTTGCCAATGTAGACATTTTGCTTGCATATATATTTTTTGTATATTGTTTAGTGTATATTTATCTAAACAAATGTAAAAATAAAATCACATCGAATACGTACTTTGATTATTATAAGAATTCGATCATGCTTTTTTTATTATTATGTTAATCTAAGAGCAATTGATCACTCTTAGTGAATATTCAATTTAGGATGGACATCTTTATAGCTATGACTCTATGAGATAGCATTATAACTATATGTTATTTTAGACATAAAAAAATAAATTAATTATGACGTTGACCAAAGTCCCAAACTATAGTAAACATCTAAGTGGAAAAATTTTATTTTGATTTTCTTCTACATTAAGAACTGTAAAATTCTAACAGCAGTTATTTCTTTTTTTGATTGCTTAAAAAAAATTATGATTACAGGAAAATACATGAAAGCGGAATGAATGGTAATTACTCGTATAATTTTTGTGTGGTGACGTATATTAATATTTTATTGCAAATTGTATGAAATGGAGTAATTATTTGCTAAGGTAAAAATATTCACTGAAAAATGGCCCTAGTATTAAAAGTTTCAGATAGATGGGCTTGACTGACCTAAATGATATTTTACCATATTAAAGGTAGCCCATTATTATGTCCATTACTAATATACGGACTTACGGAGTGTTATAGACTTATAGTTTGATTTTTCACTTCTTCAGGTAGTCCGATTTCCTGTATTTTAAGTTATTCATTCATTAAGAAATATTTAGATATATATACTACAATTTTGGAATGGCTATAGTTAGGGTGCATAGAAAAATTATATTCTTTTCATATTAAAATCTTATCAAATATATTATTGAAAAAGTACAACTACTTTATGCACGTTAACGACAACAACTTATAAGACGACAATTAGCAAAACCCAATAATTTTTTTTATCAATCTTTATGTTACTTTTTGTAAAGATAGACATATTTGACTTTTTAGACCACCCTCAACTGCTAAAATCTAAAGTTACAAATACTAACAGTTACTTTAAGGGGTTTTTGGTTTAAAGTTTTAAAATTTCAAAATTGATAATCCTCTAGAATTAGAGATTCCAAAGTGTAATGAACTAAAATTGAGAATTAAGCTACTGGGTATAAAATGTGTAGTGTATGTCTTTGATAGAAAAAGTGATGTGCAAGAAATCGAATGTTAGGATAAATGGCGTAAAAGAGTTAGACCACTCCCAACGCAACTTTTTCTCACATTTTCTGGGGCATTTTATGAGAACATGGTTGGTATGGGTTTTTTTTGGGAGTGTTTTGTTAGAACAAACATGATTCGATTCGAGTGATAAAACATCCAGATCGTCCTGTGGAACCTGTAAGAGCATAAAGCATAATTGCTATTGATTTCGGGTTCCCATAACAAGGTGATTGAGTAATAATGGGATGAGTAATTCGGCTGTAACTTGATGCACGAATTTAGAGAAGAGAGGCTCACGAATTTAGGGTTTTGTGTGTGATTAGATTAACCTTAACTTAGGGTTAATGACTCTCTATATATAAGGAGAGTATTTACACTTTCAACCCCTTTGGTGTTTAATGTGTGCACCATTAGTCATCTTAGTTACAATCACCTAATGGGAAACCCTATACTACGTCTTTAAGAGTAAATACGCCCATCATATATTTACTTAGACATAGGATTTCAGTTATCGTCAATTATCATATCATGAATGATAAACGATCAGTGACGGTCACACTAACGTGGTTCCAACATTCTCCCACTTGACCGAGCGATCATTTATCTATGAGTATTCAAATAAGTTCCGGAATAATACTCATTTTGTTTTAAACCGAAATCATAGCCAATAAGTACAGTCGTAGAGAAGAACGTCAACTCAGGACCCCCACTAGTCAAACTATGACTCAAATTTAAAACTAATAAGCAATGATCAATTGACTAAGACAATTTTGTTATATAATGTCTATACACTGTTATGAGCTCGAAGTGTAACTAATAGACAAACAAAACTTGAATAAGGAGGAAAATTTTCATTAACATAATAATAATGACCAATAAGTACAACATGCTATCATAATGGGTCTTTTAGTAAGCCTCATCTTCGACACGTGTCCTACGAAGATTTTAGGAGGAAGACCTTCGGTCATTGGATCCACTAGCATACTATGTGTACTTATGCACTCAATACAAAGAACATTTTCCTCAATCTGTTCACAAACAGATACTTTGTATCGAGATACATCTCAGCGCCAGTTGAACTGTTACTGTTCAAAAAAGTTACGGTAGCTGAGTTATCACAGTAAAGCTTCAATGGTCTATAAATAAAGTTGACGATTTTCGAGTCCACTGACTAGGTTCTTTAACAACATCTCATGACATGAAATTATGAACGTTCAGACATCATGGTAGACGTTGCAGTCAGTTTCTACTTATGACTCCGTCAAAAAATAGGTTTGCCAGCTAATCATAAAAGTTTATTCAGAAGTAGATTTCTTATCGGATTAAGAACATCATACTACTTCTAAGTTGTCACCTCTTCTATAAGTTAATGTGTAGTCTTTGGTCCTCAGCAGATATCGTAGAACCTTTTTAACCGCTTTTTTGTGTGCTAATTCGGGATTAGATAAGTAACTCCCAAGCATATCGGAGATATAAGCGATATCTGAACAAGTACAGACCTGAGCGTACATAATGCTCCCAACTACTTATAAGTAAGGTATCATCCTTATTTGCTCCTTATTAATCTCATTGTTCGGACTTCGGAAACAAACACATACGTCTCCTTTTACTACTAAAGTTATAGTGGGTGTGTAGTGTTGCATGTTATGGCGTTCTAAGATGTGTTCAATATAAGCCTTTTTTGAGAAAGACTCTGAACATCATTACGTCTATCCCGATGTATTTCGATACCTTTTACATAAGAGGCATCACCGAGATCTTTTATGTCGACATTATGCGGAAAAAATAAACGCAACATATCCAAGTTGTTACTTGCAAGTATAATATCATCCACGTGCAAAACAAGGATTGTAAATTTACTCCCACTGATCTTGAGATAGGTGCATTAATCCACTTGTTTCTTTAGGAAGTCTTGTCCTTTTATGACTTCATTAAACTTAAGGTACCATTTTAACGATGCTTGCTTCAACCCATATATGGACTTATTTAACTTGCATACCATGTGTTCTTCACCTTATGTAATTTCAGGATCACACGTATACGTCTTATTTCAAGTTTCCATTTAGGAAAGTGATCTTGACATCCATCTGATGTAACTCTAAATCATAATGAGCTACGAATGCCATGACGATCCTTAAGAAATCTTTATGAGACGGGAGATAAGGTCTCTTGATAATCGATTCGTTCCTTTTGAGTAAAGCCCTTCGCAACTAGTTTGACCTTATAGCGTTTAACGTTTCCATTCGGGTCTAATTTGGTTTTGAAGATCCATTTGCAACCTACAGGTTTGGATTTTTCAAGAATTTCAACCAAGTCCCAAACGTCATTATGCTATATGGAATTAGGCTCTCAAGTTATGGCTTCATTCCACTACTAAGTGGCCCGATTGCTATTAATGGCTTCTTAATAAGAGGTAGGATCAGCAAGCTTTCCAATGTCCTCAACTTCAGTCAAATAAGTTATGAAATCATCAAAGTTATGGCCCTGCATGACCTAGATGATCTCCTGAGTTGATTTTCAGGTTCAGTAAGGAAGATGTTTTAGCATTAGTAGTAAGATGCTTTGCTTTAGCATTATTAATAAGATGCTTTATCATTAGTAGTATCCTAATTAGGAGGGTTAGGATTCTGATAGAGAAGGTGGATCAGTGATGTTAGGAGCAGCATTGGGTACAAGAGGAGTTATCGGAGGAGTAATAATAACTGACGAGTGGTTCCCCCCGCTTCTTGTACTTCTTGCAAATCTTAAGTTATGATTTGTCGTGTTCCCACTAATCTCTTAGTTCTCGAGAAACGTGGTATGCTGCGTATCAATAATGCTAGTAGTGTAGGAAAGACAGTAAAACTAATAACCGATAAAGAAACATGTAAGAGATTTAAGATCCAGTTTCTTTAAGTTAGGGTTATAGACTTATGCTTCGGCAGGACAACCTCATATTTTCATATATTTTAGACTCAGTTTCCTTTCTGTCCAGGAGTCTTAGGGACATATTCTGATGGAACTCTTATTGAGTATATGAAAAGTTGTTTTAACCAAAAGAAAATAGGTAAGTTAATGTTGAAAAAGGCATACTCTTCACCATGTCCATTAAGGTTCTATTTCTCCTTTTAGCAACATCATTTCGTTGAGGAGAACCTGCATGGTGTATTGGTTTATTATGCCATGTTCCTTTCAAAAGTTATGGAAAGGACCATGAGCTTCACCAATATCAGTATGTCAACCATAACACTCACCTCCTTTATCTGATCTCACAACTTTTATTTTACGATCAAGTTGGTTTAAAACCAAAGGTTTAAGATCAACAAAAGTTTGTAAGGATTCGGATCAGATATAGGTGCATATAACGTGAATAATCGTTAATGAATGTAATAAATGATGCATGTCCTGAAATGGATGCGGGATAGGGGCCACCAACATCAGAGTGAATTATTTCCAACAGGTTGGAACTTCTAGTGGCTCCTTTCTTAATCCCTTAAGCCATTTCGCCTTTGAACATTAAATACATGTTTCAAAATCACTAAAGTCAAGAGAATGTAATATTCCATCCTTTATGAGTCGTATCATGCGAACTCGTGAGATGTGGCTAAGATGTTTATGCCACAACATGGAAGAATTCTCTAATTATTTAGGTGATTTTGTCTTTGTTTTATTTATGTCATCAATATTAAGAGACAACAAAGACTGTGAGAAATTATGATCTAGTTCTAACTTATACAGTAATCCATCCAAGAAATTAGGACCACGTAATGCATTATTATGAGTAATGGCAATCTCGCCGCAACCATGAATTATTACATAACTTTCAAGGTCTTAGACTAGAAAAAATAGATACAAGGTTCCGAGAAATTCTCGGTACACATAAGGTATCTACTAGTCTAATACACTTTCGAGTGTTTATATGTAAATCATAAGTCTTCATGGTTTCGACATATAAGAGATCAACCCTTCCAACTCTAAGCTTTCTCTGGTCATTTGATAGCTTCTGGATTGTATGGAATCCTCGTATTGATTTGGTCATATGGACCATAGAACTAGAATCACTCACACATGTATTAATAGGTACATCAAACATAAAAGAATCAAATATTACAGGAAATAAGTTACCTTTCTCAGCTAGCTACTCCTTGATTTTAGGGCAATCTGGGCACAATCAGAATTTGCAGTTAGGATTGCTCGTCAAGGACTAAGTGCTAGAGGCAACAGCACCATGATTAGCCTTTTGAACTTTAATTGCAGTCTTATTACTGTTATATCTTTCCTCTTAATGGAATTAGCAGTGGTAGTAAGGTGAACAACTTTAGGTTGGCCCAACTTAAGGCGACCATTTTCTTGCACACACATTGCTGTTAGTTCACTCATCGACCATTTATCCTACATAACGCTATATTTAATTTTGAAGGAGTCGAAATGAGCAGACAATGAGGTCATTATAAAATGCACAAGAAAATTGTCAAAGACTTCCATTTTAGGACTCTGAAGCTTATGAGTCATGTCAGTCATCTACATTATGTGTTCACAAATACTGCTATTTCCTTTGTACTTAAGCTACTTGCTTACGCTTTATACATTCCCTCGGATACTATGATTGATGAAGTTCCTGACCATCATTATAGACAAGTGATTCGCCCTATCCCACTTTCTTAAAATTCGCTTTCTGAGCTGCGGAAAAGTTAGCAGTAAAGAATTGGGTTCATTATGGTGAATGATATAGTCAAGGTCTAGCATTTCCAGAGTTAGAGGTAATTAATCCTTTCATAAAGCAAAGTTTGCATCAATAAGTGGCTTAATGCCTAAGTTAGGTACTACAGTGGAAATAAGGAGGATATTAATTTATGATACAAGCAATAGAAGATTATTATAATAATGCCTAAAATAAGTAGGCTTAATAGTAATGAAGTTATAGTGACATGATTAGCTATCTAAGGCAAAGCAATTAATGTCTTTTAATAGTAATGGAACTAGAGTAATGCCTAAAATAAGTAGGCCTGATAATAATGTTCCTCGTAATGACATAATTAAATATCTAAGGCAGACTAAGTAATGTCTCTAAACATAATGGAACTAAAGTAATGCCAAAAATACATAAGGACCAATAATAATGTTCCTAAAATAATGAGACTAAGACCATTATAAAAGTAATGAAGCTAGTGATAGGTAAGCCTATTGTAAACACCAAAACAATAAGCTAAAGTAAGGCTCTACTTAGACTTTACATCACCTTTGGGCAGAAGTAACTAATATCTAAGTAACACATGAGCATTAGGGTCATGCAACACAACGCTTATCTTTTGACCTTTGGACACAAAATTAAGAATCGTGTATATTATGCATGAAGATAGTCCTTTTAGCACACAAAGTGAAAGTGCAGGGGACCGATCGATTCGCGATTCCTACGACTATGTAAGTGCGGAATCCAAACATAATCGTTATTGAGGTAATTGAATGAAACACATATATATGAACACGAAATCAATATGAACAGGAGATATAAATCTGATTCCTTTATCATTAGTCGAATGATTACAATGAATAAATCCGTTTACAATACATCTACGATGATTACGGATTACAATCAACGAGACGACTCTTGATAATGGAATAATATGGTGGACTTACGGACTGAGGTTTGCGCATACCTCAGCCTGCCGTGGATGACATCTGTCTAGACTAAAATCATTACCTAAAACCGAAACCTAAGAACACTATATATAGGCTAGAAATGGGTTGGGCTTCAAACTCGTGGGCTTCCAAACGCGTGTAAACAGTAACACGTGTTTGGTCTAAACACGTGACACTATTCACACGTGTTTAGTCTAAACCCGTGTCACTATTCACATGTAGCAAAACAGCCCTTTAATTGAGATGCATCGGACACAAATTGTGCACCAAAACGTGCACTAACACAAAGCATATTAAATCACCTTTCGGCAGAATCAATATACTAAGTGTTCATTATGCCAAAGGAAAAGAACGCACCATGAGAATCACACTTGACCTTTGGGCACAAATGATAAAACCATGTACATTAGTGCGAAGCCCCCAAACATTACGGGGGTCCGGGGGCAGCGCCCCTGGAAGCGGGGTCCAAGGGGCGGCAGCCCCTGGCAGGGTCCAAGGGGCAGAGCCCCTGGCTAGTAAGTAAGCACGAAGATGACAGTAAGTTCGTGATGATGTAAGCACGAAGACATCCTTAAGTCGTGATGACGTCAGCACGACGATGTGTGAAGTTCGTGATGATGTCAGCGCGAAGTTGTCATAAGCTCATGATGACGTAAGCACGAGTTCGCGTACGAAGATAGCTGAAGTTCGTGTGATGAAATAAGCGCGAAAAGGTGCAGACTTCGTGATGACGTCAGCAGAATTCGTGATGACGTCAGCACGAATTCGTGATGACGTCAGCACGATTCGTGATGACGTCAGCGAGAAGTGACATAAGTTCGTGATGACGTCAGCACGAATTCGTGATGACGTCAGCACGAATTCGTGATGACGTCAGCACGAAGTTCTTTGATTCTGCATATTCTGAGTTCGCGAAAACCCTCGAGATCGAACCAAAAACATTATAGGTCTTCGTAATGTGGCTCTGATACCACATGTTGGAATAAACATGATTCGATTCGAGTGATAAAACATCCCAGATCGTCCTGTGGAACTTGTAAGAGCATAAAGCATAATTGCTATTGATTTTGGGTTCCCATAACAAGGTGATTGAGTAATAATGGGATGAGTAATTCGGCTGTAACTTGATGCACGAATTTAGAGAAGAGAGGCTCACGAATTTAGGGTTTTGTGTGTGATTAGATTAACCTTAACTTAGGGTTAATGACTCTCTATATATAAGGAGAGTATTTACACTTTCAACCCCTTTGGTGTTTAATGTGTGCACCATTAGTCCTCTTAGTTACAATCACCTAATGGGAAACCATATACTACGTCTTTAAGAGTAAATACGCCCATCATATATTTACTTAGACATAGGGATTTCAGTTATCGTCAATTATCATATCATGAATGATAAACGATCAGTGACGGTCACACTAACGTGGTTCCAACATGTTTCTCGTGAAAATGATTAGTTTTTTTCTCACAAGAAAATGGGAGAAAACGGAGAGAGAAAGGAAAAAAGTGAGCAACATATGAATTGTATCATTTGTATGGGAGAATAAAAGGAGAAAAAAGGGAGAAAAAAGTTGAGAAAGATATGAGAAAAAGGTATGGTTGGTTAGTGATATTTTCTCGGATATAAAATGAGAAAAAAGTGATGTGGCGTTGACGTGGCATTGAGAAAGAGGTTATGGTTGGGCAGAAGCGGCTTGATAGTGCATTGAGATTAGGCATGGGCCTAAGGCCCCCATAAAAATAAGGCCCCCAGTTTATGCTAGAATAAAATTTTATTGGGTTGATTTATTTTATATATGAAACTTGTGTAACTATATACTCCTTAAGATTTAATAGCTAGGACTTTTTTATGATAAAAATAGTAAGAAATCTACCTCCTTTGTTGAATTTGTAACTAATTGTTTCGAAAAATCTACAAACCAACATATATACATAAAGAAAAGGTTCTTGTTAAACTTTAAAAAAGGCCCCAAAGATTGGTGCTGCTTAGAGCCACCGAAAAGGTTGAGTCGGCCCTGTGGTTGGGTAAGGCCTTATAATACCGATAGATGAGAGTGTATTTATAGATGTTCTTAACTTTTCACTAATATCCCTTACATAATTAAAAGTTACAAATACAAACATAAATCAACACTTTATCTTATATCTAACACAAAGGATTTAAAATCTTTAGATTTTTTCATATGTTTGGTTTGCAAATACGTTGATAGGATTTGTAAACAAAGTTAATTTCAAAATTCATAATTGTCCTTTTCAATGTTTTAAGGAAACCGATATTTTATTCATACCGGAATTTTTTTTCCGGTATTAACGGTATTACCGGAAATACCGGTAATACCGTCGGTACGACTATATTTTAATTTATTTATTTTTTTTATAAAAATTCTATAAAATTTGTTACAATTTAAAAAAAATAGTAAAGATACAATTATAATTACCAAATAGGTATTTAATGACACAATATAACTTTTAAAGTTCACAAAGAAAAAAAATAACATTAAAGTATCAAAAAAATAATTTTTAAAAAAATTTAAAAAAATAAAAAGAAAATACCAAGGTAATACCGGAAATACCGGCCGGTATTGAATAGTGAAAATACCAAAAATACGGGTTTAAAATACCGGAGTACCCTCCGGTACCGGTAATACTGACCGGTATTTAAAATATTGGTTCTTTTTAATATAAATCTAAATTCTTTATACGAAGCATAATTTCATAAGAAATGATAAAATATCATTAAAATTAGTTTAAAAATCATCTTAAATTTATAAGATATTGTTGTTAGAAAAATTAAATCCCCTTTTTAATCTTATCACATATTGTTGTTAGAAAAATTATTAAACTTTTATGATAGAATTTATCATTTCTCTAATCTAATATTATATACTCATTCATTCCTTTGAACTAGTCTTTAGATTCATGTAGATATATGAACAATGCACGATAATGATTTTTAGATATGAGTAGTGATGTTAGTACATTAATTTTCATACATTTATCATAAAATACAATAGTTTATGTATATAGTACAACTGGTTACACATAATAATGGTAAATTTATTAAAAAACATGGTACAAATATATCTATACTCTCTATATATTTATAAAACACAATAACATGCATGATTCGGTTGATCATTTGATAAGATCGACGATTCGATAACCAAAGTACGTCACATGCAAAGTAAAATTCTTGTATACTGGTGGGGTTAAACAAACGGTTGCTCGACTTCAATTATTAATTTTGTTTTATTATGTTAGTAATAACTAGGAAATTCGAGCCGCGTTGCGAGGCATCAATTGTTGTGTTGAACGATTGTGCTATTTAGTATACTTGCGTTGAATTAACAAACATTTTATCATGGATAGGTTTGTTTAAAAGTTTATCATATCAAATATATATTTGTTTAAAGGCAAAACCACAATAGTTTCCGTCTACGCGTTGTGCGGTTTCAATTAGTTCGATTACTTTTTGTTATTGATGATTTATGTCAAGGCCGGTTTAGGGGTGGGACGACGGGCCGAGGCCCGATTTTTTAGGGGGCCCGATTTTTTATTTTTTGTATATGTATAGAAAATATTTATGTAATCAACTTAGCTCATTACAAATCCTAACAATTAACCAAAAATTAAACCATATAATTTAACTTACATAAAAAAAGCCCACTTACACATCTTTTACGGATAAAAAAAGTTATATTTTTTAATTTTGGAATGTAGCCGCAAGCTACTCTAATGTCCTTGTAGACCAAGACTACTCTTCAATAAAGTGACAATATAAAATACTATTACATCTTTTAATTTGATGTGTACAGTGTATAAGTGTATCCAACTTATATGTATGAATGTATTCAACTTGTAATATTTTTTTGTTCCGTTAAATATAATTTGTAAAATGATATATATTTTGAAAATTATCTTAATAATCCTCATAAAACTACAAAATGATGCATTTTACTAAATCTCTTTTTAATTTTATTTCTTGATTTTTTCACATGCCATATAATTTGAAGAATAACTTTTGTTATGTTTATTAATATACTATAACTTTTTTTCGTCATTTTATAAAAATAGTTTATGTACAGTAGAACCTCTATAAATTTATACTCGATAATTTAATAACCTCAATAAAATTAATAATATGAATCGTTGCGTCTAACTTGGGGGCCCTTTTTCTAGCTCGTCCTAGGTCTATAATTTTGATTGATGATTTATGTTTGCTAAAAACTTTGACATATAAAATATATACTTATTGAAAGACAATACCACAAAAAAATTAATAATATAAATCGTTGCGTCTAACTTGGGGCCTTTTTCTAGTCGTCGATTATTTTTTGTTATTGATGATTTATGTTTGCTAAAAACTTTGACATATAAAATATATACTTATTGAAAGACAATACCACAAAAAAATTAATACAACTTTTAATATATTGTTAGGATATTTGGAAACGATTATGTTTTGTCATTGATGATGTGTCGATATATATGTTTGTTAAAATCTTTGACATATGAAATAGATATTTATTCAAAGGCAATACCAAAAAAAAATAGTTTTGCTATACTATTTGAAAACCCAAAAGAGAAAAAAATATGTAAGAAACCAAGAAGTAACTCATAATTTTAAACCTGAAAGGGATTCAATTTGGTAAAATCTGAATATTATTACAAAAAAAGAATAAACGTTTTCAATATAATTATTTGAAAACCCGAAAGGAAAAACATATAGAAAAAACCAAGAAGTAACTCATATTAGAAAACCCAAACGAGATGCGATTTGGCAAAATCCGAATAATGGTGCGGGTTATAACATGGGCGAATAGTAACTCGCCTACTATACTAATTCAATGGGATGTGAATAGTAACTCGCCACGCAGGCGAGTTACTATTCACATCCCATTGAATTAGTATAGTATATAATATAATAAACGTTTCGGGTTAAACGGCTATAACACCTCAAGCTAGGCCCAGAATGTTACTGAAATTATATAGCACACAGTGGAATTATCGTAGGACATAAACTACATGAATGAAAAGGATTCGGTGAATCCAAACCAACATTTAAAGTACATAAAGCTAAAAGAACAAGAAGTCGTCAAACGGTTACAAAGCATAACAATACAACTAAATCCTAATGATTCTAAGCATAAATTATAGAAGAGGGAAAATGGATCACGGATCCATGTAAGTCTCAGTCCAAGTCCTAGCAGAAGCAACAAGTAGCCATCAAGTCTCCAATTTCACACGAATACCTGAAAAGTGCACTAAACATGGTCAACACTAGGTTGGTGAGTTCGTAGTGATAGTTCACAAGGAACCATCGTCGAATAACATATAAGTATGAGGTAAAGACGAGTCACAACTTACAAGTATCCTTTAAGCGTCACGTATCATCCACAACAAGATCATACAATGTATAATAAGCACGTGTAATAAATAAGCACAAGTTTTGTCAATATCAAATTATGTGCCGAATGTATGTAATTGCCATAATGTATATCATATGTGAGTCAACCACGTCATCAATGCAACAATTAGTGTATGCTTGCGTGTGTACCGCACAAATAGAGTAAGCTTGCGAGTGTACCGCACAAATAGAGTAAGCTTGCGAGTGTACCGCACAAATAGAGTATGCTTGCGAGTGTACCGCACAAATAGAGTAAGCTTGCGAGTGTACCGCACAAATATCACGTACTCGAAAGTACAAGGCTCCCCAACGGGGTGATAGTGTGTATGCGTGTGTTCACCAACCGACTCCCATAGATCGGTCTCCCCAAATCAAACCACAAGTCATCATATCCAATATCCATCAACTCAACCAAAACCCAATGCACATACACTTCATACGACTTTACATTTAAAGAATCATAGATGCTTATATATAGGGTCACCCGCAGCCTTCCCACCACATCTACAACTATTTAAAGGCATCATCGTCTTCCATGTATGTACAACTATCCTAATCACAATATATAATCATAAACGAATGCATAATAAATCAAACAATCCAATCAAACCACCAATAAATCAATCAAACAATCAAACACGTATGTGTGCACTTTCCAGCCCGAATCTCAATCGAGTAGGGAACTACGGAACTCACCTTGATCGGCAATAAAAGCTAAATTCGAGATTATATGAGATTATAATTGTTCGATAAGCTCCACGTGTCCAAAACCTATAATTATATAATATACACATTAATATGTAACAAGTTAAACCCTAATTAGGGTTTCATAAATGACTTGAGACTTAGATTAACTCCCGAGACTCATATACGTCTTAAGAGAAGTCAAGAGATAGTTTGGGTCGAGTCAAGGTTGTCCACAGTTCGTTATACGCCAAACCCATTATCATTTAATCATTATATATATGCGAATGAATATGTGCCAATACTTAACCAATTACTTATTATTGTTATTATTTGTACTCTAGACTTTGAACACTCGTTGGGACTCGATTAGGTCACTAGAAAAGTCAAGCAATAGTTGGATCGAATTAAGGTCGTCCAATGTTCGTCACAAGCCCAAAATCTAATCTTAAGTTCAAGGTATTTGTTAATATATATTATTTCATTTATTCTTTTAGTTCTCATATAAGCTTCATACGAACCCTTAACTTTGCAAGGCTCATACAACTCGTACAGGGCTCTAAAGAAGTCGAGTAAGGACTCAGGTGGAAGATCGAGACGTCCCTAGGGTATTGGAAAGAAGGCTGGGCAAAAACAGCAAAGTGACAAAAGGTCACCACCGTAATTTACGGTGGTGTCCACCGTAATGGACGGCAGTTCAAAAGAAACGGGCGTATGAGACGGTAGCTACAGGCGTACAAGACGGTGGCTGGAGTTGGGTGGGCGTCTGGTACGGTGGATCTTGGCGTAACAAACGGTGGTTGAAGGTTGGGTTGGCGTCTCTTACGGTGGTGACCACCGTAATATTTGAGCGTCTCGTACTCAGTCGTTACAGCATAAAGACAGAGTAATACGGTGTTTTGAAAAAGATTTGAGCGTCTCGTACCAGCTTTTGGGCGTAAATCAGTGGACAAGCAGCGTAATGGTGATCCATGGCACCGTCTGGGATGGCCCACTGAGCGTCCAAGACGCTGGTTCGCACCAGGGCACACCTCAATTGACCAGAAAGTCAACATCGACCCAACACACCTGCAAACCCTAATTTTCCACTATTGAATCGGTTTGGAAGGCTTCAAACTGAATTTTATACTTTGTTAGACATGAAATAACATCAATGAACATAACCCACTATGTAATTTTGATCCATAACATCATTTCCAAGTTTAAATCCGTTTTGACCCAAATTCAAGAACCATGAAACCCAGTCAAACCCTAATTCGATTTTGAAGGCATTCTTGAGATCAATTTCGACCAGGGATTATTTGTATGACTTAAGGACATGTTTATAAGCATCAAGTGATGGATTTAAGGTGAGTTTGACCTAACAAAATTCTTCCACAAGTCAAAATCCAAAATTGACCTAGTTGATGAGTCTTGACTCCATTTTTGACCTAAAAACACTTGAATTCGACTAGTGACATGATTACAAATGTAAAATGGTGATTATAAGATAGATTTAACTTACCAAAGCCTCTTCCAAGGTGTTTGACCCGTTTTTGGATAATTTCCTTGCACTTTGACTACTCAATTTTTGATATGATGATCAAATGATGTTGGTGATGATGATTCTTGCATTAATTTAGCTTGGATAACAATAATTGATGATGATTATCTAGAGAGAGAGAGTGAGAGTGTGTTCTTGGAGTAAATTAGAGAGGGAAATGGAAGAGTGAATGAATGATAGGATTGGGTAGGGGATAAGGTTGGGTAATTCTTATGGGCCATGGGTCATGGATCATGGGTTTGGGTCTAGTCCATGGGTTGACCCGAATGCATTTCTAGTTAGTTACACATGTCGTCTAGTGTCGTTCTCATAATAAATCGATATATCGACCCGTCAAGTCCATCACTAGCCATTTAGTCTCAATTTAAATGGAATTACATTAATAATTTATTTTGTTAGTCAAATTTCGTATAAAGTCAAACGGTCAAAGTTTGCGGATGTTACAACGGCGCACCGTATTGTCCGTTCACTTTTTATTTCTAGGTAGAATGTTATGGTTAATGAAAAAAAATAACCAAAAAATTAAATAATAAACATATAGGATAAAAAGTCGTAAAAGACAAAAGATTAAAAGTATATTTTCATAATTTGGTTATATGTTATTTTATTTCTTTTAACAGTAACTTTAAAAAAGATTAAATTTCAAATAAAACATACACATAAAATATTAAAAATGTTTGGTAGGAGGAAATAAAAAAAATGAAATTTAATGAAAAATGAAAATAATGTAAAAGAGAATTAGTATATATCTGGAAAAAAAATAGATTTCGTCGTTTGATACAAGCAGATAATGAATATAAAGGAAATATAAAATTTAAAATAACAATTAAAATTAATAAATATAACATCATTAAAAAAAAAATTCCAACCTCATTCATTTTACAATTTATAGAGAATGAGGAGAATGAAAATGATTTCACTCATTCATTCTCTTTCTCATTTTTTATTACAATCAGATAAGTGAAGTCTTCCTCATTATTTCATTTTTGTTTTACATTCCATTATACCAAATACCCTCCTAGGGGTTGTTTGATACGAGAGAATCATAATATTGAAAATGTAATATAGGATGAAAATAGTAGGAAAGTGAATGAGTATTTGGAAAAAGAATGATTCTCTTGTTTGGTAGAAACAGAGTATAAATATAAAAAAATATAAAAACAAACAAAATTAATATAAACTTTTTTATAGAAAAAAATACATAAATGTAATTATTCTGTTCTAATATAAATAATTAAAAATAATATATAAAAACCTATGAAAAAATTGTATAAAAAATAAACTTTG
Source organism: Erigeron breviscapus (assembly GCA_034093135.1). Classification (NCBI taxonomy): domain Eukaryota; kingdom Viridiplantae; phylum Streptophyta; class Magnoliopsida; order Asterales; family Asteraceae; genus Erigeron; species Erigeron breviscapus. The sequence continues at coordinate 38,309,295 of CM067169.1, read as the reverse complement.
ATTCCATTTTCACCATTTTGTTAAGGAATGGTGAGAATGAAAAATGTTTTCCTTTTATATTTTTTTATTTCTATTCTTTGATGTCGTCAAGCAATAAAAGTAGTTTATATTTCATTTTCAGTCTTTCCATTTATCTTACCAAACACCCCGTTAAGGCCGACCCAAGTTCAAATTAAAGTTTGTATCCTAGAACCAACATCCCAACTATATAGTACAATTATCCATATATATAGTAAAAATAAAGCTAATCAGCATATCATATGTTAAATGAAATGTAATAAAAAATTCAGAATAATAGAAGGCAGACTGACGAGATGATTAAATCTCCCATTGATTACACTCAACAGGATGCCCATCCTTCAACTTTGATTCAAACTTGAAGAAAGAATTGATATTTAAGATTTTGTGTGATGTGATGGTGAAATGATATGATCCCATTCAAGTTGTATGGACGGACGGATGTACCCTGTGTAACACTTTTACTGTAGCAACGTGAATAACAAGAACATGTTTATTTACAATTATCTTTTTATTCCTGGCCCATAACTTCACGAGAGATATGTTTTTACACAGTATAAAAATATTATATTCAGTATATTAAATAGTTATGTTTTTTTTTTTTTTTTAACGGCGAATTTGGGGTGCTTCTTCACAGATCTACTCGAGATCGAGCGCAGCTATTCCCAAATGGGACCCCGCCAGGCTATAAGCCCATTGGTTATTAAATAGTTATGTTAATTACGAATATCAAACATGACAAGATGACATATATTGTTTAGCTCTCTACGACTACAATACAGTTTTACTCAATCAACCATTGCCAGGGGCGGATGTACTTAAAGAATACCGGGGGTAATGCCCCCTATGTTCCCAAAATTACCACGATAGTTTAGTCTCTTAGTAAACATGAGCCTTTAATAATTTAATAAACATGCCCTCATTCTAAAATATGGATGTCCTAAACTCCTAATCCTTGACTTTTGACCAAAGCCTTCACACTAAAAGTCGTTTAAGTTTCTGGTATTCGGTCATATGTTCATACACAACATTTAAATCACTTATACTACAAGTTACTTTTGTGCCCGTAAAAATTGTTTTTGTTATAATAATAATCTTTTGCTCAAATATTTGTAATATTTGTTAGTTGTTCTTGCATAACACCTCAAATTGTTTTGTTGTTAAACGTTTTTTTTTCCCTTGCAACTTTATTTCCTAGATCCGCCTCTGACAACCATCACACTTTAAAGTTTGTATGCTTGTAAGGGGCAAGGGTGCAGTGCCGCTTTGCCAATTTTTGGCAAATTTTCAACCAATCACAAATGGCCATGTGGCAATGCCTGTTTAAGCAAGAGTTCTCGCTTAAGTGCGGGGGGTTAATCTTGCTGAGGACTAGACGGAAAGGTTAAGGATACTTGTTGGCGATTCCCTTACGGTGAAGGATTCGTCATCCACGCCACCAAGTATTTTGGGTATGTGAATAGTGTCCATGTCCCAAATGTGGATTTGGGATAGGTATTTATAGAGGTTGTGGGTCGAGGTCGGGCCCTCTACCCTTTGTACGATCCAATGAGAGTTTGTAGTGATATTTGTCTTGTAGTATTTAGAGGGGGAAAAAGCCTGTAGTAAAGAGAAGTACTTGAGGTCGTACTCGTACGATCTGATCGGTCCCTGTCGCCGCTCGCTAACCTTTCCGGAGGCATACCCGTGCGTGATACGCTCCGGCGGTTCCGACCGTGATTTGTTGTTTAGCTTGCGGGCATCTACGTGGTGTACTATCAAGCCCCCCAGCTTGGCATTTTAGGCATAAACTGCCGAGCTTTAATAGTTGAAATTTCGGTTCTTAATGGGGGTGCTGTCATGCCCCCAGCTTGTCATGTCGTGTGTATGCGGTATGACAAGCTGTGATTGGTCGTAAGTGTCCTTCCGTTTTCTCATTTTTGTTTCTCATAAATGCTTCAATGATGACGCCTGTCAGGCTACTCTGACTATGAGAACACGTGTCGTTTGTTAAGGTTGTGTCCTATGAAACGTCCCGTCAGCCTGCACATCTTGTCCCTCTCTCTATATATAAAGGATCGTTCTTCTCTCTCTTGCTTCTTATTCTATTTGCTCTCTTCCGCAACTTAATCCGGACATTTAATACCTTCAGGTAAACCCTTCTTACTTTGTGATGGCTGCTGTGAAGAATGATATATCCACTCAATTTTGTAGTGTGACGCCTGAACAAGTGGCTTGGCTACTTTCTCGGTATAGCTTCCCTACATGCTTTCGGTATAGGGTCCCTGGCTCGGGTGATACCACCGAGCATCCCCCTCCGGGCATGGTTACCCTTTATTTCGCTCCCTTCGAGATGGGCAATGTTCGGTTGCCATTTACAGATTTTTACCTGGGCGTGCTTCATCACTTTAGGGTTCATGTTTCTCAAATAAACCTTTTTGCCAATTGTCGACTTGCTCTATTTGAGGCCGCGTGCCGTGCTCACGGTGGTGAGCCTTTAATAATTTAATAAACATGCCCTCATTCTAAAATATGGATGTCCTAAACTCCTAATCCTTGACTTTTGACCAAAGCCTTCACACTAAAAGTCGTTTAAGTTTCTGGTATTCGGTCATATGTTCATACACAACATTTAAATCACTTATACTACAAGTTACTTTTGTGCCCGTAAAAATTGTTTTTGTTATAATAATAATCTTTTGCTCAAATATTTGTAATATTTGTTAGTTGTTCTTGCATAACACCTCAAATTGTTTTGTTGTTAAACGTTTTTTTTTTTTTAACGGCGAATTTGGGGTGCTTCTTCACAGATCTACTCGAGATCGAGCGCAGCTATTCCCAAATGGGACCCCATCCGAGGCAGAGGCCATTGGTTATCAAATTGTTTTGTTGTTAAACGTTTTTTTTTCCCTTGCAACTTTATTTCCTAGATCCGCCTCTGACAACCATCACACTTTAAAGTTTGTATGCTTGTAAGGGGCAAGGGTGCAGTGCCGCTTTGCCAATTTTTGGCAAATTTTCAACCAATCACAAATGGCCATGTGGCAATGCCTGTTTAAGCAAGAGTTCTCGCTTAAGTGCGGGGGGTTAATCTTGCTGAGGACTAGACGGAAAGGTTAAGGATACTTGTTGGCGATTCCCTTACGGTGAAGGATTCGTCATCCACGCCACCAAGTATTTTGGGTATGTGAATAGTGTCCATGTCCCAAATGTGGATTTGGGATAGGTATTTATAGAGGTTGTGGGTCGAGGTCGGGCCCTCTACCCTTTGTACGATCCAATGAGAGTTTGTAGTGATATTTGTCTTGTAGTATTTAGAGGGGGAAAAAGCCTGTAGTAAAGAGAAGTACTTGAGGTCGTACTCGTACGATCTGATCGGTCCCTGTCGCCGCTCGCTAACCTTTCCGGAGGCATACCCGTGCGTGATACGCTCCGGCGGTTCCGACCGTGATTTGTTGTTTAGCTTGCGGGCATCTACGTGGTGTACTATCAAGCCCCCCAGCTTGGCATTTTAGGCATAAACTGCCGAGCTTTAATAGTTGAAATTTCGGTTCTTAATGGGGGTGCTGTCATGCCCCCAGCTTGTCATGTCGTGTGTATGCGGTATGACAAGCTGTGATTGGTCGTAAGTGTCCTTCCGTTTTCTCATTTTTGTTTCTCATAAATGCTTCAATGATGACGCCTGTCAGGCTACTCTGACTATGAGAACACGTGTCGTTTGTTAAGGTTGTGTCCTATGAAACGTCCCGTCAGCCTGCACATCTTGTCCCTCTCTCTATATATAAAGGATCGTTCTTCTCTCTCTTGCTTCTTATTCTATTTGCTCTCTTCCGCAACTTAATCCGGACATTTAATACCTTCAGGTAAACCCTTCTTACTTTGTGATGGCTGCTGTGAAGAATGATATATCCACTCAATTTTGTAGTGTGACGCCTGAACAAGTGGCTTGGCTACTTTCTCGGTATAGCTTCCCTACATGCTTTCGGTATAGGGTCCCTGGCTCGGGTGATACCACCGAGCATCCCCCTCCGGGCATGGTTACCCTTTATTTCGCTCCCTTCGAGATGGGCAATGTTCGGTTGCCATTTACAGATTTTTACCTGGGCGTGCTTCATCACTTTAGGGTTCATGTTTCTCAAATAAACCCTTTTGCCAATTGTCGACTGGCTCTATTTGAGGCCGCGTGCCGTGCTCACGGTGGTGAGCCTTCAATCATATTGTTCCGTCGTTTCTTCCGGCTAGGCAAGGCTGGATCGTGGTATACTTTTGAAAAGAGGCCTGATGCTGGTGCCGGTGAGTGTTTGACAAGGGTTCCGGATTCCCTCAAGGGTTGGAAGAATAAATTCTTTTTTGTTTCCGACGCGGTCATTCGTCCAGCCTTCTATCGAGCCGGTGTTAAGAGAGTACAATCTAGGGGAAACGTGTCTGACCCTTTTCCTCATGCTGGTTATGATCGTAACCTGTGGAACAATTTGATTGAAAAGCCAATCCGGTATCGCGTGCTTCCGGAGCCTGTCTTGTATTTGGCCCGTTTGGCCCCTCTTTGGTCCTTTCATCTAGCCACTCCGATTATTCGAGTGGGTGGAGAGGGTATTGCCTTTACTTTTTTATATTTACGCGCTTCTTCTTCTTTTTTTTTCTTTTTTTTTTGTATATATACCTCTTTGTCTACTTACATTTTTCTTGCTTGTTGTTCAGCTATGGGCTTAGATCGTTTTTTGAAAGGGAATTATGAAAATGTTTCTTTCGTTCCGGAGCCAGAAGATGCTAAGGAGATTGAGTACGTGGATTTTGCAAATGCTTTGGAAGCTGAGCTGGGGCGTGAGGATGTGGCTCGTAATGTCGTACGTGCTAGTCCTGCTGCTGTTGCGGGAGTTGAATCATCGGGGGTTGGTGCGGTTATCTCGCAATCTTCTCTTGGCAAGCATAAAGCTTCTTGTGTTGAAGGTGTTGGCACTTCCGTTCGAGGGACTAGTAGGGGTCGCAAAAGGATGGCCGCTCGCGGACGACTCTTCTCGGACGATTTTGCCCTTACTGATGAGCCTGTAGATCCTCCTCCTTCTTCCCGGGGTAAGGCTCCGGTAGTTTCTCTTGATGATTCTGATGGTGCTGATGATGTTGCTCTTTCCCCTGTTGTTCCACGTGATACTGCTTTTGAGAAAGAGATTCCCGGGCTATTCATTCCTCCATTCGAGCATGTCTTGACTACCAGTTTGCTCAACAATGCTAAGCAGAGGGCCGATTATGTGGCGAACATCATGGTTCCTTCTAAGCTAGAAACCGTCGAACTCTTAGAGGAGGATGAGTTTGTTGATTTTGCCAATCGTTCGCTTATTGATCTCATCACTGCCCAGGTAGTCCTTGATTTCGTTATTTGTTGTGATTAACATTATTTTCGTTATTATCCTTGCCTCATTCTTTCGTTCTTTTTTCTTTGTTACAGTCCGAGTTCGTGCGCCGCTATTCTATTGTCAGCGAGCATCGCCATCGGTTATTGAAGAAGAATTCGGCTTTGGAGCAGGAAGTCGATAAGCAGGTTTCTGTGTTGCGTGCTGAGCTTGAGGCGATGGCGTTGCGGTGTTCGGAGGCTGAACTTTGGAAAGGCAGACATGATAAGGCAATCGAACAAGCTGAAACTCACCTGACAGACTTGCTTGCGGAGAGGGATAGGTCGGCCGGGTTCAAGTCCGAAGTTGATAGGTTGAAGGCAGAGAATGACAAGCTTAGGCAGGACCTAGGGGAGTCCGCGGATCAAAGGAAGGCATTGGTTGAGGGTATTCCGTTGCTTGTCCGTAGGTTTTTGTGCAGTGATGAATTTAATCAGCAGATGGGCATTGTTCAAGCAGTTGCAATGGATGCCGGTGGTCATCGTGCTACAGGTGTGCTGCGGCCTTTCTTCCCCCCTGGGACTGATTTGACTACGCTCCCCACCTACCGGCCTCATGCCTTCACTCGGCTTTGTCAGGATGCGGATGCACTGCTAGTAAAGATTTCCCCTTTCTTGACCGCTTGGCTTCTAGCTATCCACTTTCTTCTGCTGAGGTCCTCCTGCTTGAGCCTGATGTTCTTCCTGATGATGCTGCCTAGATTTTTGCTTTTATTTGTGGCCCTGCGTGGCGTTATGGGGTTGTGTCCCTTTGAACAATATGTTGGATTACTCGTGCCGGTTTTAACTTTATTGTTTTTATTTACTGCCTCCTTTGTTGGGTTTGCATATTATAAGTTCTACTGCGATTGCATTTTGAATTCCAGGTTCGAACTGGTTGCGGGAAATGTTTTGGTTTGCAACTTTAAGTTGATCAGGGAAGTGTACTTCCTTCCTAGTCTTCCTTTGGCTTAAGTTGGATAAGGGTTTCACCTTTTCCGTCCGCGATTTAGGTTTGGGCGCGTTTATGCTTTAGTTCATTTTTTGTGATATTATTTTCTCTTCTCATAGTCTGGGCTGGACGGGGGATTACTTTTGATTCTTTCTTCCCGCAGCCTGGGCTGGACGGGAGGTCACTTTTACGTCTTTCTTCCCGCAGCCTGGGCTGGTCGGGAGATTGTTTTTAATTTTTCCTTCCGGCAGCCTGGGCTGGACCGGAGATCACTTTTGATACTTTCTTCCCGCAGCCTGGGCTGGTCGGGAGGTTACTTTCGATTCTTTCTTCCCGCAGCCTGGGCTGGACGGGAGATTACTTTTGATTCTTTCTTCCCGCAGCCTGGGCTGGTCGGGAGGTTACTTTCGATTCTTTCTTCCCGCAGCCTGGGCTGGACGGGAGATTACTTTTGATTCTTTCTTCCCGCAGCCTGGGCTGGTCGGGAGATTGTTTTTAATTTTTCCTTCCGGCAGCCTGGGCTGGACCGGAGATCACTTTTGATACTTTCTTCCCGCAGCCTGGGCTGGTCGGGAGGTTACTTTCGATTCTTTCTTCCCGCAGCCTGGGCTGGACGGGAGATTACTTTTGATTCTTTCTTCCCGCAGCCTGGGCTGGACGGGAGATTACTTTTGATTCTTTCTTCCCGCAGCCTGGGCTGGACGGGAGATTACTTTTGATTCTTTCTTCCCGCAGCCTGGGCTGGACGGGAGATTACTTTTGATTCTTTCTTCCCGCAGCCTGGGCTGGTCGGGAGGTTACTTTCGATTCTTTCTTCCCGCAGCCTGGGCTGGACGGGAGATTACTTTTGATTCTTTCTTCCCGCAGCCTGGGCTGGACGGGAGATTACTTTTGATTCTTTCTTCCCGCAGCCTGGGCTGGACGGGAGATCGCTTAAACTTTCCACTCGCTATTTTTCCTTGTGTCTGTCAAACTCTTCCATTCATTTTCTTCATAAATTTGTTGTAGCCTTCATTTACTTACATAAGCCTTTTTAACATCCTGCCTTCGTATCTTCATTTTTCTTACATTCCTCACATCTATCCCTGACCGTTTCCTTCACCATCGATTTTCGCCATCCTCTCTCTATATCCCGCAGCTATTTTTAGCCTGCGCTGTCTTGTGGCCTCTTGTTCTTGATGTACACTTGGGTGGACCTTTCTTGTTTTGTTGTTATTTGGTTTAGCTGTTATAGCGATCTGTCGAAAAGAGAGCTTGCCGAAGACTTTCTCAATTGCCTTGGGTCGTACATGTTCCAAATAGGTTATGCTTTTTTTTCCAAATCATTTTTTCTCTGTTCTTTCTTGTCTCCACTTCCTGTACCCCTTCCTATCTTGCACGACTTGAATTGTCGCTTGATTCCTTCCAATTCTTCCCAATACTCCCCTATAGGATCCGTGAATCTTTTCTGGTCCTTGCACTTTGATACTAGTGCATTTGAGTTTACTTCCACTTTTACCTTGGTGGGATTCACATGACTGAGCCACCGTAGACCGGCGAGTAGTTTTTCATATTCTGATAAACCGTATACTGCCCTTCCTCCTGCTCTCAAAGCGTATTTGGACTTTCTCCCTTCTGGATTCCTTACTTCAAATCCGGCCTCCCTTTCTTCATCCTCCATTATTGTAACCAATTTCTATGGGGAATCTTCATTACTCGATTCGGCGTCCTCTATGTCCGTTCATCCTTCCTTGCTTGCTATGTCTGGCTTGCTCCTTTCTATTCCTATTACACATCTTTCCACGTTTAGTTTTCCTCCCATCCTTCTTAAGACTCCAAGGGTCTCCTTAAGTTTCCATAACATCTCTCTGTCATCCCAACTTTCCAATAGGATGCGGTTGACTCTCCGCCCCATGTTCCATTGGCGTCTCGGGTTCTTTGGCTGGGGCTCTCCTAGTGTAACTTCTAGGATGCATATTAGTATTTTCTTCCTTTATTGCCCATGGTCGGTATGATATTCCCCCATATTCGCACGGGCCTTGCATTAGTATGTCTATGTTTTGACGCAGCAGGTATAACAATTCACTTGTTGTGCTTCTTGGCAAGTCATTTCCCACTAGGACGTATAGGCTACGAGCCCCTTCCTCAATGTCTAATCTCCGTGTCATGGAGTTGACTGGTTGGCGGGTCGTATTGCTAGATGACGCAATTTGACCCGTGCCAACGTTAGTGGGGAAGATGGCAAGCCCGTGTGTTGGTGAGGGTATTATCCCCATCTTTCGCATTGTCGTCCGTCCCATTATCACGTTGTATGGTGATGGTGCATTTATAATTGTGAATGTGATTTTTTCTTTCCTCATCTTCGGGTAGTTGCCGATTAATACTTCTAACTGCACGACTCCCGACGACTTTGATTGCTCCCCTGTAAACCCGATTAGTGTCTTCTCTTCTCTCCTTACTTTCCATTTACTCAACCTCATCTTTTCAAGGAAGTGTATGTAGATGATATCATGGCCACTGCCGGTATCAAGTTGGATTTTATCTATCGTCTTGTTTTCGATTGTTGCTCTGACAAGGATTGGTCCTGTTATTGTTCCGACTGGGGTACCTCCAGAAATGAAGGTATACCATTGTCCCAAAAGTGTTCGTTTTGGTTCCTTTCCCATCCGTTATCATGACTTTCTATCATCATTATCGGCTCGTCTAGCGGCTCTTGCTTCGGCATCTCCTGCCTTTGTTCCGGCTCTGTCTTCTGCTTTTGCTCTTTGATTCCTTTCAACAAGTTTGTTAATCTTCCCGTCTTTAAAGCTTCCTCCATTCGTCCCTTCAGTACTCTGCATTCATTCGTGTCGTGCCTTGCTTCATTGTGGTATTCACAGAACTTGTTCACATCTCTTTCCCTTGCGCGGGTTCTATCTCTCGCTCCTCTGTCTGCTACAAGTACGTCCCTTACTGGCCTTGCTGGAGGGTATAATGTTCCTCTGTTTCCCCCTTGGGTGCCCGCATGGGGGTGGAAGGGTGCGTGCCTGTTTTTCTCTTGGCGATTACTCCTTTCTAAACGTGATCGATGACCGTATCTTCCCGTTTCCCTACTCCAATATGGGGTGTCGTGTGCCTCTCCTGCCGTTTCTTTTGCTATTAAGAAAGTGTATGTTTTATCTATCACGGCTGTGAAGGTTGTGGGGAGGTCCGTAGATAAGAATTCTATCAGTCCTGGGTGCCTCAAGTCGTGCACGAAGCCCGAGACCTTCTGGTTCTCACTCAGCCCCTGCACTAGTGATGTCTCATTTGTGTATCTTGTCACAAACTGCCGTATTGACTCGTTGTCCCTTCTCTTGATGTTGTGTGCTTCCAAGTGTATTTTTGTATGTTTTCTTTGTTGTCCATAAAAGGATCGAAATTTCGCTTTAAGGTCTTCGAAGTTTGTGACACTTCCGGTTGGCAGTCCGTCTAGCCATGCTCTTGCTGCATCTTTTAAGGTAAGTGCGAACATATGACATGCAATCGGCACCGTCCACCTCTCGATACGTATGATGCCATTAAAGTGCCTTATGTGGTTATCTGGGTCTTGCTTTCCGTCGTACGTGTCGATCCCTTTTGGTAGACGGACCCCATGTGGCAACTGATAGTCTTCTATCCATTGTGCAAATGGTCCTGGTTCTGTTTTGACTAGCATTTCTGTGTCGTGGTTTGTCCATGCTGACTGCGTTTCCATTCCTACCCGTGGCATCATATGCGGGTGGGTGGGTATGTATGGTGTTATAGGCGGTTGTGTTAATTGCGCGCCCCCTGGTGTTGATTGTCCGACCTGGCTTACCGGTGCTTGCGACGTTTGTAGTGGTGTGTAGTGTTGTGTAGTTGGTGTCATTGGGGTTGCCGTGTATGTTGCAGGTGTTTGCTGGTATAATTGTGGTTGCGATATTGGTGTCTGGAGGAACTGCGGCTGTGGCGTATAATTGTAGCTGTAGAACATTGGGTTGTACATTCCTCCCGTCGCTTGCACTTGTCTCGAGGCTAGTGGTGGGAGTCCTGTGCTCCGGTTAGGGTCCGGGGGTGGTACCCTTTCACCCATTTCGGGTGTAGTCAGCGGAGTTGAAAAGTGAACCCTCGGGTTCGTTCTTTCTGCCTGAGTTCTTGGTGGTTCTTCCGCCTGTATTTCTTCATCAACTTCTTCGCTTTGCTCGTCATAGTTGAGCTGGGTTCTCACCCCCCTCATGTTTGTTTTCCGCAGACTGGGTCTTTGGTATCCCAAAGGCTCTAGTCTAGATCTAATGGGTTATTCAGATTCTGATCATGCAGGTTGCAAGATAGACAGGAAAAGTACCACTGGTGGGTGTTATTTCCTTGGTGGCAAATTAGTAAGCTGGACTAGTAAGAAACAGACTGCAGTATCACTATCCACTGCAGAAGCTGAGTACATTTCTGCAGCAAGTTGTTGTGCTCAGATTCTATGGATGAAAAACCAGCTGACTGATTATGGTGTTACTTACTCAAAGACTCCAATCTTTTGTGATAACACTAGTGCCATTGCCATATCTCACAATCCTGTGATGTACTCGAAAACCAAGCACATCGACCTCAGGTATCATTTCATTCGTGATCATATTCTGAAAGGAGATATTGAATTGCACTTTATTCCCACTGATAAGCAACTCGCTGATGTTTTCACAAAACCTTTAGATGTCAAAACCTTTAAACATCTAATCAGTGAGTTGGGTATGCTAAATCCTTAGACTGGTAATCTTGTTATGAACGCCTCAGTGACACTGATCTGGTTCACCAGTCTGAGCGATCCATGTAATTTTTGCTCGCCTAGCTATCGAACGCCTTTGTGATACTATCTTGGCACTTATTAATTCATGGATCATCACTTCAGGGAGAATGTTAAATATTTTTCAAACATTAAAATAAACCTTCATTTTTTTTAGAAGGAACTTTTTGCTCAGAAAAATGTATTTAACTGAAGCACTTCAGAAAATCAAAAATATTTCAGTTGAATTTTATTGACTGAGATGGTTCAGATCTCTTTGGAACTGACCATTCTCAGAAATTGTTTAGTCATCACTGAAATACAACAACCTTTCAAGATATTTTCCTTTTGATACTTGGTCAATTGTGTGTACACGTGACCTACTGCATACTATGTTTTTAACTTACGTTGGTCATGCTTTTGTGTCACACAAGTTGCGCCGTAAAAGGAAAAGAAATGAGTACTTTTTCTGAAAAATGTTGCAAGGTGGGGTCACTCAAACGGCTTTGCATTTAATGCTGATTTGACCCCAGAAATCATTTTAGGATCTCAAACCCAATCAAAATCATTTTCGAATATAAAATATTTTATGAGTCTTGGGTTTCGAAATTCAAAAATTATTTTTTAATTGTTTTAAGTTGGAAAATCACTTTGTATTCCATCTTAAATTCACAATTCCTTCTCATTCTTTCATTTACTTCGTTTTTCATTTACTTCGTTTTTCATTTACTTCCCAATCATCAATCTCTCTCATATTTACTCTCAAAATTCCTTAACTCTTCATATTCCTTTCACTTTCATTTTTCAATTCTTAAAATGTCTAAATCATCATCTTCTTCTTCACACAAATCACTCATTAATTTTGAATATACTCCATCGAGTGATGTGAAAACATCTGCCACATGGCCAAAGAACTTCACACCTTCTCAAATCCGATTCAACATGAGCAACTTTTTGGCTCAATTGAATGTGAAGTCTGCAACCTTAATGGGAAGAATCAATAATTTTTGGGAGCAGTCCCCTTTCCATTATGCGTTGACCGCAAATCCTCAAGCATTGTATCATCGATACTTGCTTGAATTCCGGTACACTGCTGTGGTGCATAAGGATGAACAATCCATCTCCTTCACTCTAAATGAGGGCACCAAGAAGTGTGTCATCACTCTTGAGGGGTTCAGAAATTCCCTTCATCTGAACTACCTCGAACCTCCCCAGGTGTTTGCTAGAAGACTCAAAGGAGTCAATTTCAGGGAGGTTCTAGTCGCCACTGGTCATGGTGATATGGAGGATGCTGATGGTAATTTGAAGACCTCTGGACACATTTTCATGTCTGGTTTTGGCATTTGCTGGAGGTTCTTCTGGACCTAGATTGTGGAGAGTCTTGGTGGCAACCATGGAGGGTTGGACCAACTCTCATTACCCCAAGTTGAGATGGGGTATTACATTTGGAATGGGATGCAAGCAGATTTTGCTGAGATTCTCTTTGCTCAGTTGATTACAAAGTTAAAAGGAAAGAGAAGTCTGCATATTGCTTTCCCAAGATTTTTAAGCTTGTGTTTTATGGATATCCTTGGAGAAGCTTATAATCAAGCTGGACCTGAAGCTTCTGTACCTGAATATGGCAGAGATTTCTCAAAGGCAACCATTACTGAAGATGAGCCTGAACTCTCCTCTGCTATGCTTCAGGTATTTACTAAAACTGTCTCAGCCACACTAGCTGGTTCAGAAAGGTCACTAAGTGGGCTACAAAAGAATGTAGGACCGTTAGTCGACCTAAAGAGATGTTGACAATCATTGAATCTGGTGACGATGCAACTGCTTCTGCAGCTGTTGAACCAGAATCTGGTGAGGGTACTAGTGACCCAAACCAGGGCATATCTGACCAGATTGCAAAAGTGAATGCTTTCTGGGATGACGATGAGCTACCTCAGGAGAATCTTGATTCTCTTGCTGACTTTGAGTTTGACGAGGAACTATTGGAGGCGAATCAATCTGATTCTGAGCCAGCCCCCATCCTCGCAAACGCCCCTCCTCCTCCCCCAGAAATCCAACTAGAAAATGAGCCTTATGTTCCACCACCACCATCTCACCAAAATCCAATCTTTCCACCAGGTACCACTCCCGCATATGTAACCGATCCATCTTTCACTCCATCACTTCAATTTCTTCACCCTCAAATTCACAACATTCCACCACCAATCAACTATGATGCCCCCTCAGAGAAGGACTTGGATTCTGAGACAGAATCTGAGAGTCGAACTGACATTCAAATGAACAAAATACTTAAAGGGCTTGGTAGTTTACCATTTGTGGCTCCTGCTTCTACACAACCCCCACCTCCTTTGAATATAGAAGCACAGTTAGAGAAACACAAACCGAAGTCCAAGGCCTTATTTTAAGGGTGGAGGACTTAACCAAATCTCTAACTGCCAACACTAGTTCCTTGGCTGATATGAAAGGTGCTCAGATGTTCCTTGGAACTGAGTTGACCAAAGTTGCTGGTAATGAAGGACTAGTGGTTGGGAAGCTGAATGAGCTGGTGATGACTTGCAACAAGGTGAGCTCTGCAATCAGAGAAGCCTTCAGATTGACAAAGAGAGATGTGCAAGCTTCGGTGGTTGCGAACTTGACATCTAGTGTTGAGTTGTTGAAACAAGAGATTATGGTTGTTGGAAGTGAAGTTCAAGAGTTGGTTAAGAAGCCAAGTGTCAATGAAAAAGAACTTGGGACTTCTATTAGTGCTGGTAATGAAGGACTAGTGGTTGGGAAGCTGAATGAGCTGGTGATGACTTGCAACAAGGTGAGCTCTGCAATCAGAGAAGCCTTCAGATTGACAAAGAGAGATGTGCAAGCTTCGGTGGTTGCGAACTTGACATCTAGTGTTGAGTTGTTGAAACAAGAGATTATGGTTGTTGGAAGTGAAGTTCAAGAGTTGGTTAAGAAGCCAAGTGTCAATGAAAAAGAACTTGGGACTTCTATTAGTGCTGGTATGAAGATCTGAAGTTAACCAGAATCTGGTGAGGGTACTAGTGACCCAAACCAGGGCATATCTGACCAGATTGCAAAAGTGAATGCTTTCTGGGATGACGATGAGCTACCTCAGGAGAATCTTGATTCTCTTGCTGACTTTGAGTTTGACGAGGAACTATTGGAGGCGAATCAATCTGATTCTGAGCCAGCCCCCATCCTCGCAAACGCCCCTCCTCCTCCCCCAGAAATCCAACTAGAAAATGAGCCTTATGTTCCACCACCACCATCTCACCAAAATCCAATCTTTCCACCAGGTACCACTCCCGCATATGTAACCGATCCATCTTTCACTCCATCACTTCAATTTCTTCACCCTCAAATTCACAACATTCCACCACCAATCAACTATGATGCCCCCTCAGAGAAGGACTTGGATTCTGAGACAGAATCTGAAAGTCGAACTGACATTCAAATGAACAAAATACTTAAAGGGCTTGGTAGTTTACCATTTGTGGCTCCTGCTTCTACACAACCCCCACCTCCTTTGAATATAGAAGCACAGTTAGAGAAACACAAACCGAAGTCCAAGGCCTTATTTTAAGGGTGGAGGACTTAACCAAATCTCTAACTGCCAACACTAGTTCCTTGGCTGATATGAAAGGTGCTCAGATGTTCCTTGGAACTGAGTTGACCAAAGTTGCTGGTAATGAAGGACTAGTGGTTGGGAAGCTGAATGAGCTGGTGATGACTTGCAACAAGGTGAGCTCTGCAATCAGAGAAGCCTTCAGATTGACAAAGAGAGATGTGCAAGCTTCGGTGGTTGCGAACTTGACATCTAGTGTTGAGTTGTTGAAACAAGAGATTATGGTTGTTGGAAGTGAAGTTCAAGAGTTGGTTAAGAAGCCAAGTGTCAATGAAAAAGAACTTGGGACTTCTATTAGTGCTGGTATTGTGAAAGATCTGAAGTCTGAGCTATCTCAGAATCTAGCTGCTCAGATTTCAGATTCTGTCTGTCAGAAAGTTGGTGCAGAAGTTAGAATAATGATTGCTGAACTGACCAAAGACACAAATGACAAGGTGGAAAAGGCTGTCAATGAAGTAAAAGATTCAGTTTCCAGGCTTGAAGGTTCAGTTCAGAATCAGTCAAAGCAGTTAGATGAAATTCTAACACTTCTGAAGAAAGATAATGTTGTTACTCCTCCTTCCCCTGCTTCCTTCACTGAAGAAGACAGAAAAATGTTGAAGGACTTAAAAGATAAAGAAGCACTGAACCTTAGTTCTTCATTCAGACTAAAGGCTCAGTTTGCTACAATGGCAAAAGGTATTTGTGAGTGCCTAGAACAACAAAGTTGGGAACCACTGAAGGCAATTAAATCTACAATTGACCTTTATGCTAGATTGCCTTCAGAGATTCCCAAAGGGGGAAGTGGTGTGCCTATTGGTTTGCTTGCTAGTACTCAAGAGATAATTGAAGCAACCAAGAAGCAAACTGAGGTACCTTCTGGTAGTGCCTCAGTTCAGGGGGAATAACTTCAGAAAAAGGATAAGGGAAAAGGCAAGGTTCAAGAAGAAGAACCAAAGAAAAGTGATAAGGGTTCTGGAATGGTTGTTGGTGAAAATATAGACGAGCAAGGTTATCCCTTACATAATCTTGAAGCTGATAGTAAGAAGTTGGAAACATTGCAAAAGCAGGTTTCTAACCAATTCATTATGTGGAGGGAGAACAAAGAAAGAGAAAGGGAACAACATCTAAAGATGGGGACCCTTGATCACATAGATGCTGCAGCTCTTGGGTTATCATTGGAAAGATATCAGAAAATCAAAAATGACCCAAGAGTGCAAAAGGCTATAGTTGATATGCTGGAATATGAGTGTGGAATGAACTACTCTCCTCTAGAACAAAAGTTGGAAAGTCTGACCTTTAAGTTATCCATTGAAGACTTAAAGAAAAATAGAGAAAAAGAAATGGAGATAAAAAGGAAGGAAATTCTGGCCGAAGTTCAGAATGTTGAGAAAGAGTTGCTCAGACCAACCTCTAAACCCAAAGTGACTGGACCTAGATCATCAAGAAAGAGTGTTCGTGATGCTGATCTTTCTACCTTCAAACCAATGTCTGATGATGCTGTTGAAATTCAAAGAAAACATAAAAGGGATCAATATGAGCATTACATGAAGCATCGATCTCATCCAGCCAAGATAGTTGATATGGAAGTAGCAAAAGCTGATGGATTGAAGCTTTTTGACTTGGTTGTTAAAAGAGAAGGAAGGGCAGCTGAAGAATACCATCAGGTTTCAGTGCACGAGTTTGGGATTTCTGAGCACAGGGAGATGATCCAGGTTCTGAAGGGGAAACCAAAATCTGCCTTGACTGGTGCATGGTTAGCAAGAATACAACAAAAGATGCAAGCCAAGGTGGAAATTGAAAGCAGATTGTTTGGCAAAAAGGATCATTCTCCACTGAAGAGAAAACCTACTGAGGCACCTTCTGGTTCAAGGCCTGCCAAGAAGTAGTTTTCTTTTCAGACTATCATGTACTTGTAAAGAATTTACATTTGTAACATTCATTTCAGTTTGTATATATATGTTGCAACTTGTAACAAATAAGTAGATGATAAGTTTAAGTTAGAAAAACAACAAGTAAAATTCTGAGACATCAATGATCTATAAGATGTACTTAGAAAACTTTTACAACTTAAACAAAAACTTGCATTTCAGACTTACAAACATGTATAGATAGAAGTCTGAGATGCATGCACTATTTCAGAACAAATAGGGGGAATTTGTTAGGTCGGAAATCGACCAAGTATAATTTGTTCAGAAATAGCTTGAAGTTTAGTGAAGACGTCTGTACAGAATTCTGAGATGTCTCAGAATTCCTTCACTGAAGCTTCACTTCAGTTCAGATCGAGACAAATCTGAAGCATTCATTCTGAAGTCAAAGACTGAAGTATGAAGAAGAGAATCATCTCAGAAGCGAGCAAAGAGTGATTCTACCAGATCAAGACTGAAGCATCTCAGTGTAAAGTATTTACAACACTTTACACTGATTACGAGGAAGACTTTTACTTTACACCTTTATCCGATTAATAGATTTATCTATTAACAAAAGGTACAAAGTATAGGCTTGGAACCTAGTACTATAAGTCACATCAAGTGACTTATATACTCTTCCAAGTGCAGCATGTAAGGAATTATGGTTTAATTCCTTAAATGCTCACAACCACATTTGTACGATCTTGTCCACATCATCATGGACTTGGTCTATAAATACAAAGTCTTCTCACAACTTGCAAACGGCTTAGAAACTTTAGCATTGCAACTTGTGAGATATACTCTAAGAAAACTTACGAGTATTTCCAAGTTTATTAGATCACTTGTATTTCAGGATTGTTTAGATACTTACACTTGGGTGTTTATCTTTGTTCCGCAACAATCCTTGTATTTGTTTATACATCAATAAATCAAATACATTGAAAAGAAAACAACGTGTCTCAATGCTACATACTTGATTATATTTATATATATATTCTTATATAGTTTCTGCCATTTGTTCTTGCATTTTATATCTAGTCAATTGTTTCTTGTTATCCATATCTGGATCGTAAACTGAACTTGTCCATCAAGATCAGTTGTACTTGCCAGTCGGGTTTGTTATTAATCTATATATTTGGGACTCACAGTTACTTTGAGCATTTTGGAAAGGTTAAACTATGCGTATCTTCTGCCGATTGTTATTGGCATAAGAGACTTTGAGAAGTTTGTGCACAATTACAATTTGCATAGCATAAGTTGGACTTCATAATCAAGTTGATTGAGTATGAGGAAAACCTTCCTAAGAAATCTGAGATACCCCAAGTTCTTATGATCAAGGGGGGAATGGTTTAGAAAGCAAAACAACCGTAAAGCTAAGGG
Organism: Erigeron breviscapus; assembly: GCA_034093135.1. Lineage (NCBI taxonomy): Eukaryota > Viridiplantae > Streptophyta > Magnoliopsida > Asterales > Asteraceae > Erigeron > Erigeron breviscapus. The sequence continues at coordinate 38,291,370 of CM067169.1, read as the reverse complement.
CAAGAACTTTGGTAAGAGAAAACAAAGTATTTAGTCTCAAAACCTTAAAAGACCCCTTGGAAAAAAGGATCATTCTCCACTGAAGAGGAAACCTACTGAGGCACCTTCTGGTTCAAGGCCTGCCAAGAAGTAGTTTTCTTTTCAGACTATCATGTACTTGTAAAGAATTTACATTTGTAACATTCATTTCAGTTTGTATATATATGTTGCAACTTGTAACAAATAAGTAGATGATAAGTTTAAGTTAGAAAAACAACAAGTAAAATTCTGAGACATCAATGATCTATAAGATGTACTTAGAAAACTTTTACAACTTAAACAAAAACTTGCATTTCAGACTTACAAACATGTATAGATAGAAGTCTGAGATGCATGCACTATTTCAGAACAAATAGGGGGAATTTGTTAGGTCGGAAATCGACCAAGTATAATTTGTTCAGAAATAGCTTGAAGTTTAGTGAAGACGTCTGTACAGAATTCTGAGATGTCTCAGAATTCCTTCACTGAAGCTTCACTTCAGTTCAGATCGAGACAAATCTGAAGCATTCATTCTGAAGTCAAAGACTGAAGTATGAAGAAGAGAATCATCTCAGAAGCGAGCAAAGAGTGATTCTACCAGATCAAGACTGAAGCATCTCAGTGTAAAGTATTTACAACACTTTACACTGATTACGAGGAAGACTTTTACTTTACACCTTTATCCGATTAATAGATTTATCTATTAACAAAAGGTACAAAGTATAGGCTTGGAACCTAGTACTATAAGTCACATCAAGTGACTTATATACTCTTCCAAGTGCAGCATGTAAGGAATTATGGTTTAATTCCTTAAATGCTCACAACCACATTTGTACGATCTTGTCCACATCATCATGGACTTGGTCTATAAATACAAAGTCTTCTCACAACTTGCAAACGGCTTAGAAACTTTAGCATTGCAACTTGTGAGATATACTCTAAGAAAACTTACGAGTATTTCCAAGTTTATTAGATGACTTGTATTTCAGGATTGTTTAGATACTTACACTTGGGTGTTTATCTTTGTTCCGCAACAATCCTTGTATTTGTTTATACATCAATAAATCAAATACATTGAAAAGAAAACAACGTATCTCAATGCTACATACTTGATTATATTTATATATATATTCTTATATAGTTTCTGCCATTTGTTCTTGCATTTTATATCTAGTCAATTGTTTCTTGTTATCCATATCTGGATCGTAAACTGAACTTGTCCATCAAGATCAGTTGTACTTGCCAGTCGGGTTTGTTATTAATCTATATATTTGGGACTCACAGTTACTTTGAGCATTTTGGAAAGGTTAAACTATGCGTATCTTCTGCCGATTGTTATTGGCATAAGAGACTTTGAGAAGTTTGTGCACAATTACAATTTGCATAGCATAAGTTGGACTTCATAATCAAGTTGATTGAGTATGAGGAAAACCTTCCTAAGAAATCTGAGATACCCCAAGTTCTTATGATCAAGGGGGGAATGGTTTAGAAAGCAAAACAACCGTAAAGCTAAGGGCAAGAACTTTGGTAAGAGAAAACAAAGTATTTAGTCTCAAAACCTTAAAAGACCCCTTGGAAAAAGGAGCATACGGCTAAAGACCAGTCTTGTCATCACTATGCTAAAGTGAGACACTGGAAAAGGAATTGTCCTAAGTATCTAGCTGAGTTGAACAAGAAGAAGAAGCAAGTTGGTTTAACTAGTTCTTCAAGTATCTTCTTAACTGAATTATAAGTGTTGATGAGATTCAAATGATAATTCAATAGCAAAAGAGTCAAGTTAACTTGGACTCTATCTATCTTTGACATTGTCATTTTGTTTAATTTTGTCAAGAAACGCATTTAAAGACTTCAACGTGAAGAATTCTTACAAATCAAATGATGAATCATTTGAAAAATGCGTGGTTTTGACAAGAAACGCATTAAAAGTCTTCAATGTGAAGAATTCTTACAAATCAATTGATGAATCATTTGAAAAATGCGTGGTTTTGACAAGAAACGCATTAAAAGTCTTCAATGTGAAAAAATCTTACAAATCAAATGATGAATCATTTGATAAATGCGTGTCTTTTGAATTGTCGTTAGCAAGAAAAGCATTGAAAGACTTCAACGTGAAGAATTCTTACAAATCAAATGATGAATCATTTGAAAAATGCGTGGTTTTGACAAGAAACGCATTAAAAGTCTTCAATGTGAAAAAATCTTACAAATCAAATGATGAATCATTTGAAAAATGCATGTCTTGTGTTTTCGGCAAGATGACAAGAATACCTTTTTCGCATAAAATCAGAAAAGGCTAAGGAACTACTTTGACTAATACATTCGGATGTATGTAGCCGATTTAGACATGAGTCAAGGAAAGATGCTAGCTACTTTATCATTTTTATGAATGATTTCAGTCGTTATGGTTATGTTTACTTGCTTAAACATAAACATGAAGTGTTTGAAACATTCAAAGAGTTTAAAAATGAAGTAGAAAATCAACTCGACAAAACCATCAAGATTCTTCGTTCGGATCGAGATGGTGAATACTTAAGCCAAGAGTTTAAGGATTATCTAAAAGCGTGTGGAATTGTCCAACAGCTTACTCCTCCATACACTCCTCAACATAATGGAGTGTCTGAAAGGAGAAATCGAACCTTGCTAGACATGGTGAGATCTATGATGACCCTTACGACTCTCCCATTTTTATTTTGGGATTATGCTCTAGAGACTGCTGTACGCATTCTCAATATGGTTCCAACCAAGAAGGTTGACAAGACACCATATGAATTATGGCATGGAGATGTCCCTAATCTGTCTTACTTAAGAGTCTGGGGATGTGAGGCACTTGTGAAGCGCGATACGCCTGACAAACTTGAATCCAGAACTACTAAGTACATCTTTGTCGGATACCCTAAGGAAACGATGGGTTACGACTTCTATGATCCCGTCCAAAACACTGTCCACGTTGCTCGATATGCTGAATTCTTTGAAAAGAAATTAGCTCAAGAGAACAGTGGGAGGGTTGTAGAACTTGATGAGACTCAAGAGGAAGATGTGTCACCTTCTGAAGCTCCCAGCAATCATCAACTTGGGGGGGAAAATGTTCAAAGTGATAAACCTCAAGTCGATGATAATGAAGCGATTCCACTTCGTAGGTCCGAAAGGACAAGACGTCCTACTGACAGATTATGTCTGATGGTAGAAGAAAACGTTTTAGGAGATCTCGATGAGCCTCCGAATTTCAAAGTTGCATTATCAGATCCGGAATCTGACAAATGGCTTGAAGCTACGAAGGTGGAAATGAAATCCATGAAAGACAATCAAGTCTGGAGCTTGGTTCATCTTCCACAAAAGGCTCAAACTGTTGGGTGTAAGTGGATCTTGAAGAAGAAGACGGACATGGATGGAAATGTACACACCTATAAAGCTCGTCTCGTGGCGAAAGGTTATACTCAACGTTTCGGTGTTGACTATGATGAGACCTTTTCTCCAGTTGCGGATATTAGAGCTATTAGGATACTCTTAGCCATAGCTGCGTACTATGACTTTGAGATATGGCAAATGGATGTTAAGACTGCCTTCTTAAATGGTTACTTGGATGAAGAAGTCTATATGGATCAACCTGGAGGTTTTATTGATCCAAAACATCCCAACAAAGTATGCAAGCTTCAAAGGTCTATTTATGGACTAAAGCAAACATCAAGGAGTTGGAACAAGCGGTTTGATGAAGAAATCAAAAGGTTTGGTTTCGTTCAAAATCCCGATGAGCCATGTGTATATCGCAAAGCTAGTGGGAGTAATGTTACTTTCCTTGTCTTATATGTTGATGTCATCATAGGAAAACACATTCCAATGTTGCAAGATGTTAAATCCCATCTTGGAAAGTGTTTTGCCATGAAAGATTTAGGAGAAGCGGCATTTATTCTTGGAATCAAAATCTACCGAGATAGATCAAAGCGGTTAATTGGACTAAGTCAAAGTGCTTATATTGATAAGGTCACTCATGCAAGGACTTAATTTATCTAGCAAGAACGGTGCTTCTACACCTAATGAGGTGGAGCGTATGCAAAAAGTTCCTTATGCTTCGACGGTGGGATCTATCATGTATGCGGTAAGATGCACTAGACCTAATATCGCGTTCGCGCAAAATATAGTTAACCATTATCAGCAAAATCCTGGAGAGGATCATTGGATTGTTGTAAAGAATATTCTTAAGTACATGTGTGCTACTAAAGAATTATTCTTGGTGTATGGAAGAAATTCTGATCCAGAATTCAAAGTGAATAGATACTGTGATGTTGGATTTCAGACTGATAAAGATGATTCAAAATATCAGTCGGGATACGTCTTCATTATTTAAATGAAGGCACGGTGGAATGCTATGAGCTAAAAGCAAACCACAGTTGCCATGTCTGCAACAGAGTCTGAGTACATTACCGCCTCAGAAGCTGCAATGGAAGCAGTCTGGATAAGGAAGTTCATTAGCGGGCTTGACGTGATCCCCTCGAGTGACTTACCCACTGATATGTACTGTGATAACACTGGTGCATTAATCATTGCCAACGAGCCCGGAGCTCAGAAAGGTGCCAGACATTATGCTAGAAGATATCACTATGTTCGTGAACAGATCGAACTAGGAGAGATCAAATTACTCAAAGTTTTCACACATATTTTAACTTAGCTGATCCTTTCACAAAAGCTTTGGCTAGGCCCAAGCTTGAAAGGCATGCCGAGGGCATAGGACTTAAATTAGCTAGTTATTTCATGTAAATCTGTTGTTTCGGTATTTGGATAAGGGATGTTAAACAATTTATATTTTTCATAATTAAATAAAGTACTTGATATGTTTGATTTCATTTAATATTAATTGTATCCTATATTTGCATGTTTAATCCTTGAATATTTTATTAAATATTCTAAATTGTCCATTGTCGATTAATTATATGGGAATATAATTAAACTAAGACAAATCTGAGCGATTGGTTATATTCTTTGAATATATAATAGCTGATCCTTTCACAAAAGCTTTGGCTAGGCCCAAGCTTGAAAGGCATGCCGAGGGCATAGGACTTAAATTAGCTAGTTATTTCATGTAAATCTGTTGTTTCGGTATTTGGATAAGGGATGTTAAACAATTTATATTTTTCATAATTAAATAAAGTACTTGATATGTTTGATTTCATTTAATATTAATTGTATCCTATATTTGCATGTTTAATCCTTGAATATTTTATTAAATATTCTAAATTGTCCATTGTCGATTAATTATATGGGAATATAATTAAACTAAGACAAATCTGAGCGATTGGTTATATTCTTTGAATATATAATAGCTGGTCCCACCAAACTCACATGGTATCCATATGATGCATATCGGACTACCCCACTAACGAATTTATCACTTTATGGATCGGCGTCATTAAGTGAAATTCGTAAATGGTTACTTTATTGATCCTTTGACTTGAGATACAAGCAGGTCAGCATGTATGGATTGCACTTACTAGATATAGTTCTAACTCTCCTGAATAAGGGAGTACATAAAGGGCTATTTTCAGAAAGTGTAGTGAAGTATGATGACTGACACGTGTAGTCAATACATGATTTGTTCCTCCAACTAAAAGTTACAGAATGATACCATTGGGCCCCTCATTGGGACTATTTAAGATGTTTACATGGCCATGTCCAAATGAATCCAGATGTGTCTGGATTATGTTTGGTAATCTTAAGTAGTGATGAAATGAGAAACAGAATCGTTAAATCATTAAATGACATTGATCCATATTCATGTTTAACCCGGTATCTGAACAAAGGGATAATAAATGCCTCAACCATTTAAATATACTTTAAGAAACTATACTTAAATATTTCTGGGAGCATTGGCGTGTTGCTAGACGCTAACCAATGTTATTACCTTCATTTGTTACGAGCTCAAGTGGGATCTGTTAGTATGTGATTACGTAAAATGAACGTATGTCCGGAAATGATTTGAGCCTACGGGGTCACACGTCTCGATTCAAATATAGTTAATATTAATTGATTTATTAATTAATATGGATCACGAATAAGTTAACGAACGGTCGTTAATATTTAACGGTTACTAGCTAACGATCGTTAAAGTAAGGAGATAAAACGATTAAGGGAAGGTTCTAGAAAAGCCATAGGGTTTCCTAGTGAAACCCTAAACTTGATGGCCAAGTTTGGGTCTACCTATAAATAAAAAAGGTAGGCTTATGGTTTTCTTGAAAAATTACACATAAGAATTGTAACTCTAAAACCTCTCATCTTCCCCTCTCCTCTCTTCTCTTGGACGGCCAAAACCAAGGGAAAACCCTTTGGGTTTTTGGTTTTCGGTTTTGAATAAGGAGATCAAGCCAAAGGTTGCTCGGTCCATGATCAAGTGCTAGCACACCTATATCGGTGGATCGTGTGTGCAATCGTAGAGGGATTTACTTCAAATCCTTTTAAAGTTTCTTTACTTTATCATCTACATTAAGAGGTATTCCTTAATCCTATTTCAAGGTTAATTATTTGATTACATGGTTTGATTTGCTTCCGCTGTGTACTCGTGAATAATGATATTTAGTTATATATTCCAACACACCCAACGTTCACTTGCATCGGCCAAATGTGGCCGATGCCACAAGCCGATAGTTTCCGACAAGTATGGTGTAGTTTGCCAATGAGCCGATTGTTGCCGATAGTCTTGCCGATAGATTTTTGCCGACTCCACCTTTGCCCCTAATAATTTTGAAAACTCATTGACCAGTTCTTTGCACGTGTTTTTTTGTGGCATTTAACATTTAGTAAGAATTTCTATTTTTAAATTTTTGCTAGATGAATAAAATTAAAAATAAACTAACGATTGATTTGAAAATCCGTTTAAACTTTTAACGATTATAAAATAATTATTATGATTAAAATTTGTTATCACCGTAAGTTTTTTAATCAAAGTATAAATTATTCTAAATAATAAGTGAAACTAAAAGAGAATGAACTTTTTTCTAGGCAAATACTACGTAATATTATGAATATACAAAATACCTTAAGAAAATTGTATAAGGAGAAAAACTGGATCAGTTACTCTAAGGGACTGTTTGTTTTTTTAGTCATTAAGTAACTGAATTAATAAAGTGACTGAATTTTGATAAATAATGTCTGTATGAATTAAGTTAATATAGTTGTTTTTTGTTTATTAAGTCAAAAAAACAAACACTTTTGATAACTTAATGAATTAAGTATTTTTGATTAAGTCATGACTTTTTTATTAAGACATTTAACAAACACCACCTAATTGTTCTATTTGTTTGATTTTGATCAACTATTATGAGATGTTTTTCTGTCAAGTTATTAATTCTTTTTAATCAACTATCAAGATTTGTTTAAAGTTTAAAGCATATGCGTAAGAGAATTTGTATATACTTAACTTCAGTTTTAATGGAGACTTATCATGAAAAAACCTTTGTCTTTAATACTTATATCAAAACTTGAATTTAAAATTAAAATTTTAAGTTTATATGTTTTGACTCTTTTGTGAAAATTCTAGTTCCTCTCTCTTTTTGGAAAGAATTATAAAAAAAGTTAGTTTGAAAATGACCCAATTGCCCTTAATGAACAACCCTTTTATGAAAGGATATGTTAGGATCCCCGTTGCAACAACTTGAGGGATCAAGTTAGAAAAATTTTAACCCTTAAATTAAAATCAAAGGTCAAAATTTAAAAATAATCCTTAAATCTTAACTGAGGAACTTGAAGGAATCCTAATCCTTTATGGAAAAAGTTATTAGAAATTATCCACTTCGTCCTTAAAAACTAATTTACACCCTAATATTTTACTTACTAATTTAAACTATAAGTCTTTGTCTTATAAAATATTTTCAATACAACATTTACATCAGTTACATTTACATTGATCGACACCACTCGACGCCACCACACCACAAATAGTCGCCGTCATCACCACTCGTCGTCAACTCCACCAGACCGTCGTCCCCGTCACCATAACTACATTGCATGGGTACCGTAATATATAGTCTTAAATGAAATTTTTTTTTATTGATATAGTTGATACGGTACATACTTGTTAGACTCTTATGAAGCGAGTCGATTTACACTAAAAACGAGATGACTCGATGGGTGACTATTTTTTCTCCCGACTCTTACGAGTCGCGGTGTGAACTTGAAACGTCAATACGAGTCGCAAACTTATGATTGTTGTAGTTTGATATTATGGTTATATATTATATATCATATTGTTGTAGTACGAATTTGGAGATAAACTCTAAGTTTATGACTTAAAAGTATCTAATATGTAATATTTTGGTAATGTATTAAGATAATCAACTTATATTTTGTTTATAAATACGTCACATATATATAATTATATAATATTATGTAGTATATAAAAATGTCTAAACTTTTACAAGTCGAGTCACGTTTCAAGTCACGAGTCAAAAATCATGTTCCGGAAAGTGGGGTGGCCAGCTAGTCGGAATTAGACTTTCCATTCAATTCGTGACACATGATGGCGAGATTCCTCTACCACCACTCTGTATAAATAGAGGCTTGATTTGATAAGTTTTTGTGCTCTTACAAAAACAAAAAAACATAAGTTTTCTACCTGTTTCTATCGAAAAGCTATGGCCCTCCAATATGAAAACTTCTCTACCATTTAGATCGGAGAATTTATGGAGGAAATCTGGTTTTAAATTACCAGAAACCACACGATTATATAGCCAAAGGGAATACGCCGCGCCTAAAATCATCCCAAGCGCTGCTAATGTGGCTACTAAGCTATTTCTTTGGAAAGCTCCTACTAAGATGAGAAATTCCCCGATAAAGCTGCTAGTTTCGAGTCGAGTTAACAACTATGATACGGTATATCATTACTGCATCATTTTCCCTTGTTTGTAAGTATATTTTGGACAATAACATTGTTTAAACGTTGGAAAGAAGGGGGTAGAGTAGATCAAACTGGATTTGGGCTAGGAAAAATGATGTCATGGTGTGTGTATGTATGCATATCTTCTGACATCTGAGTTATGCACTGGGACCTAACTGGGAGACTGCCAAAAGTAATTATTAGTCAGATTTGATTGGTCATGAATGGTTACATCAAACCTTTTCATTTTGATTTGCCATTTTTTACAATATTAATCGAGGGATGTTTGTACCTACATGCACTAGTTCCATCTTTTAGTTTTTTGTTCAATTACATTTATATAGAATATAGATATATGGTACAACAGGTATAATTTTAGCGTCCATCATTTCATATCATATATCTTATCGATCACCCCCCGTTTTATATGGCTTTCCCCATTGGGAGGGTCGTCACCTGAAATTATTCCCTGCCTGCCTTATCAACAACCATATTACGTCCCTAAAACTAAATACAGTAATTATATTTTTGGCCTTTTTCTTTTGATAAAAAAATTACCCACCAACATGGCAACATCCAACTTAAGTTTGAGTTGTTATTTTGTAAGGGTTAATTTTAAGGATCGATAAAAGAATACTCAATAAATGATATCCTTAATTAAGTCGGTCATGTCACATGATCAAATTTGCTCGATTGAGTTCTCTTTTTAGTTACTTACGATTTTGGTGTAGCGACTCAAATTGGCATAAATTTTTCAACAAGAAAAAAAAGGGAGGCAAAATACAATGCCCGCCAACACCATGAAGTTATGAACATTATTAAATTTTGACAACATGGAATGAGATGTCCTGGCATGTGTTATGATTCAACATTATGTTGGCATAAGGGGCAAGAAATGTCGTCGATGTCCAAACCTTTATTGTTGAGATTTAATTGTGAAGATAGGCGATCAGGTAAAAGACGCCACATAAAGATATTAACTTTCTTAGGCACTAACGAATTCCACCTGGCATGTGTTATATCGATTAGAAAATGTTGGCATAGCATAATACCTTTAGTTCTTAACAAAACAGTTGGTTTAATATTATATGAAAAAATATAACAAATCCCTGAAATTTTCTTATGAAACTTTCTTTTAATTCCACAAAAAGTTGGGACACGTGATTTATTATTCTATTTATCGTCGTCTCGTACATTAGTTTAACCAAATGCTTTGATCGATCTCGTGGTTAAAAGAGCTTTTAAGAGAAAGTTCAGATAAGGACGTCCTTTTATATGAAAGTGAACAAAAGGCTGATTTTTTTTACATGAAGTATAAGATGGTTTATAAAAACAATACCATGTCCCCCCTCAAATATATCCTCAACTCGATCTCCTCTTTTCCTATATCCTTTTGCACCCCCATAATTTTATAGAAACTAATTAAATATACATAGACGAAACACATGAACTTTATGCACCATATACAATTAAGTACATTATAAGGAATATGTCTACATTTTTCTTCGCACTTTTAATAAGTTGCATAATTCTTATACTAATTTTTTTAAAATGTATTCACCATTGTAGTGTATAAAAAGGTTATAGTTTTACATGTTCATTAGTGTAGACACGCTTATAAGCACCCAATTTTAACTTTAAAGGTGAATTTCATTAATATGCACAAATTTACAAATTTACAAACAAATAAGAAATACCAAGGCAATGCCTTATACAATTGACATCTAAAACTGCAAAACAACTACCAGAACCTAAATTCTCATCACAACCAAACCATGGCAAACTCAAACATACTGCATCTGCCCAATTAGTGTTAGAATGAGACCAAGAAGCGTCATCTTTCACCGCTCTCTATTCTCATTCGCATACACTAAAATTGAGCAGACTGCACAGCAACAAACCAGCATTACCTCTATTCAGAACTAGCTACCAATTCATTATTTTTCCAAGTCAAGTTCCATCTTCCAGCCACAATATCCACATTCTTAGACTTCTTTACTCTAAGAGAAAGCAGCTTATGCCTTACATTCTCCTTAATCAAATTGCACAGAACATCCTCCCTTCTTCCTTCTTTCTTGAAAATCCTCAAATTTCTTTCCTGCCATATGTAATATACAGCTGCAGCCAACATAAGCTTGCTGACAATTACTGTAATATTATTCTGGACCTTCTTAGCTGCAATCTGGCCAACTAATTCCACCATATTCATGCTGCTCCTTAACATAGGAGCCAATTCAGTAATATATGTCCAGACTTTCCTGGCATACCCACATTGAAAGAACAAATGATCATGGCTATCCTCTCCTCCCTTGCAAAGAGCACAATGGAGATCTGCATGATGCTGCCATTTCAACATTCTATCTTGAGTCATTAATTTCCTCTGCACTGCCAACCACAAAATAAAAGCATGTCTAGGCATCATATGACTGAACCAGATAACATGCTTCCACTCCACATTAGCCCAGTTTGTTCTCAAGTCCTTCCAAGCTTGATTAGTGCTAAACTGCACTAAACTGTTCTTGTTACTGACCCATTTAACCTTATCATTACTGCTTTCTTGCATGATTGGAGCATTAATATTTCTTAAAAAACTAAATTTCTCCTCCCAACCAATTGGCCACTTCCATCCTCCAGTATTAACCATCTCAGCAATTGTCAAATTATCACTTAATCTTGCCTCATAAATGGTTCTTCTTGAAATTTTATCACATAAAAGTCCACCCTCACACCACTTATCATACCAAACAGAAATCTTCCTTCCATTCCCAATTTCATATCTAACATGACCTTTGATCTTGTCTCTTAAATCCATCATAGTTTTCCAACCCCAACTATCTTGTTTATCCACTGAGACAGTCCAGATACTTTTACCTTTTAATTTGACTATATTCACCCATTTAGCCCACAGTGAATCTTTGTTTTCCAGAATTTTCCAAAACTGTCTCACAAGTAACACTTCATTCCACTGTTTCATGTCTTTCAATCCCAGTCCTCCTTGATCTTTAGGCTTACAAACACTTTTCCATGCCACTCTAGCTTTTCCTTTTACAGAACCACCAGCATTCCATAAAAAGCTTTTAAGCAGCTTCTCAATATCCTTAATAACAGAACAAGGCAACATGTACACAGAAGCCCAGTAAACTTGCATTGAAGCCAAGACAGAAGAAATTAATTGAACTCTACCAGCATAAGATAGCAATTTATTTCTCCAACACTCAATCCTATTCTTTACTCTATCAATGAGCACCTTGCAGTCTGCAGTCCCCAATTTCTTTGCTAAAAGAGGCACCCCCAGGTATCTAACAAGTAACTTCCCACATTTAAAAGGCAAAATGTTCAACAAATCATGTTTGTCTCTCTCATCCATGCTTCCAAAAAACATACTGCTTTTACTAAGATTAGGCATTAAACCAGAAATTTTAGAAAACTCATCCAATGATTGTTTTACTACTCTGACTGATCCAACATTACCTTTACATAAAACCAAGAGGTCATCAGCAAAACACATATGGGGAAGCTTCAATTCCTTACATCCAAAATGATACTTATACTCCTTAGAAGCTGCAATATTCTTGCACATAATCAAGTTAAAAACTTCCATCACCAAAGTAAACAAATAAGGGGATATAGGATCCCCTTGTCTCAATCCTCTGCCCCCTTTAAAGTATCCATGCACCTCTCCATTTATACAAATAGAAAATTTAGTTGATGTAACACAAGTCATAATCCAGTGTATCATCCTTTCATGGAAGCCAAATTTCTTTAAAATGCTCCTCAAAAAACTCCAACTAACAGTATCATATGCCTTTTGAATATCTATTTGCATTGCACACCTCTTTGGCCCATTCTTCCTATTATACCCTCTTAACAATTCTTGAGCAATTAAGATGTTGTCTTGAATATGTCTACCAGGTACAAAAGCACTTTGGTTGATATGCACAATCTTTCCAAGCCCAGTCTGAATTCTCTTTGTAATTATCTTGCTAATGCACTTATAAACCACATTACAACAAGCAATAGGTCTGAAATCAGACACCTTTTGAGGGGTAGCAATCTTAGGAATTAAAGCTATCAATGTGGCATTCATTTCACCCAGCAGTTTACCATTAGTAAAAAATTCCTTTACAGCAGCACAAACATCCTTTCCAACCACATCCCAAGACTTTTTAAAGAATCCAGAGGTGTACCCATCAGGCCCAGAAGCCTTATTACTATCAATGTCAAACAATGCCTCCTTCATTTCATCATCAGAGACATATCTAACCATTTCAGCAGCATCATCTTTAGTAAGAGTATTTTTAAAAATATCTTCTACTAATGGCTCCACATGATCAGTTTTCCCAAGGAAATTTTCAAAATGTGTCACAAATTGTGCAACCACCTCTTCTCCTTCATATCTATTTCCCTTGTCATCACAAATAACCTCAACTTTATTTTTATTCCTTTTAGCCTTTAACATACTATGAAAGTATGCAGTATTTCTGTCACCCTCTTTAAGCCACTGCACTTTTACTTTTTGTTGTAGCAAGTTTATTTCATCCTTGGCAGCCACAATATAGTCATTTAATGACTTAGCAGCTTCTTTTCTAAACTCTCCATTAAAAGGATCTTTATCACAAGCTTCCTGATCCCTCCTCAGCTTTTCCTTTAAACTACTAGCTTTCTCAAACACATTGCCACTACTCCAACTCATTTATTGAGAGGTTTTTTCAACTTTTTTAAATTCTGCACTAATCTATACATATGATACCCCATACCATTCTCATCCCACTCCTTTTTTACCAAATCCAAAAAACCATCTTTTCCAGTAATGAAATTAGAGAACCTAAATGATCTGCCTTTTCGAATATAATCCTCCTTAAAAATCACAACTGCTGGACTATGATCAGAAATTAGGTAGGGTAAAAACATCCCATGAGCTTTAGGAAACTTTCTTAAGAATTCCTCATTAACCAGTATTCTATCCAATTTCTTTAAAATACTGCACTCCTTACTCTTTAGAGATTTAGTCCAAGTAAAGTGGAAACCACTGCTACCAATATTCTCAACTTCTAACAAATTGACAATATCTCTAAATTCACACATCTCCAAAGAAGCATAAGACCCTCCTGCAGAGTGCTCATTAGTGTTAAGGGTAACATTTAAATCACCCACAAGCACCCAAGGCCACTCTCCTACCAACTGTTTATGCCTTTCTAAATCCTTCCAAAGAGCTCTTCTCTCAATTCCATTATTACTGGCATACACAAAACTACAATAAAATTTAACCTTGCCCTGATTGGCTTCAATACTGCATAACATAACTTGTTTACTCATATCAATCATCATTAGATTCACATTGTTGGGGTTCCACCCAATCAAAATTCTGCAACAAGTTGGGCTATGTTTAATATTAGAGATCCAATCCCAATTCTTAAACACCTTATCTCCAACCTTACTTACAGTGTTAACTTTCAGGTGAGATTCAATAAAAGCACAAATCTGCAGTTTCTCCTATTTAATAAACTTAATGGCCTCATTCTGCTTAAGATCATTATTCATCCCTCTAATATCCCAACATGCAATTTTAAACTCCATTAAAAAACAAAGAAAACTACCAAGCACAATAATACTCAATTAAACAATTGAGTATCATTTCCACTTATTTCATCAGCAATCAATTCCTTAATTGCCTCATTCTCATTTTCCCATACATTCTCTTCATCAGAATTCTCACACTCCTTATGCACAGCTTCCCATCTCTCCTTGAAATAGTTTATCATCTTTTTAGACCAATCCTTAGTTACTTCTATAGATGGCTGCTGATTATTCTTAACATATTTATCAACAATCAACTTTTCTCCATAATCCACATCATCTCCCTTACCTTCCTCCTCCTCAGCTAAAATAGCATATTTATTAATATTCCTCTCATTTTCTTTAATCTGATCATCATTCTTCTTATTCCTTCCTTCCTTATCCTGCTCATTACTTCCTACTACTTTACTTTTGTCACACCCCGTTGTAGCGAAAATACAGGGTTAACAAATAACTGCGTACTAATTAGAAGATAAATAGAGATTACATCCATTAATCCAAATACAAGTTTATTACAAGTATAATCGTTCAGATGTGGACCCCAATACACGGATACAGACTATCCTCAATTGGAAATGGGCCCACTATATACAATAATAACATTTGGACAGTCTAGTACAATTAGAACTAATAATATGATAGTCCTCAGATGTCTTACACTAATTGTACGTCCAAAGTTCAAAAGATGGCTCTAAAATGCCATATACGCTTCCAATACTTACTGTTGGTTCCCTGAAAAACATGAAATTTGAGAGGATCAACTATCAAAATAGTTGGTGAGTTTACAGTGTGTTTGACCAATGTTTAACCATCATTGATTTCAAAGCAATGACGTGTAGTTATAAAAGACCAGACAGTCAGTATATCAAATCTGACAACATTTTTATAACAAGACAGTCAGTATATCAAATCTGACACATCTCTTTTACTTTATAACAAGACAGCCAGTATATCTAAATCTGGACACATCTTATATCACAATTTATAACAAGGTAGTCAGTATATCAAATCTGAACTCATCTTATATCAAGTCAATCAGTATATCTAGATCTGATGACAGCATATGACAGCCAGAATACAACATCCGACAGTATCAGCCAATATGCCTTGCACAGGATAGAACTACCTAGCTATAGACCCTAGAATGCCATAACTGACAATGTGATTTAAATTACGAGTTGTCACAACTTTGCCACATTTTCTTATTATGGCCATCAGTCTTATGGTTACCATTAAACCAATTATTCCTATAATTCACAAAGTGCTTTTTACCCCTTGGTCTCATAAATGCATTCTCATTCTCCTTCTCCTCATTCTGTCCATTCCTATTCTCCTTGATATGTCTATCACACTCTACTTCTTTACTCTGTATTTTACATTTCTCACTAGTATGTCCAAACACTTTACACTGCTTACACATATCTGGCTTCCAACTATACTCCACATCAACAAACTTAGTCTTTTTAGTATTATTCTGTTCATCCTTATACAACACTTTTATTTTGTCCTGTAGTTCTTTTTTAGCATCAACTTCCACAAGAACTCTTGCATATCCTAATCTACCAACACCTTTATGACACATCTCAGCAGTCATGGAATCCATTTTTAAAGGTTTCCCTAGTCTACTAGCCAGGGCACTTATTCCTCTCACATTCCATGCCTCAAGAGGCACATTTAGCAGTTTAATCCATAGAGGAATTTCACCCTGATCAGTCGTTTCTATATTCACATCAGCACTCCATTCTTGAATCACCAATGGCTTTCCATTAACCATCCATGGGCTTTGTTTTATCACATTATTCATTCCTTCCAGACTCCTAAACTTAAAGTAACATATCTCATTTAAATCTTTCATTATTTCTCCAAGTCCATATTTTCCCCACATTCTTCTCAAATTGTACCTCATTTCATTCAGACTCATTTTACAACCCACAAAAAAACCACAAGCAGTAAACTGCCATTTCTTACTCCCTTCAGCCACTAATTCTTCCTCAAATATAACAACCTCTTCTCCTTTCTCATTACCAGTAGGAACAAAGCACAAATTATTATCCAAATCTCTACTATTCTTAACAATCTTAGCATATGAATTACTAGGCATAGCACTAATTTTATCATTATTAACAACAGATGGAGAAGGAACATTACCAATACTGCAAGCAACAGTCTCTGCAGTACTGCATATCTCCCTCTCAGCATCCCTTTTCTCATCTTTACTGCCATTTTTACTTCCTTCTTTCCTCTTCCTTATCACCATGTGCAGTCTGCATATCCTTTTGCATTCCTGCTGAATCAATAAGAGTCTCTCCCTTCTCCAAATCTTTATTCATATCTTTATTGTTGTAGTTATCTCCTTTATTACCATTTTCCTCCTCCAAATTGAATACACTGACGTCATCATCCTCAATTCTGTAATTCACGGCATTACTATCTTTATTTTGCTTATTATTCTTATTATTCTTATTATTAATCACATAATCACCTAAATTTATTGGAGTTCTAGTATTCCTACCAGAAGATCTTCTTTTCGGCATTTTAAAACAAAATCCCAAATTCTAGGGTTTTTTATTGCATTAGAAATTCACAAAATTACTCCAATAGTGTTATGCAGAATGATCAATAGATCGGAAATAGCGAAAGAATGATGAAAATTGGTGTAGAAATGATAGAGAAACGAAGCTTATTAATGGTGGAAATTTAAATCAATTTTCCCGCCATAATCGCCATACGGGTAGAGGGAGAGAGAGGTTTAGCGTTTTGACAACAACAATAAGCACCCAATATTTACACACAAAGAATGTGCATAAAAATTAGGTCATAAAAATTAGGTGTGAATATTGGTTTACTTTAACATCAAGTACAAAACTCACAATGACTTTTTTTCATGTGTGTTAGCCTCAAACTCATGTAATCACAACGAATTTGAAACGATGAGTAAATACATGAATACTAATTGTTACGTAATTTAAAGAGACCTTATTTCGAAAATTTGCTTTAGATCCCGGCCACAAACTTTTCAACACGTCTCTGACTCAAGCAGGTCGATCGATAGATATATAATTCGAAATTTTTTCTTATACGAGTATATAATAACCGTACGTGGTAATTAAATGCATGTACCATTAAATCATTAATTGTCTCGATCTAGCTCAGTTGTTTTCAAATTACTACATGGATATATATATATATGGCTTTGTATATAAGTATTCCTCATCATTATAACCTTTAATACACGGGGCCTAAAAGAGTGTGGCTGTGGGGATGAGTACCGGGGGTTTAGAAAGAAAACAGATCAATCCATCGAAGGAATATGGCAATATATATAATTTGCTGACGTACGTAGTAAATATATAAAACGATCTATATATATATATATATATATATATATATATATATGACCCTCGTCAGTGGACTGTAGTTCATTGGTAATCGGAGACATTACCACTGAGGATAGCCAAAATATATATACATNTATGACAGACACACACCCACCATGCACTGTGTCTCTCTCTGTGTCTGGTTTTTCCATAAAGACGCAAATATTATCTCACACAAACACATTGTTTTTCACCTTACACTGCACACTACTACTACTGCTTCTCTTTTTGTGCCCCACTGTTCTTCTACACCTCCTAGGGTTTCAACACATATATTTGCATATGATGGAGTATAATATATTTTTACATATATATATTTTACTTGTGCGTATAGTACGTATTTAATTAAGTTGTCTATGTGTATTGAATGCATCAAAGCTTTAAACAGAAGTTTTGACATGGACTTGTAAATATCCGGACAATAAATATAGTACGAGTACATTTTTAATTTATTAAACCAAAGCTAGCTAGCTAGTTGCAAACATTACACCTCATCCTAGAGCTGCAAATAGGAATTAGACGATTATGATTTGATATATTTCATATATATACCCATTTAAATATTATAAAAATTACTCGAACTTTAACTTCATTATTGGTGTACAGATCGATCATATCTCATCTTATTAATTGGATGTGTTAAATATCTCTACTCTTTCAAAGTAAATATATAGTCAAAAACAGTTTTGGATGTAGTGGCTCGCTCGACCCTCATATATGAATATGACTTTTTATACCTTATCCTCTTTTGTACTTAGAATCTAGCTATAATTGTTGTATGTTTGGGTGGTCTTGTCGAGGTTGGTCTTCTTTATGCATTTTCGGAATTTTTAACAATGTAAGTAAGGTTTTAAGCTTGTGGCCAATTTTCTTACACTTTTGTGTGATTCAAAAGGTTGATAATCAACTATTTAAACTGGTTCAAAGTTAGCTGCCTATTCATAATATTGGGTGGATACTTAACTTACTCCACTGTTATGGTTATGATCATGTTAAGTCTTGATTTAAGACCTTGTGCTATGTGCAGAGACGAAAACAAGGGGGACTAGGTGGTGCCAAGCCTTCTCCAACAGGCGCAAACGCAACGGATTTTTATAGCTCGGTCAAAGATTTTTCGAAGTTTATATATTAATTAAGACGTACCCCTCCAATTACTCAAAAAACACCGTATCCTGGCTTCACCACTGGCTATGTGTATGGTAAAGATGTTTTCACCCATTCCCAGTTGAGCAGTGTGCCATTAACACTTTTTTTTACACTTTTAGATAAGGTTCTAACTTCTAACACGGTTGATATATTCTGGTTCGCTACAAATATGTATATTAAAATTTCTAACAACAAAAAATGCTAAGAATTAAACTAGACAAAGGGGAAGGGTACGGTGGCAGAAGAAGAAATAAGTTTCTTTTGAAAAGTAGAAGAAGAAATAAGTATAGGATTTAAAATAGAATATTGATTAACTCCCGAAATCAAGCAAAATTTATCAAATTTTGAGAAGCTAAACTGGAGAAAGTAAAATAAAATGGAAAAATGTTTATTTTACTCCTTGTAATTTGTAAACAGCACTATTGCAATAATTCGTTCATGAGGTTTCTATAATTAGTTTGGTTATATTTTGTAGGTAGAGACATTGATGATGGCTTACCAAAAAGGTTCACAGAAGGATTGGAAAGTAGTTGAACCAATCGAATTTAACGTGTAACCGGATGGCTAATCATCTTCGAAATGGCCTATTTTGTTACTTGTCTTTTAATTAACTACCCATGCTTAGTGTTAAGCCAATATTTTAATGATGTTTTCACATAAGTTATACCAACCTCCCAAATATTGATTTTTTTTAAAAGCAAGTTAGTAGTTACTATTCGATACACCACAATGACATCCAATTGAGCAGTATGCACGCGGAGCTAGAACCACACATGCCTGAATATAAAATATAAAATATAAACCACCATCAAGGTGATAAAGTAATTAGATGTCTTTACAAAAGTCTTTATGTTGCAACTATCCTTGAAGTATTTGGATGATGTATACGCATGTATGAAAACAGTCTTATGTTCCAACTATCCTTGAAATATTTTTGATGATGTATTGCACACATGCAGTTAAAAATTCGAATATCCAGATGATTTAAATGGAAAAAAACCTCATTTAATTTATGTAATTTTTAAATATAAAAAATATATATTTATACATATTTATATGTAATTAATTAAGCTGATAACTTATGAAAAAGAAAAAAGAAATATAAATATAATGGAGACAAGAAATATTTGTATAGTCTGTAAAGGGGTGAGGTTCGCAGGGCACATCCAATAAACCCACGTCAAGTCCAAGTGGGGAAAACCAAATAGTGATTCAAATGGCAACCACGTAATATGTTCCCAATTTAAGGTCCTAAAAGAAAAATATAATTATTAGCCTCCCTTTTAAAGGTATGCCTTTTTGTTAACGAACAACTTTATTAGTTCATGGTACTTAAAATGCCATTAAAAACAGATAGAATAATTTAACAACTCGTTTACTCAAAATAAAGTTTTCTTGTACGAGGCATTCTAATTATAACCACTTTAAGAATCTCGTGAGTGTGGCCTATTCTTCTTGTCTAGGTTCGTTATCTAAATTAGAACAACATACGAATATAAATTTATATGTTATATTACATATATATAGTTCTGGTTCAAATAAAACAATTTTTTTCTATTAACCAAAAAATGTTGGTGAATTATGAAATATTCGTGTATCAGTTTATATATATTTGTGATATATTAATTCCCGTACATTAAATTTAAAAATAACCATTTTAATTTATGATGCTTAAGATAATTGTTGCATGTACTATCAAATTTAAAATATTATGATTTGTAATAAAAAATGACTTGATAACTTCGTTATTTAGTATCTAAAAAGTTGATAAATCTTGCGTGAACTTTTGGATATTTTTAGCAAGAAGTTAAATTAATGGTTTAGGATGAAAAAAAAAAAATATTCTTCCAATGAGTTTTTTAACCATAGTACACGTATAATAATGAACAAGGCAACATTAACAATAGTGTAGAGTGGGTCTCATTTGACCAGTGAAGAATGTAAATAAGTCATATCAATATCACACAACAATTACATAATCACTTTCACATGCAATAAAACTATATATAAATAATAATAACTTTCGCATAGGGTTTTTTTTCTTCCAACGTGACCATATCCACACTTCCACAGTGGCCTCACCATGTACCCATCACGCTATAGCCCGCAGTAGACCACACAAACCACCTGGGCGTGGTGGTGTGATCATCCGATACCACATAGACAATCTTGAGATACTCTTAGGTAGGAGTGTTTATCGAACTGTCAAGCCATTCAAACTGCACTGAACCGGATATTTGGGTTGGTTTAAACAGATTGAATTGTTAATTTCTGGTTCGGTGATTCTTTTAAAACTTATTCACTGATTCACATATCCCGTCAATATCAAAATACATAACAATTTAAACCAAACACCCCAATAAAGTGTACATGCGTTTTTTTAACGGCTAATAAATAAAGTCGGGTTATTTTAACTTGGGTAACCCAACGAAAGTCGAACTCATACCTTCATAAAAATAATAAGTTTGAGCTAGCTCCTAACTTGATAAATAAAATTTAAATACTTTCCTATTGTATCCGTGAGTCATTAGCAACAAATTAGTGTCCGTTAATTAATATAATAAGGCATAGGGTAACACGATCAGGAAAAGGTCAACCCGACCAGGGGCATTAGCGGCGACATCGCCGCTAATACTCTGTTACTGACGGGAGGCGCTAATATTATGCCAGATTAGCCGTTACTGACATGGGGGCCCGCAGTATTAGCGTCGACGTCACCGCTAATGCTGTCTGGTCGGGGTTTGACTTTTTTTGCCTGGTGGGCTTATGTTCCTCGTATAATAAACCACAAGATATAGAGATTACACATGCAGTTTGATTATTTTTAGGTTATATAATAATGAAAGACCGCCTCTAAATAAATAAAGCCAACTGGAATTTTATCAACTTTCACCCCTTTGCAATCATTGTCCTACTACTACGGGTCTTCAATCCCTCCACCACAAATATCTCTCTCTCCCCCATCATCTCTCGCCTTTCTCTTACGCCACTTTACTTCTCCGCCGCACACCGTGCCCAATCCCTCATCTCTTTCCGGCACCTCCCATCACACACTTCATTTCACCATCATGTCCTTTCCAAGGTAATTTAAATCATATCATATCATCCTTTTATTATTATTATTATTATCATATGACATATATATCACCAATCACACACAAACATATCTATATGTTTCCCACACACATATATATTTTACACACACGCCTATTTTTAACAACTTTATGATAACTGATTGATGAAACCTGATCTTTAACTTACTCACTAAAAACTTGTCATGTATATATAGTTTTCCATATATACCGGGCTTTTTTTAATGTTGTGTGTACGTGTGTATTAAGTTCTTTCCATATGATCTTATAATACTTTTTGTAAGTTAACTTTATTTTTAGTAAAACTTGAACTAAAACAAATTCTATGAATACTTTCCATGCAGGGATCTATAAAAAATAATCCTATCCGTTACATCTTAGTATTTTTTGTGTAAATGGAAATGAACAATCTAAGCAGGGTGGAATCTCATGTAGCTCAAAAAAACCGGCGACATAAGTTAAGATTTCAACAAAACTCCGGCGGTGATCACTTCAACCACCACCACCAACAACCACCACCACCACAAGACCACCACCACCCATCACCCTTTTCATATAACCCTAATGTCTTCCCTTCAGAAATGATGATTTCAGTCGCTAGAAATCCACATCTTTTATTACCTCCCTCTTTTGCTGCTTCTCATGATCATCATCAAGATTCTTGTATGAGTTCGGGTTCGGGTTCGGGTGTTGGTTGTTCTCAACCCGAAAGAATGTTAACAAGTACTAGTTCTAATAATAATAATAATAGTGGTACTACTAATTATGCTATTTTTCCTTACCAACAACAAGATTGTAGTAACAACAATTGGAAAACAATTGTTAATAATAATAATAATAATAATGATTATTGGAATGTTGTTAGTAATTCCAACGTTGTTAATTCCATGAATTCCACCTATGGTTTCTATCATGATAATAATATTGTACCATTTTATAACCATAATAATAATAATAATAATATTAATAATAATAATCAACAAGTGACACTTGCACAATATCCTCGAACAACCAAGAATAATAATAATGATTATAATAATAATGATCATGTTTATAAAGACCAAACAACAAGTGCTACTCAAGGCTTGTCATTATCACTTTCATCAGTTGTGCAACTTAAAGAAGATGATCATCATCATCAACAACCCATGTTACAACCGGGTCAAAAATCAACAAAGTCGGATCATTTACCGAACCCGGATCCGAAATCTATCAATATGGGTGGTGGTGTTTATGTTTCAGGTTTGGGTCATAGTAACATTGGGCCATTGGGTCCATTTACTGGTTATGCAACGGTTTTAAAGAATTCAAAGTATATGAAGCCAGCACAACAAGTGTTGAATAAATGCTGTGATGTAGGGTTTCAAGAGTTGGTTCAAACATGTCTTGGTGTTTACCCTCAGAAGATTCTTGAAGAAGAAATGAGTTGGGCATCTGATTATTGTTCGGTTTCTAATTCATTTAATGGCTTGGATGAATATGTTAATTTTAATGGCCGAAGTAGCTCCGGTAGGCCTGAATTTCACCGGAAGAAGGCCAAGTTGTTATATATGCAAGAGGAGGTATAGCATACTTCTCATTTATCTTTCATTATTCATACCTTTTCATACAAACTAAGAAATTAATATACCTAAAGCATAAAGATTTATTAGTGAATAGTGATGAGAATGAGATAGAGTAGGATTGGTTTAACTTCAAGAATCGCGGTAATTTTTTTATATTTATTTTTTTGACTCGCATTCTATCTTACTCCTAAGTTACACGCCTGAAATGAACAATAAATTATTGCTATATATCTATTATTCATGGCTAGTAATGATGCTAAACGAGAAAATGTGATTCATTTTTGTAAACTACAATGATATATGCTTTTATGGTTCATATGATATAGTCTTTTAGTTTGTTTTTTTTTTTTATGGGTAAATTTGAACACTTAGTTTACTTGCAATTAGGGGACAGATTAAACAAATTAGAACTGTAGTTGCCCCACTCTTTTGTGACTAAAAATGATTCAGCCATCACAATGATTGTTCTTAACTTCACATCAAACTAGCGAATTCAACTTTGTGTCTTGTTTCTACTAGAATGTTATACTGTTAAGTTGACTACTTGAATTGTAGTATATGTTATTGTGTTAAGTTTTGTAGATGATATATACACACTGTTTTGTTTTTAATTTCTCATTTTATGAATCATGGTTAGTTTCTTAATCTGAATTATTGTTTTGGTTTTGTATCACTAGATATGCCGAAGGTACAAGCAGTACTTGCAGCAAATGCAAATGGTGATTTCATCATTTGAGACTGTAGCAGGACTTAGTGAAGCCACTCCTTATGTTTGTTTGGCTCTCAAGGCGGTTTCAGGACATTTTCACTATGTAAAGGATGTGATTTCCGAGCAATTGTCGCAAATGAAGAAAATGGTAGAAGACGGCTTGTGTTCTTCCACCACCACGAGTGGGAAAGCTTTTGATGCTAACGTAACAAGCTCTTCGAAGCTAAAATCAGTTGATCAACAAATTGTAAAATATCGTGGTGGTGGTGGTGGTGCTGCTGGATTCTTTACAGCACCACAACCAGTCGGGAGGCCACAAAGAGGCCTTCCAGAACGAGCAATCTCCGTTCTCAAAACATGGCTTTTCGATCATTTCCTTCATCCGTAATACTCTATTTTTACCCTTTCTTGTCTCTATATTAATGTATGCATTTAGTTGTCTCACTTTTCTGTTTTTTTGCTGAAACTTTAGTGGTTTGTTTTGATATTTTTGTGAAAGTAACAGTTGATAGAAACCATATACATGGTTATAAAATGTTCATAATTAAGTTTGATTGTACTATGATGAGCAGGTACCCTTCAGATACCGACAAGCATATGTTGGCTACTCAAACTGGCTTAACCAGAAATCAGGTTAGCCATATTTAACTTCTGTTGGTCAAACTTGGGCCCTGTCTATATATAAATTTCTTCTGATTATTTAAACCTTCTGACTTACCATTTCTTTTACTGTTTACTTAAATGTTGACTTTGAAATTCATCGATGAAATTTTTATAATATCAACAGGATATACTATAGTTACGCTGAATTATTGCAACTCTGTGAAAAAGAGTTGGGAATAACATTCTTTCGTATCGATATATCTTATGTTAGAACGTAACAATATCTACTATTTGATAGTATCGTAAAATGGATTGTCCTTTTAAATCGTTAAAATGTGACACCAGCTTTAAGGATTTTTTTTTAAATATATGCTAGAAAATTTGCTACTGATCGATAAGTCCTTTGAATCAGGTATCAAACTGGTTTATAAATGCAAGAGTTCGTATTTGGAAACCAATGGTTGAAGAGATCCACACTCTTGAAACCCAAGGTTCGACTAACCCAAACTTAGATAACCCTCAACCTGACAGCCAAGATCCTAGCCGGATGGATATTAGCTCATCATTGCCGAACACACAACCAGCTGCAGAATGTTCTAGGAACCCTGGTGTAAACTCAACACTACACGAACAAAATGACCAATTACGTGATCATGAGAAACAAGCTAGCAACAGGCCTGATCAGTACCAGATTCCTATATCTAGCATGGACCGGCTGATGAGCATCATGCCCTACCCTCGAGCCACATTTGATGCAACTGGGTTGGGTCCGGTTTCACTCACTTTGGGTCTCAGACAAAATGCCGAGCATGTTCAGCAGCTGCAACAACATTTTGGAGGTCATCAGTTGATTCATGATTTTGTTGGTTAGGTTTTAGTTTTAAGCGGACTACCAAACAATGGAGTTTAGTTAATGCAATAAGTATAACTTGGGGTAGAAGACGGTAAAGGATACGGTTGGGAGATCGCAAGATTTTTGTTTCCTATGTGAAGAAGCTAGAACCATTCTAATGGGAGGTTTCTTTGTGCTCTGTGATGAACATCTTTTGAAAACCCTAATCTTTGATTTCCAACTTTAGCAATATTTTTCAGTTATTATAGTAGTATAGCAATATTGGTGCATTAATTAAGTATCATGAAAATGTTCAGTCTAGTTTCTTTTAATCGAATGTCCAATTCGTTTTGAGATGGTTGCTTCAATTCGATCAATCTCTTATACGTTGGTTTATTATTGTTTTTTTTTTGTGTGTGTGTGTTTACTACAAGGATTTATATATCTATAATCTATCTACGTTGGTGGTATATATTTATTAAATTTTTAGGTATATATGTAAAACTTGCCTAATTATCAGAAACCCGATTTAACGCGTTTTTACCTAGTAAACCAACTAAGAACGGCAAGCCAAAGCTTGCAATTTGCTGC
Source organism: Erigeron breviscapus (assembly GCA_034093135.1). Lineage (NCBI taxonomy): Eukaryota > Viridiplantae > Streptophyta > Magnoliopsida > Asterales > Asteraceae > Erigeron > Erigeron breviscapus. The sequence continues at coordinate 38,265,000 of CM067169.1, read as the reverse complement.
TTTTTGAAAGTTTTTGTTTTTTCTCGATTTCGTCGAACCTTTGTCTTTTTACTTTATAAAAAAAAAAAACAGTCAATATCTTTTCAACCTTATACCTTGATTTGTAAATTTATTTCACGGTTTCAAAACTTATGAGCAATTAATTAGTGGTTGAAAATCCGTTTGAGAAGTTACAACACATATGGTTGTGATACTTTGTTATACACAAAGTAAATACAATTATATTGTTAACTCTAGTTAAAATGATAGGAAGAATTGATACCCAAATGACAAATACAATAACAATAGTTAGCAACAGAAATAAAAAAGTTGAAGAAGTCTTAAAGTTTAGTCATGTGAAAGGTATGTAATTTCTATAATCATTTTTATATGTAAGATGTATGCTTGTTTAACAAGGTAACACTTATATACTTTTTCTTCAATGTATAACATCATTTTTCTTACCTCTGTGTTTTAACAAAAATATAAGAGTTGTAGTCTAACCAAACCAGGGAAAAAAATATGGCAAAATGCAAATTTGACTAGCGTTTTGGTCAACTGGAAGGCATTTGTCTTGATAGAAGTTTACTTGGGCAATGCGACGACGATAAGTAATTTTAATAGAAAATCTGATAACATTTTATTAGGTTGATATAATAAATTCTTTGTTAAGTTCTTATAGATTGTATGGTAAAATATAAAGTTTTATTGTATTAAATATTCTCCTACATATAATCATATATATGTATATTTACACATATATGTATTACATGAATACATCATTTACATATCTATTTAGCTAATTTTTTATATTTGTTGTCTAAAATATTAACAATTTTACTAACTTTCTTTCACAATCTATGATTAATTTTAGATATCCTAAGTAATTTTCTTATATATATACTCTTTTTAAGAAAAGTTGTTAACTTTGTTTAAAATATTATCAAAAATATTAGTAATATCATATAGAAGACATTTTAAGTAGTAAATCATGATACTCTTAAATAAAAACTTGCATTGCATAAATATAAGGGTAAATTACACAAATGATACCTGAGGTTTGTTCGAAACTACACTGGTCATACCTATAATTTAAAAATTACGCGAGACATACCCATCGTTGTCAAAAACTTACACTGACCATACCTATCGCTGACGGTCGTCTATTTGGCCGTTAAGTCAAGTCACGTGTCGTGCATGTGAGGTATCAAAACCGTAATTTCGTGTAAACTTCAGGTATCATCCGTGTAATTTACCCTAATAATTTTTTTTAAAGATATTTATATTTATATTTCATTTATTAAAATGGGTAGATATTCTATATTAAAATTCACATATATATATTTATTTTTAAAAAAAAACCTATTTCAAAATAAAAAAATAAAAAATTTATGAAAAAACGTGATCAAATGATACAGGTTAAGGCTTAGAAATTCTAAGCTCAGACTAACGACTAACCCTGGAACTTCAAATCCAAAATGCTACAGATTGCTAATCTGAGGTGAAATTATATTTTAAAACCGTGACGAGTCTTCGACTTTCCTTTACCCCTCTAATCTGAGGGGGATGTCATCAAACCATACGAAAAAATTATATTGTTTTTTAATTATTTTTTTTGTATTTTTTTAAATAGGTTTCTATTAACAAGAATAAATTATTAAATAAAATAAAATAAAACAATAATAAAATAATAATTAAAGTAAAAATTATAGTGGTTTTCATGGTTCTAATCCTTGTTTAATTCACTATACACATATAACAAAATAATAATAATATATATTATTATAAATGCATTCTTGTATCAACCATTTTTCTTGATATAATTTTCATTGAAAAAAAGAAAACTATTTTCTCATAATAAATTTCATATCTATCCAACTTAATAACTCAAGTATAAATAAAACTTTAAATTGTTAATAATTATTTTTAGGGTGAATTACAAGAATAATACCTGAAGTATGCACGAAATTACGGTTTTGATACCTCACATGCACGACACGTGACTTGAATTAACGGCCAAATAGACGACCGTCAGCGATAGGTATGGTCAATGTAAGTTTTTGACAACGATGGGTATGTCTCGCGTAATTTTTAAATTGTAGGTATGACCAATGTAGTTTCGAACAAACCTCAGGTATCATTTGTGTAATTTACCCTAAATATAACGTTAGGAAAAAGTAATTCAAAATTAGATGTAATGCATATTTATTTATAAAACAAAATATTAATGTAGTTAAATAACTATTATACATAGAAAAATTAATTAATACAATGTAAATTGACTATTATAATTGGAAACTTAAACTTTATATTAGCATAACTTTAATAAATGGTTAACCGAAAATAAAACCGAAATTAACCGACTTTTTCGGGTAACCGAAATTAACGGTTCAAAATTTTTAACTAACCGAACCGAACCGAAACCCAAAAAACGGTTCGAAATTTATAGCTAACCGAACCGAACCGTTTACAGCCCTACTACAACCTACATGATGGCTAATGAAAAATATGTACATTTGAACCTTGCTAATTCATTAAGAGTATCATTTTCTCATTTTTAAGTTAATGTTTAGGAGAATTAATCATTTTCCTAAACAATATATGTTAAGTGTTAGGTATGTTAAATGGTGAAAAACATTTTAAATACATCTAATTTGAGAAGGAAAAAAAAAAAAGACAAGAATTTGATACGTAAAGATAACTAGATTTTACCAAGTAATGCCTAATTTGCTATGTGATCTATAATAAGCCTCACACTTGGTGGCCTATCAAGTAACAACTATATTATATCATATGAAATATCATATCATATCATGAGAGTATCATTTAAAAGTTGTTTTTTTTTAAGAACAACATCATTTAAAAAGTTGTACATCTCATTAATCATATAATAACCTTAATTAAATAACTTACAACATCTATCCTTAACTCCAAAAATAACCACACTACTCTTTATACATTAATAACTTTATAGTAATAACCACTTCGCTACTGTCGCCGCCGCCACCGCCTGCCATCGTCATTATTACACCGTCGTGCAACCATATAACTAGTATTAAGATATGTGTGTATGGTATCTGTATCAATAACTAGCCTGGTGCCCGCACGTTGCGGCGGCTAAACGATGATGACAATATAAAATATGTGAGGTGAGGCGACGACGATAATTACAAACCAAACACTTGTGTTAATCCGTAGAAATTACCATGATATATCGACATCAAACAAAAGAAACATGAAAGTTTATTACTTGGAATAATCCATAAATAAAAACATAGTTATTAAAGCCTAATAGGGTATAATAGACGATCACCAAACATAAATACTCAAAATAACTATACTAATAATATGTATGACATATTTTGACTTAAAGGAAGAGATGATGAAGGTTTCGACAAATCCGTCAATAAATCAAGTAGAGTTCATTCATACGATTTTCAGCCAACTTGTAAATTGTAAATGTAAGAAGGAAGATGCTACATACTTCTAATTTTAACAGATTTATAAATTTGTAAACAAAAAGAACCAAGTATTTCACTGCTATACTTACACAACAAATAATATAGCAGCATGAACAGAGAACCTTGTTAACACGGAAGTATATGAATATAGACTTATCATATTTAGCTTTCTCCTCTGCTTTCACCCTTAATACACACCTGGTCCATATTTGCTTTCTAGACCCTTATTAAAACGTAAGTATATGAGTATGACTTCCTTTTTGCTGTTGCTAGTCACTTTGTTGGACACTTGGACCACTATAGCTTGTGAGGCTGACTAACTTTTTCATTTTTGCTCATCACTTTGTTAAAAGGGCTTTGATGCCCGCTGAAGGAACTTTATCAGGAGCATTATCGATCGCAGGCTGCCATTCTTCACAAAGTGTGTAGATTGCCTGTTTATTTTGGGATGACGGGTTTTTACTAAATTGGAAAAGGCTAAGACGAAGCTTCTCGGTTAATGACTGGATAAAGTCTTGTTGACTTTTTGTTGATTTTTACAAAAGGAAATGTGCGTTGAAGTTCAAGATCTAGCTAGAGAGTCGACTGACAGTGGATCTCGGTGAGTCGGGTAGCGGCCTCCATTGACGGGACAACGCCGTTAATGTACTTGAGTTGTTGTACTATATGTGTTTGGACTTGGTGGCTTTCATGTAAGCTTCTCCACATACACATTGATCTAAAAAAGAAAGAAGTACATATAAAAAACAAAGACCATGAAAGTCAAAACCAAAAGAATAAAGACTTGCAAAAGTCAAAATCAAGGAAAGAAAAGCTGTCCATCTGTTGACCCATAATACCAGTCATTACGTTTTGAGCTTTGGCCCTACTTAACTAACCCATTGATTTGGGCTCTTTTTATCTCTAACGGGTCAAATGGTCAAATAAATACCACTTGGGGGTCAACAAATATTTTGTTGCATGGAAAAGTTAAAAGTAAAACTACTTTGGCAAAGTGATGTAATTAAACGACCCACTTAGAAGTGCATATAAGGTTGTCTCATTCAATCTAGGGCTAACCACTATGTCATAACTCTATAAAACATGCGTCTTATTTCTCAATTTCTAAAGGGTCCGTCTTGCAACATACGTGGTCCCTCATGGAACGAACGAACAAAACTAAAACCAAAACGCAAGTCTTTGAGCAGGACGTGTCTTGTTATCTATCTTATTAATGAACGTAAAGAAGTATAACTGTGATAATGCATAAATGATAATTCCTGATTATAGTATTAATGAATCTTTGTTACCAACAAATTCCTGATTAATTATAGTCTTTTTGAACCGGCCCCACCTATTAGCCCTACTAAAAAATGACACGTAATGCAACCTCTAGTTTCAAAAATTTAATACCAATTTTTCATGATATGAATTAAAGAGGGGCAAAGATTAAAATAAACTATAAGCTGTAACAGCCTTAGCGCATTACCCAAAAAAGCCGACCCATCCGTTTTGATATATCTTAAACTGAGTAACTGACAGTGGCTGTCATATGCAAACATTAACCTATAAGCTTGTTATCAATACGAAAGATTAAGCTCTAGCAAAATAAGTTATAACCTGAACGGGATGAGCATGCGGCGTTAGATGGACCTGATGCAAAAATGGGCTTAAAACTAAGCAACCTGAACAAAATGAAAACAAAAACAATGAATGATAAATAAATGCATTTCACTATTATAAAACAGGAAAAAAAAATTGATGGCAAGTTTCCGAAAATACAAAGATAATGTTGCAATTTTTATGTACGTTCAATTATAAGGAAACTGTAATACCAGATTACCATACTTAAATAGCCGAAATTTCAATCACAAACCATTCCCTATATTGTTAGAGAGGTTACAAAAAGATTTACCGAAAATATGAAACGGAAAATAGTTTGTCAAAGAAAATCATTACCAAAATATGCCCTTACAACTGTGACATGGGTACCCATTTGGTTTTCGAACCTTTCATTGCCATTGTTGTTGAAACTCTGCTCCTCCTACGTTCAAAATCCAAATGGGTACTCATGTTACATCTTCTGCTCGTACTTCTAAGTTGAGTGCCCATTCACTGTCAAAGTATGGGTGCCCATTCTCTGTCAACCTTATGCATATGTAACTATGCAATATTATAATAATTATATTTAGTGTGGATTTTTAAGTTTTGTTGCATCACATTAGTGGAAAAAATATGACAATAAATGAAACATGAATACGTAAAGCGACAAAATTTATTTAAAGTTTAAAAAAACCCATATCAAAATATCAAAAGTTGTATATGAAAATCATTATTTTCATCACTAATGTTTTGGTAATTTTTTTTCAAGAATAGCGGAATATACATTGTAGATGAACAATTATCCTTTCTAATTCAAGCTCCCTTTTATTAATTTAATCAAATAATCAAACCCCACAAACTGTTGACATACCATTTCAATCAACAAAGACAAACACTCAGTACTCCATTCCAAGATTGTTAATAAAGTTATGATTTTTATTGTTACTAACACCTCTGACATACACTCTCACATTTAATCATTTAATTAAAGAAAAAAAATTAAAAAAAAGGAAGTAAATTATAGATAAGAATAATACCTTTATAAATTGAGTAGGGATATAAACAACTATCCAGATCTGTTAACAATAACAAAATCAACAAAGATAAAAATTAAAAGATCGCATTTATTCGATCAAAAAATAAATAATTAAACCTGGTAAGAAAAGATCATAAAGATGACACATTGTTATTCGATGGAGGTGATGTATTGCAATGGTTTTCAATCAACAAAAACAAACACTGAGATATCTTTACAATTTATATGTAAACCGAAAAGTAGCATATTAACAAAAAAATCGAATAATTACCTGTTAAATCAAAATCGAGTATTATCAGGTTTTCCCCCATGATGGTGGCGCTGATGGTGTTGGTGGCCGGTGATGAAAACCCCAAATCTGAAAAACAAAAAAATAAAATAAAAAGAAAATTAGAAGGAAAAAAAATAGGAAATATAAAGATAGTATGGAATAATTACCTGTGGCGCCAATGATGTTGGTGGCCGTAGAAGGAGGCGGCGATGGAGTTTATACCGGATATGTATAGGGGGTGACGGGTTTGGATAGAGAGGGCGGGCGGCGATGTGTGTGTGAGAGAAAGACAATGATACAAAGAAAAGACCGTGCGTTGGTTTTGGTTAGACATGTAAGGGTAGTATGGGAATATGGTAAAAAGTGCTTAACGTTCTTAAAGGGTTTATAGACTATATGTATATAAATGGAAAAAGAGGTGATAAAAAGATTCATATTGGTAGGAGGTGTTTTTGGATATAGAAAAAACTAGCTAATCAACCCGGGTGACTACCCGGACATGATTAGGAAAATATAAATAAAATTTTTTATATTTAACTACACTTAAACCAATTATAAACTTATGTCTCATATCTTGATAGTTCATACTTAGGCTAATCTATCCAGGTAATAAAATGTCACTCTCACTAAAATCATTATTATTTTGAGTAAAAGGCATATACCTTTGAAATAAATTTATTAAAAAAATTAAAAGAATACAAAATACTATGCACATTCCTAAAGGTACTACATTATGATAAACCTTTGCACTTCAATACATTTAACTACCACTAAAACTATCAAATGCCTAGCAATTGTTTGCTGAATATAAAACTACTAAACTAAAGCAAATTACATACTCCGTAATTCAGAACAAATGCAAGCCAACTCAAAGCAAAACCACAGTCCCCTTTGAAGCCCATAGCTATAACATCTTCATCAGCCTTGGTTCACATTTCCCTGAAGCCTGCAGTGTTCCTTGCAAAAACATTGAAACCCATCTCCATATTCCAAGAGCCTGGCCCTGAACGGACTCTTTAAGACCCATGAATAGTTTTTGGGGCTGATGGGTGGACCACGTCCTCTACCAACAGTCCCACCACTCTCATGGAACATGATAAGTTTAACTCCGAACTCCTTTGTAACCTTTATTATGTCTTTTTGAGCCTTGTAAAGTTGCCAAAACATGATGTGGCCATTGAAATGATGCAAGTACCAAAAATATCCGATGGCAATTCTGCCAAGACACCAAATGTATCCAAAACATCCTTTATCTCCTCGGTTTTGGGAAGATCAGAACCAAAAAGAGGACGTTTGCCACCAAGCTCGGCTAGAAGCCATTCTTGGCGCTTCTTTTATACCACTCACAATAAGACCTAATTTCTTATGCATCGAGGACATTCTTAATCTCTTCGTACATCCGTTTGCGAGTCTGCAACTGAAACTTTGATACATTCTGCCAAAGAGAATATATAAGAAAAGAAGATTAAACCTATAGACATGTAAAAAGTAGAAACAATAGAAATTTGAAATATATAGTGATATGTGCAAGAACACTTATTGTCAATTTACTCATGAATGGATCGTATGGGTTGTTTGATCTAAAGATGTACCAAATAAAAAAAATTGCTAAAAGGGCAGCGGGTCAGATTCATTCACATGTTTGGTCCCTTATATGCACATAATAATGCACTTGGCTTCAAACACAAAAATTGGATTCTGGAAAGCATATACATGCAACTATTTAAACGGCAACGTAACTGGTCCAAAAGTCTCAACCGTCACTTATATGCTTTGTTTTCGACTTGTTAAACACCTCGGATGCCAACAAACATTATATGTATATAATAATATTCCAACATACTACAATGAACAACATTTTGTTATTACACGAACACACTAATACATATATTTATATCGTCTTAAAGTTTGTCAAAAACGGTTTCTTTACCCAAAAGGTTGTTGAATTAGCAACCAGAAAGAGGTTTTCTTTTGCTAATAAAGAGAACCATTAGAATCAGACACTCCAACTGAAAACCTCTATCATATTTTATGAATAAAAATACAACCATAGTGAATCATAGGATTTTTTGCAATTATGATACATGGCCCATTTTATAATGTTCTGGTTTCAAGTGATGTAATAATCTAACTTGAGTGGCTTTGGGTATGGGGTGCCAAATGCGACTAAAATACAATAATACCGTGGATTATATGGTGAAAGTGAGGTTCTCATAGTTGATTTATAATTAGAGATCTAAATGCAAACTTATGATAAACCTTTGCACTTCAATACATTTAACTACCACTAAAACTATCAAATGCCTAGCAATTGTTTGCTGAATATAAAACTACTAAACTAAAGCAAATTACATACTCCGTAATTCAGAACAAATGCAAGCCAACTCAAAGCAAAACCACAGTCCCCTTTGAAGCCCATAGCTATAACATCTTCATCAGCCTTGGTTCACATTTCCCTGAAGCCTGCAGTGTTCCTTGCAAAAACATTGAAACCCATCTCCATATTCCAAGAGCCTGGCCCTGAACGGACTCTTTAAGACCCATGAATAGTTTTTGGGGCTGATGGGTGGACCACGTCCTCTACCAACAGTCCCACCACTCTCATGGAACATGATAAGTTTAACTCCGAACTCCTTTGTAACCTTTATTATGTCTTTTTGAGCCTTGTAAAGTTGCCAAAACATGATGTGGCCATTGAAATGATGTAAGTACCAAAAATATCCGATGGCAATTCTGCCAAGACACCAAATGTATCCAAAACATCCTTTATCTCCTCGGTTTTGGGAAGATCAGAACCAAAAAGAGGACGTTTGCCACCAAGCTCGGCTAGAAGCCATTCTTGGCGCTTCTTTTATACCACTCACAATAAGACCTAATTTCTTATGCATCGAGGACATTCTTAATCTCTTCGTACATCCGTTTGCGAGTCTGCAACTGAAACTTTGATACATTCTGCCAAAGAGAATATATAAGAAAAGAAGATTAAACCTATAGACATGTAAAAAGTAGAAACAATAGAAATTTGAAATATATAGTGATATGTGCAAGAACACTTATTGTCAATTTACTCATGAATGGATCGTATGGGTTGTTTGATCTAAAGATGTACCAAATAAAAAAAATTGCTAAAAGGGCAGCGGGTCAGATTCATTCACATGTTTGGTCCCTTATATGCACATAATAATGCACTTGGCTTCAAACACAAAAATTGGATTCTGGAAAGCATATACATGCAACTATTTAAACGGCAACGTAACTGGTCCAAAAGTCTCAACCGTCACTTATATGCTTTGTTTTCGACTTGTTAAACACCTCGGATGCCAACAAACATTATATGTATATAATAATATTCCAACATACTACAATGAACAACATTTTGTTATTACACGAACACACTAATACATATATTTATATCGACTTAAAGTTTGTCAAAAACGGTTTCTTTACCCAAAAGGTTGTTGAATTAGCAACCAGAAAGAGGTTTTCTTTTGCTAATAAAGAGAACCATTAGAATCAGACACTCCAACTGAAAACCTCTATCATATTTTATGAATAAAAATACAACCATAGTGAATCATAGGATTTTTTGCAATTATGATACATGGCCCATTTTATAATGTTCTGGTTTCAAGTGATGTAATAATCTAACTTGAGTGGCTTTGGGTATGGGGTGCCAAATGCGACTAAAATACAATAATACCGTGGATTATATGGTGAAAGTGAGGTTCTCATAGTTGATTTATAATTAGAGATCTAAATGCAAACTTATGATAACCAATACCTCAACATCAAGCAGTAAACTTTGGGGCTTGGGCACTGATCTAACAAATAGTCTGTATTATAAAAAAAACAAACCTACAATAGTCAATTAAAAGGCTAGTAACTTACCATACATAAATCAAGGCTATAAAAGTTGACAAGACGACGATACCGATTAGTATTTTAAGATTATCCCGCTTATCTTCAATTTGTTTCTAACAATAAGAAAGTCCAAAGAGTTACAGATTAAATTACTTTTGCATCGCCTATAATAAACCTTGATCGATATGATTCAATATTTCAAATGAGATACCATCTAAAATAAAGAGAATAGATATATAGAGTATAGAGAGAGACTTACAATCAAAAATAAATCGGGAGACTTGCTCCAAGAACTCATATGTCTTTCTCTAAAGATGTATCTCTTGTAAATCTGAATTTTTTCGAATCCATATGAACAAATGACATTTACACCATGCTCAAATACTCGATCATAAAACTAATTTGACTATCATCTATATATACAGTTTCAAGCCGGATGTTTGTTTGAACATAACATGACCCAAAATTATAAGACACAAGAGTCTGCTTCTAATTTTGACATCATGGTACAATATTGTGTGTTACATGTAACACGTTAAAAATATGACCTGATTTTGACATCATGGTACAACATTGAGTAGGTGTTTTTATTCTTGACTCCCACCTGTTCCAATTTCTCATCTATATACAAATACATATTGTAACCACACTTTTCCCTGCAAATTTTTAGGGTATATGGATATATTATCAGCATCATTTTATACATTCTTTATAAAAAAAAATATATCAATATATTATCAGCGCCAGTTAAAGTACATCAAAATATTTAATAATATCAACTATTCTCCACGTGCAGTTCGACCAACCCGATGAATTAACATATTCTTAAAATTAGATAGCAAGTGATCAGACGAACATACAAACCTGAGGAATTAACATATTCCTGAAATTATATATGTATATAAATGGAAAAAGAGGTGATAAAAAGATTCATATTGGTAGGAGGTGTTTTTGGATATAGAAAAAATAATGTGAGATTGATATCTATTGAGGAAGTGGTGATGATGACATACCTTATTTGGAAAGCTCTTATGATTGGTTGGAGTTTTAAAGGGTAAGAGGGTAAGCTCACCACTACCTCACCCTTCCTTCCTTTCCCTACGCTTTCTTTTCCACAAGTCAAGTAGTCAACAGCCCATGAATCCTGTTCAAAAACCAAAAAAAAAAAAAAAAAACAGCCCATGAATAAATCAATCGTCTCAAAAGTACCCATAAAACCGCACTGTCTGTAGATACATATAAACCTATACATACATCACAGATCATACTGATTGCATGTATATCTATTTTCGTTAATAAAATCATCACACTGATTGCATGTATCACCCATTCAAATCCCCACCTAATCAATGCAGGTTCCTCTCCGATTCTTTTTATTATATAATATATTTTCTATTTTTATTACTATTATTGTTTTATTAAGATATAAATTTTCTGATATAATGCTAATTCTCTTGATTTTATATTATTGATATTTATAGATCAATTTTTATTATAATTGTTTATATTTTAACCAAATTAAACTTAGTTAGGGTTTCAATTGTGTCTGCTGCAGTTCAACCATATATTACATTTTTGTAATTTTTTTTTTTTGGTATGTGATGTGAAAAGTTGTTGGCTTGCTGGATTTTTGAATTGTGTGATTAATTAATTTGTAGCTGTGAGGATGGCGAGCGATAATCGGCGTAGTAGTAAGAGAGTTAAGGATAATGAGAATGTAAGTTCGAATGAGAAGAAGACGCCAACACGTGGGTCGCCTGCGTCTAGCGTAAAGAGGTTATCCAAAGAATCGCCTTTAAAGAAACAGACGACAGAGAGTCCGGTTAAAGAAGGTTTGAGTAATACTCGCAAGTCTAGTAGGCTTGAGGGGAGGGATCCTGTAACTGCTACTCCGGTTAAAAAATTGACGACGCCTGTGAAGAGGAGTGATAGAATTAACAAGGTTGTTAAAAAAGCGGGTTCACCAAGTTTGAAGTCGAAGAAGGGGAAAAATCTGAGGAGTTTGAAGCACTGTTTGATGGATACTAGTGAAGATAAGAAAGACAGAAATAAGGGTTCTGATGTTGGTGGTAGGAAAAGGAAGAGAGTGGCCGCTTCTGTTATGTCGTCTGCTGAGCCTCAACATGTTAAAACTGAAGGTCGGTGAACTAATGTTGTTTTCGTTATTTTATTGGTCATCAGTCATAGTTTAGCTTTGATATGATTCTTTAAATGTTGAAGAATATGTTACCAAACTCTTGTTTTTTGGCATGTAGGTGAAGACAGTGATCACGAAAGTCAGAAGAAGTCGTCTAAAGCTGATTCCAGTAGCAGTAGTGGTATAGCTTCTAGTCATGACATCCTTAATTATTGTTTTTTTTCCTTCTTCCGTGTAGCGGGTTCTCCAAATAAGTGGATAATCATTTTCTTTTGTTTATTTTGGATTATAGATGTGGAGGAGCTAGAAAAACCAGATGAAGTATGTCAACCTGATACCAGTAGAACAGAATGTAGCGACTCCAAGTCTCTGGAAGGTAAAGATGGCAATGATGGTGAATACAATGACAAGACGGGAGAAGAATTTACTCCTAATGCTTCTATAAGACAATCCAGAATGTCATATATGAAAGAATCACCGAGTGACGCAACATGTGACACAGAGATGTCTGACAAATATAGTGTTAAGGTTGGTCAACTATAGATATACCATTACATTTCACTGCATGCAGTTAAATTAGTCGACAAACGTAGATTCTTATTGCGTAATCCTATTATTACAATTTAGTGCGAGGGTTAATGCTAATTTGTAGATGACTTGATGGCTCACCATCTGGCATAACATTTTCATTATATATGTAAGCTGAGTCATTCAAATTCCCCCCTTTTGATGCTTGCACTAGGATAGGACGACATGTGAAGCAGATGGTGCTACTGAAGCTGTAGAAATGATAAATGGTGTGAAGAACATTAAGTCAGGTGTTCTTTCAGTGTCAGGAGTCCCAGAGTCAATATGGGATACTAGAGAAGTGGAAGTCTCAGACACAAAAGGTTTGAAAGTTATCATTTTTTTCCCCTTATAGAAGGCAAAGATCTGAAAGAATCGTGTGAGCCATGCTCACATGAATGTTTTTCTGCATTCCTGTTTCAGAACTTTCTTTTTAGAAATCTTTTTAGCGCATCATGTATCTTGTCCAGGTTTGCAGAAGCAATACTTTGTTAAATACAAAGGTCTTGCTCATATTCACAATCAGTGGGTATCAGAAACTCGGTTGCTTCTTGAAGATTCACTGCTTGTGGAAAATTTTAGCAAAAATGGTTCGGTAAATAAGTTCTTATTCTTCTGCCATTCTTCTATTTTTTATTTACCAGTGTATTAGTTTAAAAGAAATTGAACTTTGAAGTTTAGTTACAAACTGTTAGAACATGACCCTTTTCCAGATGAAGTGGAGTGAAGAATGGACCGTACCACATAAATTGTTGAAGAAAAGACTGTTATTGTCTTTAGAGCCACTACAAGAGTGTCAGCAGATTACAGGTAAGGTCTTGAAGTACCACCACGAATGGCTTGTGCAATGGAAGGGCCTTGGTTATGAGCAAGCTACATGGGAATCAGAGAGTAATCCTGTCTTAGATTCACCCGAAGGACATAACCTCATAAAAGAATATGAGTGTCTACATTTTTTTAGTCATCATGGAAACACAAAGACACATGTTTCATCAAATGATAAGGTATATATTTTTACTCTGTTCCCTTTTCATTTTTTGAGTGGCTACATTTCTTTATTCAGAAAATTTTCCTTGGAAGTGGTATCATGCACCTAGCTAGGATAGAATGGATTGTTATCTTCATGAAGTCACGAAGATAGTAAACTGTCTCCCAAATATTCCTTGCTCAAAAGACGAGGTACCGAGCTGGCAAACATTTTCACAAAGGTTAACTGTAAAGCATACGGCTACACAGACTTTATATGTATCTAGTTGTGCTCCAATTTCAGGAGGAATGGTATATACTATTATAGCATAAAAAGAAGTCAGTAATTAGGGCAATATATAGGTCATCATCAAAATGATTTGATCTTTTTTGATTCAGATTAAAATTTAAATTTGTTTAATTTCTTTGTTTGGTTTTAAGAGCATCTCCTATGCAAGGTCCAATAAAAGGTTCAAACTTATGAAGAGGTTCATTATTTTAATCAAGCATAGCGAGAGGGGCTGAAATGAAGGGATTAAATTTAGGAATAGTAACTGCTCTATTTGAGTATTTAAATATCTCATTTTCTGTTCTAGTTGGCTAAGTTTGGTGTTATTTTTGATTATCAATGTTCTTGTATTGGAGACTAGCCCCGCTCGAAACGGGCCGCTATCTTAAGTGTTTTTTAATAAATTTCTGAATTTCCAGATTCGATCATAGGGTGTGCTCTAATTTTCTATATGAATTGACGTGACTATGTTAAAATGATACACACACATATGTTAATACCCAGATCTTGTCACAAGTTTGAACCTTGGATAATGGATTTCTTTTTTTTTTCCCTTGTCAAAGCAGACTGAAGAAATGACAGTCAAACTTCCAAGTATTCCTGCTTGCAGCCCACCTGGAATGGAAAATATCCATTTAGGTTATGTTAAGAACTTACATGATGCATGGAGCAAAGGGCAGACCAGCTTAATTTTCGATGACCAGGTGATTTTCTAAGCTTTTATTAAACATGTAATATGTATTTGCTTTCTATGCATCAACTTTTTCTTTGTACTGAGGTTATCTTTGCTAGTTATGGTTACATAAATGCAAGTATATAACTGTGTTAAGACTTGTGAAGTAATATGATTCAAATATTACACACTTGCAGGAGCGGATAATGAGGATTGTTCTATTCATCCTCTCATTAAAGGATGTAACTCTGCCTTTCCTACTAATCACGACGTCTGATTCCATATCACTATGGGAAGCTATGCTCTTAAAGATAGCACCTTGTAATGCCCTTAAAGTATCCCTTGAGGACAAAGATGAAAAGAGAACTTGTAGATTGCTACAAGTACATGAGGAAGGTGGTCAGTTAGCATTCCAAATACTTCTGTACCATGTTGAAACATTTGTTAAGGTATGTCAAATAAATTTTCTGCATGTGTTTCTAATGCATGATGTTGTTTATCCATGGTAATTTTGTTCTATTTTGCTTGTCATGTTTACAGGATTTAAATATGTTAAAATCTATAAAATGGGAAGCAGTCACGGTAGATGAATCCCAGAGTTCTGAAATCTCTGCTCATTTCAGTCACATTAAGAGCCTAACGACCAATAAGAGGTTGCTTGTGTTCTGTGGTCCATTAGGTGTAAGTTTCCTCCTCTACATTTGATCAGTTACAACTTACAAGGCTTATTAGGACCATATGCTTCGCACCGGGATAAATAGGAATAAGAAACTGACTTTGTTTATATTATGACTTTAATACTCTTTTAATTCTGTTCTAAAAAAAAAATACTCTTTTAATTGAGTTGTTGAAACTTGAAAGAACAAGAGGAGACGGCAAATTCAAAAGTGACTTAATGGTTAAATGTGGTAATCAAATATTAAATAAGCAATTGTCGAAAATGTGAAGTGGTAATAAACTTACCCAAATACATATGCAGGGTTGTAAAACTTGGCCGACTTGGCCTAAAAATCGGATCGGACTTGTGATTCAGCGGTCAAACGAGCTGAGTCTGGCTGACTCGAACTAAAAATCAATTCAACGGGATCAGACTTGGGTCAACACAGGTCATTTGGCCGACTTGGGTCAAATTCGGCTGACTCGGGACAAAACTCGGTTCAAACATGGTCAATTTTTTTTTTTCTTAACAAACTTTTAACAAAAATATAAATTCTTTAATTGGTTCAAGTTTATGTTTCTAAACAATTAAGTTTGAACTTTGAAGTATTATGTTAATGTTTCTAAACAATTATGTTTATGTTTTGAAGTTTCTAATATATTTCTAGTTTTCTATCATATAAATCAAAATTTTTTATTTTTTAAAAAAAACCCAATCCGGATTTTCCCAAGGAGTCTTCAAAAACTCCTAACCCCCCCCCCCCCCCCCCCCCTGCCGCCGATCAGATTTCGAGTCACAAGCTCACCAAGCTTGCAAGTATGTTAAGTGATAATAAGCTAAGGCCCCACATGATTTAGTGGTCACTCGCCCTGCTCTTTTTGAATATTTATCATAAGGGTAGTAAATAGGTAGATTTTGTGTATTTAAAGAGTGAATTAGTTTTTAATGTATGGCAGGTGAGCATGACTAGTTACGTTGATGTGCTTTCACTGCTAGATTGTGATGTCATATCAAAAACCGAATTGGATGATATCAGCAAGTTGAAGGAAACTTTGTCAAAGTTGATTGCATATGAATGCAAGTCCGGCAGCTATACCAAGTTTGTAGAATTTTGGGTTCCTGTTCAGATATCCAATGTGCAGCTTGAGCAGTATTGTTCTATGCTACTTTCGAATGTTTTGGCTCTTAGTTCATATTCAAAAAGTGATACTGTTGGGGCCCTACATGACGTTCTTGTGTTTAATCGCAAGGTTTTTCTTTTGCACTATTTGCTGTTAAATCCATAGAAATGCTGCACATTATATCATTTATTTGATTGATTTTATGTTTCTGTTTATAGTGCTGTGATCACCCATACATCGTTGACCAAACCCTTCAACGTGCTCTTACAAAGGATCTTGAGCCTGCCAAGTTCTTAGATGTTGGCATTAAAGCAAGTGGCAAACTGCAATTTCTGGATTTGATACTCCCTGAGATGAGAAAACGCCAACTCAGAGTACTTATTCTTTTTCAGCCTTTAAGTGGGTCTGGAAAAGATTCAGCTTCAATTGGAGATATATTGGATGATTTTATTCGTCAGAGATTTGGTGAAGACTCATATGAGCGTGTAGATGGGATTGGAATGATTCCTTCAAAGAAGCAAGCTGCTCTTCATAACTTTAACGATAAAGAGAGGGGTAGATTTGTCTTTTTACTCGAATATCGTGCGTGTCTTCCTAGCATTAAATTGTCATCTGTAGACACTATAATCATATTTGACAGTGATTGGAACCCTGCAAATGATTTAAGAGCGTTACAGAAAGTAGCAATTGATTCACAGTCGGAACAAATTATGATTTTCCGATTATATACTTCTTCAACGCTAGAAGAAAAGATTCTTAGACTTGCAGAACACAATACAACTATCGACAGCAAGTTGCTGAATCTAAGTAGGAGCACTAGTGATGCGTTACTCATGTGGGGTGCCACATACTTGTTTGATAAATTAGATGAGTTTCATAGTGCCTCTGGCATGCTTATATCCTCTGAAGTAAACGTGTGGAATAAACTAACAGAAGAGTTTTTAAACTTGATTTCACACATACCCAATAACACAGATGAAGCAAAGATGTTAATTACAAGGGTTCAACCAGTTTGTGGATCTTATGGTAAAAATCTCCCATTGCCAAGCGTGGCAAATGAAAAACAACCTCATATGTTTTGGAAAAATTTGTTGGTGGGTAGGAATCCGAGCTGGAAGTATCTGTCCACATCAACACCAAGGCAGAGAAAAAGACCGAGTTATTCTGAGGCGTCACCTGCAAAAGCAAATGTTAGCAATGATGAAGTTGGACGCAAGCGTAAAAAGAATGCAAATAACATTGTTGAACCTGTTGCATCAAAGCCAGTATTAGAAGAAGCTGAAATCGCAAGTGAGTTATATAAAATTTTTAATGTTCGTTGTAACAGTGACTTCTTATTTTAATATCGTCACGTTCTTTCAGGGGATTCCAGAGTTCCTTCACATGATGTGTCACAATCCCTCGGTGATGCAAGCTGTAATGAGATGAGCTTTCGAGATCTCCTGAAGCTCAATATTTCTAAATTATGTGAAGTTCTCAGGTTATCGGTACGTTTCAAAACCTATTTGTTTAGACATAAAACAGGAACATCTCATAATGCTGTTTTATACATCCTGTTATATGTGAATGCAATCATGTTTGTTGTTATTCTATTATGCTACCATATCTTTCCATATGTTACTTGCTATGCTTATCTGGATTTTCATTTACTTGCTGTAAATGCAGAAGGATGTCAAGATAGTGGTGGAAAGATTTCTCGAATACGTAATCGAGAATTATCGGGTCGTCAAGGAACCTGCAAATACGTTACACGCTTTCTTGATATCCCTGGTTAGAACTTATTCTGTTATTTTAAAGAAATTGATAGAGATTCTTTAATCAACTTGGTAATTGATACACTGTTGCTCCAGTGTTGGATTGGTTCTGCATTGTTAAAGCACAAGCTTGATAGGACGCAGTCCGTTGTTCTTGCAAACAGACACTTGGATTTCAGATGCAATGAAGAAGAGGCACAGTCAGTGTACTTGAAGCTAGAAACAGCAAAGGATAAGTTCTTATATCAAACTCAGAATCAAAATAAAACCAATATTTCAGGTGATTCTATACCACCGGCCCAACCTATTCAAGTTGATGATGCGATAATCTTTGTCGAGCATAGGAACTCTGAAATCTCGAAACAGATATCAAGTGATTGCCACCAAGGTGACACTATCAATCTTGACATGTCAGATCCTATGGAAGCCCAGAATGGTTCCCGCAACTCCAATGGTAGCAATTCACCTTGTGGTCATTCAGTTTTACAAGATCTGGTAAGGATTATCATTGGCTTTTCAATTTAAAATCTAATTAAATATATAATATAAATTATTTGAAACTTTCAGGAGATCCAAAAGGAATCTGCCCAAGCTAATGAACATCAAGTGGACCCAAGTTCTTTGCCAAAAAGCAATAATCTGCAAACTGTAGAACAGCAGTCTGATTCACATTCATCTCTTGGTGAACAACAGCCTGCTACACATTCAGCTGATAGAGTGGATGGCCAACCAAGCAATGAAACAAGTAACCTTTCCCAAGATATCGAGGCACTATCTCAATCCGTGGAAGCTTGTGTACAGGTTTCTAATCAAGCTGCTATGCCACATGGGTCACAGCTGTTTATTGGTCATGGATCTGACAACCATAACCAAGGGGTCTCAAGGATGTCTTCGTCTGATCCCCTTCAAGCTGAACTGGAAAAGTTATGTGAATTGAAGGTTACTGTTAACAAATGTCACGAAGCTATTGTGAGTCTCTACATTGTATCACCTTACTACTTCTAGAAAGTTTCTTTGCGCTTGCTTGATTGTGCTTCTGGGTGTGTATTTGCAGAAGGTGAAGCTAAAATCCGAGCATGAGAAAGAATTAGAAGAAATGATTGCTCGGATCAATCAAAAGTACGAAGCTAGAAATCAGGACGTGGAAGCAGCATTTCATTCAAAAAGGAAGGAAATTGATATCTGTTTCAACAGGGTGGTCAAGAGTAAAGTATTGGCTGAGACTTTCAGGTGTAAGTGTCGAGATCTGACCCCGTTTAACCCTGTTGAAATACAAGGTAAGCTTTTCATTGAACTTTTTCTTTCTAAAACGTGATTGCACATTTGCACCTAGGAATATTTGAATTGTGGGTGATCTATTATCAAAGGGTTTCAATATCAAAAGAATGTTTCTATGTATTTAGGTATTCTTAAATACACTTTGCCTAGATTTGGACGGACCTTGAGCAACTGTAATCTCATTGGAACACCGAGCAACCCCATTCCTGTCATTTGGTCGTAATAATCAGAAAGCGTTATGATAGTAATAAAGTTCAACATGGCACTCGCATTATAATGTGCTTTCACCTGGTCCAGTTTGGAGTTGCTTTTCATATGACTAATAACTTTATAAAATTTAAATTTCATTCTTGTCATTGGAACACTGAGCAACCCCATTCTTGTCATTTGGTCGTAATAATCAGAAAGCGCTATGATAGTAATAAAGTTCAACATGGCACTCGCATTATAATGTGCTTTCACCTGGTCCAGTTTGGAGTTGCTTTTCATATGACTAATTAACCAACTTTATAAAATTTAAATTTCATTTAAGGTATTATGACTTGATTGCCCGCTCAGAAAGATAAGGTGTGTAGTTTTGATCATGCGGGCTTTTTTCTGATGTGGCGTTGACGTGGTGTTTGGAAATTTGCTAATGTAGATTACCTTCTATCAAAATGAAAATTCTTTTGTAGGCAAAACAAACTTTGTTACCTGAAATGCAATTCCGCCTAAAGCGACCTTTATGGGCAATTTGCCATAAGCTAATTTACATTTCTTCATATTTACTGGACTTGAATTTGGTTTCTTTGTAAGAGATTGGCTGATCACTTTCTATTCAAGGGATGATTGCATGAGTTTATGGTCACCACAAGTATATTCATTTTCTTCATTTTTCGCAAATTATAAAACTAATTCTGTTGCAGTTATTCAATCAGGAGGAATGCAACATCTTCCCAGGACTAATATACAATCTTCCCTGGGACGTTCCACTGGGATTGCATCATATTTACCTGCTCGATTGTCTGGAAACCAGCAGGTTACAGAGCTGCAGCCACCTCTTCAGATAGTTCACCAGGCTCCAAATCTTCTCTCAGCCACACCTTGCGGACCACCATATAATACCAATCCTTCTACTATGCCAACCAGAACACCATCTACCTCTGTCGCCACCAGTACACGACCATCAACCGCTATACCCACCGCTACACCAAGCAGACCACCATCTATGGCCATTCCCACCAGCACACCAAGCCGACTACCATCAATTGCCACTCCCACCAGCACACCAAGCAGGCTACCATCTACTGTTATCCCTACCAGCACACATAATAGACCACCATCTACCACTATCTCCATCAGCACACCAAACAGACCGTCATCTGCTGCCATCCCCACCAGCACAATAAACAGAACGTCATCTGCCCCCGTCTCCACCAGTGCTTCAAACAGGCAACCCTCTACTTTCGTCCCCACAGGTACACCAACCAGACCTCCAACTACCGCTGCCCCCACCAGCACACCAACTAGACCGCTGCCTACTATCAACCCCATCACCCCCTCTAGCAGACCTATATCTAATATTAACCCAATTACGCCTCATAGCAGATCTAGCCAACCACCCCCGAACATCAACCACATCACCCCTTCCACCAGGATTCCACGAGGAACTGGTGAAATCCGTGCTCCAGCCCCACACATCCGACCTTTTAGGCCTTCAACTTCTATATCTCATAATGAATTTGCATCTCGCAGAGTAATTTCAAGTCAACACATATCAAGCAGTTTGCCACTGTCTCAAACTTCAGCCCAGCCGCCACAAAAGCCACCGTCTTTGACAAGTAATTGCCTTCCTACTCAGGATTCCCCAAGTAGTACACCTTTGACTTCTCCAATGGTGACCCAAGCTTCATCTCAGCCACCAGCATCAGTGCCCGTAGCACCATCAGTGTCATATCAGCTACCACCATTGCACTCTTTGTATCCACAAGATAATGTGCCTGCGACCTCATCCTCACATTCCCAAATGTCACTACCACCAATGCCATCAATACCCATTAGCAACACTGGGCTTTATAGTGCGTCGGACAGGCCAACTCCTGGTTTTTTAAGCCAACCGGCTCTTGATTTGCTCAAGGAAATAGATAAACGAGCTGCTATTCATCAGACAAATATGTATTCACCTCCATCTGAGCTTGGTAAGTTTGGTAAAGTCGGCAATGATAGTGGCCTAGTTTGTTTGTCAGATGATGATTAACTGACACTTGTATCCTTGCGGTTAATAACCGCTATTGGAAAAAAGTATTAAACTGCTAACTAGTGGTGAAATTTTTTGCTTGGTTAGTCTATTAGTGGAATATCTGATACTTTATTTATTGATCTTCCAAAGACAAGTTCAGACACTTAGATGCAATCTAACATCTTATTTGCTCAACGTATTTGGCTTTGCCTCTCTTACTCGGCTTGCCGCGTTGCAAGATTTTCAAACCAAACGATCATATTTTTTGAAACATTTATATATTTTTTTTTGAGCTGGTAAGATTAGGGCTGTAAATGAATCAAATGAGACTTTGTTAATGTTCATTCATTTAATTTAATGAATGGTTTACGGATGAATAGTCGAACATAGGTTTTTGTTCAGTTTTATTCATGAACTAACACAAATGAAGAGCAACTAGAAACTTTTAGATTTGGATTAAACATTTACAAAATATCTAAATCTTTTGAAAAAGATATTAATATTAATATTTCAAGAAAACAAATAAAATCTAGTATCAATTTAAATGGACGAACATTTATAAACAAATTATCTAATGTTCACGAACACAATTCAACGGATGTATATGAACAAGTTAACTAATAAGTGGTCTGTTTTACTTAAAATGTGCATTTAAAATAATTCGTCAAATATCCGATTTTTTTACAACAATAATAATTAAAAAAAATGGAATCACATTTTTCATTGGAATGTCAAAGTTAGATATGTGAAAATATTGGAGATGTAATGTTTTGTTATTACATTCCATATGATAAAAATTAGAGTTAAGTACTTTTTTCGTCCTGTGGTTTCTCGTTTGTTCACTTTTCGTCCTCGCCGTTATCTTTTGGCTAAAATCATCCCTGTGGTTGTCTTTTCGTCCTTTGGTCCGTTAACCCCCACGTGCAAGTCACGTGAGGGGTAGTTATGTCTTTTGCCACCTGCCTTTCCTCATGCAAATCACGTGAACGACATATAAAAACCCACCCACCCCCATTTATATCAATATGCAATTTTAATCCAATTCATTTTGTTGTTTGCGTTTTTCAAAAAGTCAAAAAGCTTTAACAGTGCAATTCACGTGATTTTACATCACATTGTTTTCATCGATATATTCTTTAATATTAAAAAAAAGGAAAAATAAATCAGAAAAATAAAAAGAACTTCAACAACTTTATCTTTCATCTTCTTACTTCGATTTCAATCTCGTTTTGTTGTCAAATCGATTGGAAAATCATAAGGATTTATTCGCAGTGAAATTCTGATCACTTTCATGCTTTTAATTCTTTGATTGCTCAAGTTTTGTTGACAGTTGATATTCCGGCGAGAAGTTGACTTTCCGGTAAGGTTCAAATCGGATAATTTTTGCTGAGGGTTTGTGCGGGATTCATCACTGAGTATTTTGATACAAATTTCAAGTCGAAATTCTAAGAAACAACAAAGTTATCGCATTTTTAATTTTCCCGGCGAATCACCATTTTTTCCGGCGAGCTTTATATTCGATTTCTGTTGGTGAGGATTTGTTAGCGGTTCGATTGTGAGTATTTTGATACTAAGTTTGTGGTGTGATTCGAAGGAAAGAAGGAATAATCGGCAGTTTACATTTTCCGGCGAGGTTGTTCGACTTTTCTGATCACCGTAACTGTTCATCGCCGTGATCTGCAAATAACCTATTTCCGGCCACCGTGTTTCCTGAAACATATCATTTACATATCGACGACCTGGGTTCCTTGTAGTCCATGACGTTCGAACGATTGAAGCCTTCCCACACACACAGTGAACAACCATTTGTAATTATGAAGGGATGCTTGGGAGAGAAAGAAGAAAAGGTAGAAAGGGGGAAACCAAAAACCTGCAAACTTATATGTGTGAAAAATGAGAAAATCTTGTTTTTTTAGGGATATATAACGAAATTATGTAAAGGGAATTCCAAAAATGCCCTCACGTGCATGGCACGTGCAAGGGCCAAACGGAAACGTTATAATGGCAAGGACGAAAAGACAACCACAGGGATGATTTTAGCCAAAAGATAACGGCGAGGACGAAAAGTGAACAAACGAGAAACCACAGGGACGAAAAAAGTACTTAACTCTAAAAATTAATTCCAGATCATCAAATTTGTATGCTCGAGATATATATAATTTCTTGTCTCGGTTCTTCAACTCTTGGCTAGAATTGCCCGGTTTTGAAGATTATGTGAAAAGCTTGTGTAGATCCTTCATATTTCCAGGTTATGCAGATTTGGCTTTAGCAACAAAATTGAAATGGATGAAAAACCGTATTAAACAATGGGTAGTGGCTAACAAAGAAAAAAGAATGAGATCATATAGTGATATGCAGGCTCTAGTTGAGAATCTGGAACGTAGAGCAGAGGCAGGGCCCCTTTCTGAAATGGAATTGTCAAATCGTTTGGAGGCTAAAAGGGTCATCGCAGAGGCTGATAGGTTAGAGGCTATTGATGCAAGGCAAAAAGCACGGGTTAGATGGGCTGTCCATGGCGACGAGAATTCAAAATTCTTCCATGGGTTAATTAATTCCAATACATCTAATAATAGGGTAAGTGGTCTTATGATTGATGGGGTATGGGTTAGTAACCCAATTGTCCTTAAACAAAAGGCGGTGGAGTTTTTTTTCAGAGGCGGAGATTAAGAGCGCGGTTTGGGATTGTGAGGGGGATAGGGCTCCCGGCCCTGATGGATTTAATTTTATTTTTATCAGGCGGTTTTAGGAGTTCTTTAAAGGGGATTTCTTGAAGTTGTTTGATGAGTTTTATGATAGAGCTTCTTTTAGTGATGGGTGCATTTCCGCCTTTATTACATTAATACCCAAAGTGAAGGATCCGCTGACTTTTCTGACTTCCGACCGATTACTCTTGTGGGTTGTATCAACAAGGTGATTTCCAAAGTCCTTGCTAACCGGATGAAACTAGTGATGGGTGCATTTCCGCCTTTATTACATTAATACCCAAAGTGAAGGATCCGCTGACTTTTCTGACTTCCGACCGATTACTCTTGTGGGTTGTATCAACAAGGTGATTTCCAAAGTCCTTGCTAACCGGATGAAACTAGTGATGGGGAAACTGGTGTCGGAGGAACAAACGGCTTTTCTAGCTAATAGGAGCATTCTAGATGGTCCACTAATCCTTAATGAATCTATAGCTTGGATGCGTAGAGCCAAAAAGCGTGGTATGTTATTTAAAGTTGACATTGATAAAGCTTATGATTCGTTAAGTTGGGATTTTGTTGACTCGGTTTTAAGTCAAATGAACTTTCCTACTTTGTGGAGACGGTGGGTACATGCACTTCTATCTTCTACTCGGGCTTCAATTCTTTTGAACGGATCTCCTACCGAGGAATTTATGGGGTCTCGGGGTCTACGTCAAGGTGACCCAATATCACCTTTTCTATTTATTCTTGCCATGGAGGCGTTATCGGGTATGATGAAATCGGTTCTTAACTCATTACCTACTTACTTCTTTTCATTATATCGGGCGCCTAGTGAAGTACTAAAATCATTGGAGAGTTTGAGAAGAAGATTCTTTTGGGGAGGTAACGAAGAGAAGCAAAAAGTAAGCTGGGTAGCTTGGGAAAAAGTTGTATCACCAGTTGAGAGTGGAGGTATTGGTTTTGGTTCTCTTAAAGATGCAAACCTTGCCATGCTTGCAAAGTGGTGGTGGAGGTTCAAGGTGGATCAAGAAAGCTTATGGAGGAAAGTGATTTGGTCAATTCATAGTGGTGCTCGTTCTTGGTCATTCATCCCAATGAGGTTGTCCCAACCTGGACCTTGGAAGCAGATTGTGAGTATTTCTGGTGATCTTAATAGGAAGGCGGTTAGTCTTGAAAGATCTATCGTAGGGATTCTTAGATCTGGTCATGCAATCCTTTTTTGGCTAGATGTTTGGATTGGATTTGAACCGTTATATGTGGTGTTTCCAGCATTATTTGCTCAAGAAAAAAAGAAATATTGTGTGTTGTCCCTAATCGTTTGATTCACAAAGATGAACGAGAGAAAAAATACTAGAAATATAATCGTGTGTTGATAGATTATTGAAATTCTGTTACAGACACTTTGTATTTATAGACATAAACCGAACCATCATGACTATTCACGAATGGTCATGTCTAATCTAAACTATCTACCATTGTGTCTGTTCACCAACAGTCACGACCTTCTACAAGTAACTTCCAATAACCGCTATTCGGTTATTATCTATCATATTGACACACTAAACCCCTATATTTACATAACACACTAAATATAGTATTAACCGAGCAATGAACGGGATTATGGTCCACATTCTCCCCCTTAATCTCGATCGTTGCTTCGTCCTAGATCTTGAACCCCGAGCATCTGCCGCATAGTGACAAACTTCAGCCTTGGTAGTGCTTTAGTCAATATATCAGCCCTTTGTAATTCGTCACTAACGTGTTCCACATTGATGTGTCCTTTCTCTACGCATTCACGAATGAAATGGTAACGAATTTCGATATGCTTACTCCTTCCATGAAATACCGGGTTCTTGACGAGTGCTATTGCTGAAACGTTATCAACCTTTAGTGTTATTCTTTCCTCCTTTCAGCCCGTTATTTCACTAAGTAGCCGCTTTAACCATAAAGCTTGACATGCTGCTCCAGTAGCCGCCATGAATTCTGATTCACATGATGAGAGTGCTACTGTTGGTTGCTTCTGAGTGCACCGGGTAATAGGGGATTCTCCAAAGTAGAATACTATTCCAGTAGTTCATTTTCCTTGATCAGTATTGATTCCATAACTACTGTCGCTATAACATGTAATCTTGCAGCCGCCATCTCTTTTGTATATAATTCCATGCTCCTTGGTTCCTTTAATGTATCAGATTACTTGCTTTATCGCCTTCAAATGGTGATCCTTTGGTTCTTGCATAAATCTGCTGAGTAATCCAACCGAGTAACTTAGATCTGGTCTAGTGTGTAGTAGATACCTGAGACATCCAATTAAACTTCTGTAATAAGTTGCGTCAACCGGTTTTCCATCTTCCGCCTTGACTAACTTTGTTCCCGGGTCCATAGGTATCTTGGTGTCATTACTTTCCATCATACTAGCATCCTTTAAGATCTTGTTGATGTAACCTGTCTGCTTGATTGTAATCTCTCCCCCTGTCTGGGTAACTTCTATCCCGAGGTAATAAGCCAGCAATCCTAGATCGCTCATTTCAAACTTGTCTTCCATCTGGGATTTGAACAAGTCTATTTCCTTCCTTGGAGTGCCCGTGATTATCAAGTCATCAACATAAACTCCAACTATCAGTGTGGAAGTCTTACTTCTCTTTGTGTAGACCGCTTGTTCGAAATTACACTTCTTGAAGTCCAATGACTTTAAGGTTTGATCAAGCTTCATATTCCAAGCTCTTGGTGCTTGCCCTAAGCCATATAGTGCCTTCGAGAGCTTGTAAACTTTCCCTAAACTTCCTGGTTTCACGAAACCTTCAGGTTGTGTAACGTAGACTTCTTCTTTTAATTCCCCATGTAAAAATGCTGATTTGACATCCAAATGATGTACTTGCCATCCATGGTGTGCTGCCAATGCTAAAATCAGACGAACTGTCTCAATGCGTGCAACTGGTGCAAATACTTCTTCGAAGTCTATTCCGTGTTTCTGCACGTAGCCTTTTGCTACTAGTCTTGCTTTGTATTTGATGATACTTCCTTTAGCATCCCTCTTGGTCTTAAAAACCCACTTGAGTCCTATTGCCTTATGATTCTTAGGCAAAGTAGTAAGAGTCCATGTGTTATTCCTGTTAATTGAATCCAGTTCTGCTTCCATGGCCTCAATCCATTTCCTATCTGTCGATGCTTCCCTGTAGTTACGTGGTTCCTCTTCCGTAAGTAGCAGACTTTCAGTTTCAACTACACGTGCATTTGCATATACTGCATTCAAATCTTTGAAACCCCGTGTTGGTGTATCATCAAATCTTTCTTCTAAGTTCCCAAATGAACTAATAGTAGCATATTCCTCCTCTGAGTATGGG
The DNA here is from genome assembly GCA_034093135.1 of Erigeron breviscapus. Taxonomy (NCBI): domain Eukaryota; kingdom Viridiplantae; phylum Streptophyta; class Magnoliopsida; order Asterales; family Asteraceae; genus Erigeron; species Erigeron breviscapus. Next base: position 38,237,125 of record CM067169.1, on the reverse strand, counting down.
TTGTAAGTATATGTTGGTGGGGTAACTGGAGAGTTTGGAGCAGTAGTTTGTTCCTGTTCCTGATGCGCATCTTCATTGCTTTCCGAGTTGACTGATGTAGTATTTCCATCGTCTATTCCTCGTACCACAAAACTTGTCCATTATGAGTTTTGTGTAGTTGGTTCCTCTCTACTGTTATCCCAATTCCATGGTTTGGTTTCCATAAACTTAACATCCCTGCTTACATGTTTCCTCTTCTTTTCTGGATCATACAATCTATATGCTTTTGATCCTTCCTCTACACCTAAGTAAATCATGGGTACGCTTCTATCATCCAGCTTTTGTAAGTGAGGTATCGTTACCTTAGCATAAGCTGTGCACCCAAATATCCTTAGTTTTTCCAGATTTGGTTTTCTGTTGTAGAGTGCCTCGTATGGAGTCTTATCCACCAGGGCTCTTGTAGGGACCCTGTTTAGTATGTAGATGGCGTGTCTGACTGCTTCCGCCCAAAAGTTCAGTGGCAACTTCATTGCCTTCATCATACTTCTAGTTGTAGATAGCACTGTTCTATTCTTCCTTTCCACTAGATTCTTTCCTATCTTTAGTTTGATGCTGTAAAGTCTATTCCTTGATCTCTCAATCTTCATCAGCAACCTCTTATTTTTGTCATGTAAAGTCAGTTTGCTTCCTTCCATGACCACTTTACACCCTATCTCCGTGAGTTGTCCTAGACTCAGTATGTTGCTCTTAAGGTTTGGAATGTAGTATACTTCCGATATAAGCTTCTGTTCGTGATTCCTACATCCTAACAAAACAGAGCCTTTTCCTTTTATCTCTACATACGATCCATCTCCAAAACGAACACGTCCTGTTATGTTATCATCAATATCCCTGAAGTGACTCTTAGTCCCCGTCATATGGTTGCTTGCACCATTATCTAAATACCAGATGCTTTCATCTGTTGTAGCATACTTTTTGGGTTGAAATTGTCCTTCATTTAACAGTACCTCTTCGTGCTCAGTTTTGTGCGTTGCCATTAACAATGATGGCTCTTCATCTTATTGGATAAGATTCGATTGTTCCTGCATTGTCGGCAGTTGGTTGCTGTCCCTCCTAAAATGTCCAAATTTTCTACATCTGTGACATTGTACTTTGCTCATATCCCTCACTTGCTTATTCCATTTTGTGTTTGTTCTCGCCTTGTGAGTTGAGCCTTCCTCTTTCGAGTCGTTTCTATTTCTATTGTTTTGCCAGTTTCCTCGTGAAGAGTTTGATCTACCACGTCCGCGATTGCCGAATCGCCTTCCTCTTCCAGAGTGTTCGCCATGTGCGAATAATAAGTTTTCCTGGCTGTCTCCACGTCCGCCTTTCTTGAGTTTAATTCTTTCCTCATACGCTTTTAATTTTCCAATGATCTCGTCGAAAGTGACTTCGTCTAGATCAGAGTTTTGTTCTATGGATGCCACTATTTGGATGAACCTATCTGGCATTGAATCTAAAAGTTTTCGTACTAGTAACGGTTGATCCAAGGTTTTTCCTAATTCTTTTGCCTTAGTGGCATAACCATTTAACTTAGCGGTAAAGGCATCTAACGTGTCGTCCTCCTTCATTTGGAGTGTTTGAAATCCAATCATCAATGATTGTAAACGTGCCTTCTGCACTTTATCTGCTCCGACATGTCTCTTTTTTAACGCCTCCCAGACTTCCTTCGCAGTCTTACACCCCGCAACTTGCAGTATCACATCTTCGGTCAATGCTTGGTATAAAAAGGCAATCGTTGCCTTATCCCTTTTCTCATCAGGTTCTGCATCTTCCTTAGGTTCTATCATCTCCCGTAATCCATTCGCTTCAAGTATAACTTTTATTTGTATGGCCCAAACGGTGTAATTTGTTTGTTTCAAAACGGGGCGTTGATAATGAGAGATTGGTGCAGCGGGTTTTTGTGTTACTATGGCGCCATTAGGATTTTCTCCAGACATGGTTTCTATTCTAATGATCTTCACTTTCTAAAATTTGGGGCTTTCCTAATAGTATAGATAATAAATTTATACTACTAGTAAATTAGAAATCCAAAAATGATTTAGATTTCTAACCTCGGTGTTGTGGATATCCAAAAATAATTCCTTTTAAAGAATCGTTGTCAAAGAGAAGCGTCCTTCCCTTGTCGATCCGATAAAAGTGTTGTCAATCCCAAATTGTAGATAGTATTGTTTTGAAAATAATCTAATTCCAAATAGAAGCCCAAATAAAATCTTGTATGTCGGCCCAAAATAAAATCCTGTTGTTTTGTGAATAAGCCCAAACCGTGTGGCTTTCCTTTTGTGTCGGTCTTTATGTGCCGCTCCCAAACAAAAGTGTTGTTCTTGATTATAAACCCAAAAATCTGATGGTTTCTTATCCTCTTGTGTCGTCTTCAACAACTGCTCCCACAAAAGTGATTCTTCCTGATTAAAATCCAGAAATAGATGTGTTCTCCTTCTTGTGTCGTTCTTGCGAACCGCTCCCAACAAAAAGTATTTATGATGAAAAACCCAAAAACAGATTGGTTTTCCTTTTTGTGTCGGTCGTGAATAGCCGCTGCCCATAAAAAGTGTTTTTCCCCAAATCAAAATCGAAGCCCTAAATTTCTTGACTGACAATCGATTTGGGTTATGATGTTCCTTCAATCGGTGCGCTTCCTCTTCTTCTTAAAGAGTCTGATCGAAGTGGTTTCTTTCTTTCCTTCAATTCGGTTTTCCTCTTTTCAAGAGTGGGATTGAAGTCGGTTAATTCCTCCAATCGGTATATTCCTCCTTCTCAAGAGTATGATTGAAGTTCCGCCGGTTGTAATCTGTTCCGGTTGTGCACCACCGTATCCGATGTTTCCGATTATATATCCAAGTAAGTCTCTATTCCTGTTACCGTATTCCACCACCGTTGATTTTCCGGCCGGCGTGTGTTTTTTATTTTCGGTCACAGTGTTTTGAATCAAACAGCCTGATTGCTCTGATACCAATTGTTGTCCCTAATCGTTTGATTCACAAAGATGAACGAGAGAAAAGATACTAGAAATATAATCGTGTGTTGATAGATTATTGAAATTCTGTTACAGACACTTTGTATTTATAGACATAAACCGAACCATCATGACTATTCACGAATGGTCATGTCTAATCTAAACTATCTACCATTGTGTCTGTTCACCAACAGTCACGACCTTCTACAAGTAACTTCCAATAACCGCTATTCGGTTATTATCTATCATATTGACACACTAAACCCCTATATTTACATAACACACTAAATATAGTATTAACCGAGCAATGAACGGGATTATGGTCCACATTGTGCTGTGGGGGACAGGATAAAGATCGTGGGATCAGAGAATATATTTTCTTGGTGCTGGAAAGATACGATTCTCTCATCTTTGGAGGCGGCCGACGTGATCAGATTACAAGCTCAAGTATCCCAAACTGTTTTTTCATCAGGTGCAGATTCATTTAAGTGGTCATTGGATACCTCGGGGACTTTTACAGTTAGAAGCTTGAAGACACTATTAGCCGTTTTTGGTCGGACAGACTCGGTAGATCATTTTCACTGGAACTCGTGGGTACCAACGAAGGTGAATATGGTTTCTTGGCGGGCTAACATGGATCGACTTCCAACCGTGGATAAACTAAGAAATAGAAACATTTGTGCGGGCTCGGATACTTGTGTGTTATGCGGAGATTTTGCAGAGACAATGGAACATATTTTTACAGCTTGCCAATTTTCACAAACTGTGTGGGAAGTGGTATGTAATTGGTGCAAGCTACACTCATTTTTTGCCTTTTCTATTCGGGATATTCTTAAGTATTACTTGTTTTACCCCGGGTCAATGAAAAGAAAAAAGGTTGTGTATGCTATTATTATCACAGTTGTTTGGAGCCTTTGGAGGACAAGGAATGAAGCGGCTTTTAACGGTACTCAACCCGTGATCAGTAGGGTCGTGGAAGAGGTGAAACCGATCGCGAAGAACTGATTTGACCGTGGAGAAATGGCGCAAGTTTGACCTGTCAAATTTTGATTAATTGTATGTCATGGTGTGCTTAATGTTGTAATGTTACGTTGTACATTTTGATGGTGATTACCACCCTGGTAGTTTTGAATAAAATAAAAGTTTAGTTGGCCGTTCAAAAAAAAAAAACTTTAACACAGGTTTTTATAATTAGTTCATTTCTAACGATAAGTTATGAAAAGTAATAAAGTTTTGTTGCTAATAAAGTTGTTCGAATATGATGTAGGAAATTTCCTCTTTAAGCTAAGCATTGATCGAATTCCCATATTGACTAAGATAAAGTTTGGGAAAACCATCAATGTTGCCAACTAGCACTCTTTCATCATATCCTTAACTGGCGGTTGGGGCTTGGAGGTGGGGTGGATGGATGGGAGTAGGAGTGTAGAAAAGGAAATCATAATTTCTTATTTATTTACTTATAAAAAAAACTTTTAACCCGATAAATACTAACGAAGTATAATTTTTCTCCTTTATTTTATCGTATTTTCTAACTACTCAAAACACGTATATACCTTTCGTTTCTATGTTATGGGTTGCTTTTTGTCGTTGGGTTACCTCAAGTAAGTCCATAGTTGGCCGTTTAAAAAAATTTAAAGTGTTTTTTCCTTTGAATCCTCCACAGGTACAACTAAGAATTGGTTGAGCATTCATAATGTTTACCACTTGGTGTGTCTTTCAATTCTTCCTTTATCAGTTACTCCCTCCGTCCCATTTTAAGTGTCCTAGTTTGACTTTCAAAGTCTTTTTATTTTAACTTTGACCGTAAATATCTTTGTATGTATTTTATAATAGTTGGTGAAACTTATATCATTGAAAAATACATCAAAAACTCAATCCATTCACATATTTTATATCAAGTGTTGTATAGCACAACAAAAGATAATTATGGTCAAAGTTTAAAGAAAAAGACTTTGAAAGTCAAACTAGGACACTTAAAATGAGACGGAGGGAGTATCACATTCCAATGAATCAAACATATTTCTTCTTTTTTCCACCTTTTTCTTTTTTAGATTCTATTATCTACAGATATGTGTGCATCAATATTCATATATATTCTTATTCTTTCGTAATATAATAATGAAATACTACATAAAATACTACTCGTATTAATGATGACATAGAAGTAGATATTATTGGATGCAACTGTTAGCGAGTGATTATGTTTCTTCAGTCTACCTTTGTGGCTTTGTGTGGGCCGGGTTGTTTGTCCTCAACCTGCCACACTTCTGGGACAAGTCAATATAAAGTGTTCGAAAAGAAAGTTAAAGACCAATCCAATATTCCACCATATTAGAAATTTAGTTTATTCGTGTCATGTCATTAATACATTATCAATGCTCAATCAAAGACATGCATGTTGATAAAATGAAATAACATCTTATTTTTTGGTATTTATCACGTTGTCTAGCTTGTAACGAACAAGATTTTTTATACGATGTCTAGTACTAGGTATGCAACATCTAGTAGTATACCAATTTGTTTCGAATTGTCCCTTAAACTAAATAATGTGTTAAGTGTCCTCTACACAAATGAATAAATATTTGATGGTCAATTGGGCGCCTTTAATTTGATTATTGTAGATAGAGGACCAGTCATTTTTCTTATATATATATATATATATAGGAAAATGATTAACGAATCTCTCCTCGATAGTTATATGAACGTCTATTAGTCATTATTTTTCGTCAAAATAAAGCAATCGTTTCCATATGTCCAGTACATGATAGAACAAAAGCTTGCGGCTGGTGTTGCAGTTAATTAGTACTTGTGTGCTACACACGACTTCATTCTGATCAACCTATTATTAAACACAATTGTGCTTAATATATCTTTGTAAGAATCGTGACTTAAACAATAATACCATTAACTGGAAACATTATTGTTCTCTAATTTGCAACAATGTATATGTCAAAGGCGGTTATCGGGAGGGGCAAACTCAACCCCCATCCCGGACCCATTTTTTCAGGGCACCAAAAGTTTATCTTATTTATAACGTTAAGCGTCATTTTTTCAAGTGTATTCGAATTCACTAATGGTTATGGGTTTTTTTTTCTTGACTCGTCCAGAACACTTGAATCATAACGCGACAAACCCTGTGTGTGTCATTAACGGCCACCAACCATTGAAAATGTTGTTATTTTTAATCTGCTAGCCGGGTTGATAACTTTTAAGACATGCATGTCGTCTATTAGAAAAATCCTTATACATATATATAAGATATGATTAAACCGCCACCAGCCGCCACTTTCCAGAGGGGATCCTGGGTTCGAATCTTGTCAAAGGCAAACTTGAGATAATCAGGGGATTATTAAGTTGTTGAGATTCACCTGGGCACTAGTCTGGCTATGGGATTAATGGGTACTAAATGGTACATGGGATCAGAGAGTTCCTATCCAATTACCTTTTCTTTTTAGATATGATTAAACCGGTATCATATTGTCAAGTACACTAGTAGGCAAAGGATCGCCACTTTTTTCTTTTGTTAAATCTTACGGAGTAGTTACTATGAATAGTCATCATTTAGTTCATCTGTTCTATTGGGCAGCATGGATGATTTATTTTCCTTTTTCTTTAGTTTTTTACTTGGAGAAAAACGATACAAATGTTGCTTAAAAAGAAAAGCAAATAATACACTTCCTTAAGAACCCTAATAGATTTTATACATATCGGATTTGATTTTAGAAATCTTTTCATCTATTAAATTTGAATAAGAAATTCAAAAGTAATTATTCACTTGAAAGAAATAGAAAATAAGAAACTTGTAGTCAATTAATGTCAAAATAAATGACATGCTAAGTTAGGCACGTAATGTAATGGATGATTTGGATTCAAATATTTCACGACCACTTATATAACTATTAGTATATTCAATAGTGTACGTTTTATGTGACGTAAACTTTACTTTCATTGACATCTTACCGAAACTTTTATGATCAATAATATCAAAGCTGTTAAAAAAAATATTTTACGGTTTAATTATAGACTATAAATACATAATTTTTTATGTTTAATATAGATTAGGCACATATGTTACATGGCCAATATAAGGTACAAAAAAAAAAAAAAAGAAAGACTATAAATACATAATTTTTTATGTTTTTTTTTTTTTTTTTTTTTTTTTTTTTTTTTTTTTTTTTTTTTTTTTTTTTTTTTTTTTTTTTTTTTTTTTTTTTTTTTTTTTTTTTTTTTTTTTTTTTTTTTTTTTTTTTTTTTTTTTTTTTTTTTTTTTTTTTTTTTTTTTTTTTTTTTTTTTTTTTTTTTTTTTTTTTTTTTTTTTTTTTTTTTTTTTTTTTTTTTTTTTTTTTTTTTTTTTTTTTTTTTTTTTTTTTTTTTTTTTTTTTTTTTTTTTTTTTTTTTTTTTTTTTTTTTTTTTTTTTTTTTTTTTTTTTTTTTTTTTTTTTTTTTTTTTTTTTTTTTTTTTTTTTTTTTTTTTTTTTTTTTTTTTTTTTTTTTTTTTTTTTTTTTTTTTTTTTTTTTTTTTTTTTTTTTTTTTTTTTTTTTTTTTTTTTTTTTTTTTTTTTTTTTTTTTTTTTTTTTTTTTTTTTTTTTTTTTTTTTTTTTTTTTTTTTTTTTTTTTTTTTTTTTTTTTTTTTTTTTTTTTTTTTTTTTTTTTTTTTTTTTTTTTTTTTTTTTTTTTTTTTTTTTTTTTTTTTTTTTTTTTTTTTTTTTTTTTTTTTTTTTTTTTTTTTTTTTTTTTTTTTTTTTTTTTTTTTTTTTTTTTTTTTTTTTTTTTTTTTTTTTTTTTTTTTTTTTTTTTTTTTTTTTTTTTTTTTTTTTTTTTTTTTTTTTTTTTTTTTTTTTTTTTTTTTTTTTTTTTTTTTTTTTTTTTTTTTTTTTTTTTTTTTTTTTTTTTTTTTTTTTTTTTTTTTTTTTTTTTTTTTTTTTTTTTTTTTTTTTTTTTTTTTTTTTTTTTTTTTTTTTTTTTTTTTTTTTTTTTTTTTTTTTTTTTTTTTTTTTTTTTTTTTTTTTTTTTTTTTTTTTTTTTTTTTTTTTTTTTTTTTTTTTTTTTTTTTTTTTTTTTTTTTTTTTTTTTTTTTTTTTTTTTTTTTTTTTTTTTTTTTTTTTTTTTTTTTTTTTTTTTTTTTTTTTTTTTTTTTTTTTTTTTTTTTTTTTTTTTTTTTTTTTTTTTTTTTTTTTTTTTTTTTTTTTTTTTTTTTTTTTTTTTTTTTTTTTTTTTTTTTTTTTTTTTTTTTTTTTTTTTTTTTTTTTTTTTTTTTTTTTTTTTTTTTTTTTTTTTTTTTTTTTTTTTTTTTTTTTTTTTTTTTTTTTTTTTTTTTTTTTTTTTTTTTTTTTTTTTTTTTTTTTTTTTTTTTTTTTTTTTTTTTTTTTTTTTTTTTTTTTTTTTTTTTTTTTTTTTTTTTTTTTTTTTTTTTTTTTTTTTTTTTTTTTTTTTTTTTTTTTTTTTTTTTTTTTTTTTTTTTTTTTTTTTTTTTTTTTTTTTTTTTTTTTTTTTTTTTTTTTTTTTTTTTTTTTTTTTTTTTTTTTTTTTTTTTTTTTTTTTTTTTTTTTTTTTTTTTTTTTTTTTTTTTTTTTTTTTTTTTTTTTTTTTTTTTTTTTTTTTTTTTTTTTTTTTTTTTTTTTTTTTTTTTTTTTTTTTTTTTTTTTTTTTTTTTTTTTTTTTTTTTTTTTTTTTTTTTTTTTTTTTTTTTTTTTTTTTTTTTTTTTTTTTTTTTTTTTTTTTTTTTTTTTTTTTTTTTTTTTTTTTTTTTTTTTTTTTTTTTTTTTTTTTTTTTTTTTTTTTTTTTTTTTTTTTTTTTTTTTTTTTTTTTTTTTTTTTTTTTTTTTTTTTTTTTTTTTTTTTTTTTTTTTTTTTTTTTTTTTTTTTTTTTTTTTTTTTTTTTTTTTTTTTTTTTTTTTTTTTTTTTTTTTTTTTTTTTTTTTTTTTTTTTTTTTTTTTTTTTTTTTTTTTTTTTTTTTTTTTTTTTTTTTTTTTTTTTTTTTTTTTTTTTTTTTTTTTTTTTTTTTTTTTTTTTTTTTTTTTTTTTTTTTTTTTTTTTTTTTTTTTTTTTTTTTTTTTTTTTTTTTTTTTTTTTTTTTTTTTTTTTTTTTTTTTTTTTTTTTATGTTTAATATAGATTAGGCACATATGTTACATGGCCAATATAAGGTACAATTTGGTCGTTCAGGAAAGAAAAAAAGAAAAGAAAGAATGAAGTGTTATAAATATATTTCTATTGGATCGACAATAAAGACATTAGATCAAGTTATTATAAATAAGAAAGAAGAAGACCATGATAGTAAATTAAGAGAGAAAAATTAGAGAAGAAAAATATGTGTGTTATTATTCATTACAGACATACATCTATATATATTGATAAAGTATATATAGAAACAAACAAGTAAATAGTATATGTCTGCTAATCATCAATAATTCATAACACTCCCCCTCAGACATATTACTATCATTCACTTTATCAATAATTCATATATTTCATGTTGAATGATACTTTTCAACTTTGAAGTTTCGCTTTGAACTACTGCCTCGTTAAAAACCTTGCTAGGAAAAACCCAGTGGGATAAAAACCATAGCTAAGGGAAAAAGAGTGCAGTTTGTAGCTCCCCCTCAAGATGTCATTTGTACACATGTCGCATCCCGATATCATAAACATGCTTCCTGAAGATTGCTGTAGGTAGCGCTTTCGTGAAAAGATCTGCTGAATTGTTGCTGGATTGGATATGTCTCATTTCAACCTGATTGTTTTTAATGAGTTCTTGAGTATATGAGAAGAATCTTGGTGGAATGTGTTTTGCTCTGTCACTTTTGATATATCCTTCCTTCATCTGTGAGATACAAGCTGCATTGTCTTCATAGATTGGAGTTGGATTTACTTCTTTCTCTAACCCACAAGATGTTAGAATGTGTCGTGTCATTGATCTTAGCCACACACATTCCCTTGAAGCTTCATGTAGTGCAATGACTTCAGCGTGATTTGAAGATGTTGCGACAAGTGTTTGTTTCTGAGAACGCCATGAAATCACAGTTCCTCCATTCTTGAATATGTATCCAGTTTGAGATTTTGCTTGATGGGGATCAGATAAATAACCTGCATCTGTATAACCAACTAACCCTTCTTTTGAGTTATTTGAATAAAATAAACCTAAATCAACAGTTCCTTTTAGGTATCGTAATATATGTTTAATGCCATTCCAATGCCTTTTAGTAGGGGCTGTACTAAATCTTGCTAACAAATTAACTGCAAAAGAAATGTCAGGTCTTGTACAATTAGTAAGATACATAAGAGCTCCGATTGCACTGAGGTATGGTATCTCTGGACCAAGGATCTCTTCATTATCATCACAAGGACGAAATGGATCTTTTTCAACATTGAGCGATCTACCAACCATTGGTGAGCTTAAAGAATGGACATTATCCATATTAAAACGTTTCAAGAGCCTTTCTGTATAATATGATTGATGTATAAGTATACCATTGTTCATATACTCAATTTGTATACCGAGACAATATTTGTTTTTCCCAAGGTCTTTCATTTCAAATTCTTTCTTTAAAAGAATAATCGCTTCATGAATTTCTTCATGTGTCCCAAGTATATTTAGATCATCAACATATACAACTATTATCACATATCCCGATGTTGTCCTTTTAATAAATACACACGGACAAATACTATTATTTTTATAACCTTTACTTATCAAATAATCACTCAAACGATTATACCACATCCTCCCAGATTGTTTCAATCCATATAAAGATCTTTGTAATTTGATTGAATACATCTCTTTAGGCTTTGAATTTAATGCCTCTGGGATTTTAAGTCCTTCTGGGATTTTCATATAGATATCATTATCAAGTGATCCGTATAAATAAGCAGTAACTACATCCATAAGACGCATTTCTAAATTTTTAGAAACTGCTAAGCTGATTAGATATCTGAAAGTGATTGCATCCATAACAGGGGAATATGTTTCCTCATAATCAATTCCCGGCCTTTGAGAAAAACCTTGAGCTACAAGTCTAGCTTTATATCTTGTAATTTCATTTTTCTCATTTCGTTTTCTTACGAAAACCCATCTATACCCTATAGGTTTTATTGCCTTAGGTGTAAGAATAATGGGTCCAAAAACCTTTCTTTTGTTAAGTGAATTTAATTCAACTTGCATAGCATCTTTCCATTTATCCCAGTCTTGTCGATTTCGACAATCATTTACACATTTTGGCTCAGGATCATCGTCTTCATTCATAATCTCACTGGCTACAGAATAAGAAAATATATCATTATTTTCCATTTCAACTCGGTTCCATAATATATGTGTATGACCATAATTGATCGACAATTCTTTGTTGGAATCATTTACTTCTTCCTGAGGGAAGATTTCTATATTTGAATTGTTTTCTTTATGGTCAATTTCCTTTTCAGGACCTTTTCTTTTTCGAGGATGTTTATCCTTTGAACCGATTGGCCTCCCACGTTTCAAACGTTTCTGGGATTCATGAGACATATTTTCATTTATTTGCTTACTTGGAATTTCAATTCGAGCCGGAGCATTAACAGCAGGTATATGAGATTTAGTTACTCTTTGTGTATCAGTAAATGCATCAGGTAACTGATTTGCAATTTCTTGTAGATGTATTATCTTTTGAACATCTGTTTCACATTGTTTTGTTCTGGGATCAAGATATAACAAAGAAGGTTCATACCATGAGACATTCTTTTCTTTATTTTTATTTTCTCCCCCTAATGTAGGGAAAATTGTCTCATCAAAATGACAATCAGCAAAACGTGCTGTAAAGACATCACCTGTTAAAGGTTCAAGATATCTTATGATGGAAGCTGTTTCATATCCAACATATATTCCCAACCTCCTTTGAGGTCCCATTTTTGTGCGCTGTGGTGGTGCAATAGGGACATATACTGCACATCCAAATATTTTAAGATGAGAAATATTTGGCTCTTGGCCAGAGACAAGTTGTATGGGGGAGTACTTGTGATCTGCACTTGGTCTCATACGAATTAATGATCCAGCATGTAAAATTGCATGACCCCAAATAGATACAGGGAGTTTTGTTCTCATTATTAATGGTCTAGCTATTAGCTGGAGATTTTTAATTAGTGATTCAGCTAAACCATTTTGTGTATGTACATGAGCAACTGGGTGCTCAACAACAATTCCAACAGACATGCAATAATCATTAAAAGCATGTGATGTGAATTCACCCGCATTATCAAGTCTTACCTTTTTAATTGTATAATCAGGAAAATGTGCTCGCAATTTAATAATTTGTGCCAGGAATTTTGCGAAAGCTACATTACGAGTCGATAGTAAAGATATATGAGACCATCTGCTGGATGCGTCTATTAGGACCATAAAGTATCTAAATGGTCCACTTGGTGGATGAATTGGTCCACATATATCACCCTGAACTCTTTCAAGAAACATAGGTGATTCCTTTTCAACTTTTAATGTTGATGGTCTTGTAATTAATTTTCCAAGAGAACAAGATGTGCACATAGGCATTTTATTTCCCTGGGGAATCCTTTCACCTTTTAATGGGTGTCCATGCGTATTTCCAATGATTCGTTTCATCATTGTGGATCCTGGATGGCCTAGTCGGTCATGCCATATATTTAACATACCAGGATCACAATATTTTCTTTTGATTGCCATATGTGCTTGAGGCACATTTATATATGTATAATGCAAACCAGAACTAAGCATTGGCAATTTTTCCAATATATCATTTTTCTTCACAATATATAAATATTTTTTATTACCAACAGTCCTTGACTGAGTATCATATCCATTGTGATAGATATTCTTGAAACTCAACAAATTTCTTGTTGATTTTGGGGAAAATAGAGCGTCCTCTATTAAAAGCTTTGTACCGTTAGTTAATTCAATATTAGCTTTTCCCACTCCTTCTATCAAGTTTGAAGGACCTGATATTGTATTAATGTTTCCCTTTGTTGGTTTCAATTCATAAAAATATTTTTGAGATTTTAGAATAGTATGTGTGGCACCACTGTCTGCTATACATATATCTGCATTGTTTGTTTGATCTTCTGTTCCAATGATATCCATTTTTAATCTTCATATGTAAAGAAAAATAAGAAGTGTATTAAAAACATTATAAATTTACAAAACAAATAGCTTTTACATTGCATAAGAAAAATAATTAAACATATTTTTATTTTACATTGCATAAGAAAAATAATTATACATAGTTTTATTTTACATTGCATAAGAAAAATAATTATACATAGTTTTATTTTACATTGCATAAGAAAAATAATTATACATAGTTTTATTTTACATTGCATAAGAAAAATAATTATACATAGTTTTATTTTACATTGCATAAGAAAAATAATTATACATAGTTTTATTTTACATTGCATAAGAAAAATAATTATACATAGTTTTATTTTACATTGCATAAGAAAAATAATTATACATAGTTTTATTTTACATTGCATAAGAAAAATAATTATACATAGTTTTATTTTACATTGCATAAGAAAAATAATTATACATAGTTTTATTTTACATTGCATAAGAAAAATAATTATACATAGTTTTATTTTACATTGCATAAGAAAAATAATTATACATAGTTTTATTTTACATTGCATAAGAAAAATAATTATACATAGTTTTATTTTACATTGCATAAGAAAAATAATTATACATAGTTTTATTTTACATTGCATAAGAAAAATAATTATACATAGTTTTATTTTACATTGCATAAGAAAAATAATTATACATAGTTTTATTTTACATTGCATAAGAAAAATAATTATACATAGTTTTATTTTACATTGCATAAGAAAAATAATTATACATAGTTTTATTTTACATTGCATAAGAAAAATAATTATACATAGTTTTATTTTACATTGCATAAGAAAAATAATTATACATAGTTTTATTTTACATTGCATAAGAAAAATAATTATACATAGTTTTATTTTACATTGCATAAGAAAAATAATTATACATAGTTTTATTTTACATTGCATAAGAAAAATAATTATACATAGTTTTATTTTACATTGCATAAGAAAAATAATTATACATAGTTTTATTTTACATTGCATAAGAAAAATAATTATACATAGTTTTATTTTACATTGCATAAGAAAAATAATTATACATAGTTTTATTTTACATTGCATAAGAAAAATAATTATACATAGTTTTATTTTACATTGCATAAGAAAAATAATTATACATAGTTTTATTTTACATTGCATAAGAAAAATAATTATACATAGTTTTATTTTACATTGCATAAGAAAAATAATTATACATAGTTTTATTTTACATTGCATAAGAAAAATAATTATACATAGTTTTATTTTACATTGCATAAGAAAAATAATTATACATAGTTTTATTTTACATTGCATAAGAAAAATAATTATACATAGTTTTATTTTACATTGCATAAGAAAAATAATTATACATAGTTTTATTTTACATTGCATAAGAAAAATAATTATACATAGTTTTATTTTACATTGCATAAGAAAAATAATTATACATAGTTTTATTTTACATTGCATAAGAAAAATAATTATACATAGTTTTATTTTACATTGCATAAGAAAAATAATTATACATAGTTTTATTTTACATTGCATAAGAAAAATAATTATACATAGTTTTATTTTACATTGCATAAGAAAAATAATTATACATAGTTTTATTTTACATTGCATAAGAAAAATAATTATACATAGTTTTATTTTACATTGCATAAGAAAAATAATTATACATAGTTTTATTTTACATTGCATAAGAAAAATAATTATACATAGTTTTATTTTACATTGCATAAGAAAAATAATTATACATAGTTTTATTTTACATTGCATAAGAAAAATAATTATACATAGTTTTATTTTACATTGCATAAGAAAAATAATTATACATAGTTTTATTTTACATTGCATAAGAAAAATAATTATACATAGTTTTATTTTACATTGCATAAGAAAAATAATTATACATAGTTTTATTTTACATTGCATAAGAAAAATAATTATACATAGTTTTATTTTACATTGCATAAGAAAAATAATTATACATAGTTTTATTTTACATTGCATAAGAAAAATAATTATACATAGTTTTATTTTACATTGCATAAGAAAAATAATTATACATAGTTTTATTTTACATTGCATAAGAAAAATAATTATACATAGTTTTATTTTACATTGCATAAGAAAAATAATTATACATAGTTTTATTTTACATTGCATAAGAAAAATAATTATACATAGTTTTATTTTACATTGCATAAGAAAAATAATTATACATAGTTTTATTTTACATTGCATAAGAAAAATAATTATACATAGTTTTATTTTACATTGCATAAGAAAAATAATTATACATAGTTTTATTTTACATTGCATAAGAAAAATAATTATACATAGTTTTATTTTACATTGCATAAGAAAAATAATTATACATAGTTTTATTTTACATTGCATAAGAAAAATAATTATACATAGTTTTATTTTACATTGCATAAGAAAAATAATTATACATAGTTTTATTTTACATTGCATAAGAAAAATAATTATACATAGTTTTATTTTACATTGCATAAGAAAAATAATTATACATAGTTTTATTTTACATTGCATAAGAAAAATAATTATACATAGTTTTATTTTACATTGCATAAGAAAAATAATTATACATAGTTTTATTTTACATTGCATAAGAAAAATAATTATACATAGTTTTATTTTACATTGCATAAGAAAAATAATTATACATAGTTTTATTTTACATTGCATAAGAAAAATAATTATACATAGTTTTATTTTACATTGCATAAGAAAAATAATTATACATAGTTTTATTTTACATATATAAAAATATATATATATGAAAATTCTTACCCTGAGTATGGTGACTTTGATCCGTTGATATTGAGCACTCTCGTGCTGATAACGTGTTATAAATATATTTCTATTGGATCGACAATAAAGACATTAGATCAAGTTATTATAAATAAGAAAGAAGAAGACCATGATAGTAAATTAAGAGAGAAAAATTAGAGAAGAAAAATATGTGTGTTATTATTCATTACAGACATACATCTATATATATTGATAAAGTATATATAGAAACAAACAAGTAAATAGTATATGTCTGCTAATCATCAATAATTCATAACATACCAGATAATAATTTCGACAAATTTGGTAAATAAACTGTTTGGCTCACTCACGTCCAAAGTCCAAAATCGGTGATATTCATCCCCCGTGATCACGCTGACCACGATCGCCTTTCGTCAATATCAAGACATCACAAGTTTTGCTTTTTCTTGTTAATTCTTGTTTTTCCTATTTGTAATATTATTGACTTGTGATCTCAGTACTTGCTAGTAGATTATCTATATTAATAATAAAATGTTAGATGCATAAATAAAATGTTAGATGCATAAATAAAATGTTAGATGCATAAATAAAATGTTAGATGCATAAATAAAATGTTAGATGCATAAATAAAATGTTAGGTACATAAATAAAATGTTAGATGCATAAATAAAATGTTAGGTACATATATAAAATGTTAGGTACATAAATAAAATGTTAGATGCATAAATAAAATGTTAGATGCATAAATAAAATGTTAGATGCATAAATAAAATGTTAGATGTATAAATAAAATGTTAGATGCATAAATAAAATGTTAGATGCATAAATAAAATGTTAGATGCATAAATAAAATGTTAGATGCATAAATAAAATGTTAGGTACATAAATAAAATGTTAGGTACATATATAAAATGTTAGGTACATAAATAAAATGTTAGATGCATAAATAAAATGTTAGATGCATAAATAAAATGTTAGATGCATAAATAAAATGTTAGATGTATAAATAAAATGTTAGATGCATAAATAAAATGTTAGGTGCATAAATAAAAATGTTAGGTGCATAAATAAAATGTTAGGTGCATAAATAAAATGTTATATGCATAAATAAAATGTTAGGTGCATAAATAAAATGTTATATGCATAAATAAAATGTTAGATGCATAAATAAAATGTTATATGCATAAATAAAATGTTAGATACATAAATAAATGTTAGGTACATATATAAAATGTTAGGTACATAAATAAAATGTTAGATGCATAAATAAAATGTTAGATGCATAAATAAAATGTTAGATGCATAAATAAAATGTTAGATGTATAAATAAAATGTTAGATGCATAAATAAAATGTTAGATACATAAATAAAATGTTAGATACATAAATAAATGTTAGGTACATATATAAAATGTTAGGTACATAAATAAAATGTTAGATGCATAAATAAAATGTTAGATGCATAAATAAAATGTTAGATGCATAAATAAAATGTTAGATGCATAAATAAAATGTTAGATGCATAAATAAAATGTTAGATGCATAAATAAAATGTTATATGCATAAATAAAATGTTAGATGCATAAATAAAATGTTAGGTACATAAATAAAATGTTAGATGCATAAATAAAATGTTAGATGTACATAAATAAAATGTTAGGTACATATATAAAATGTTAGGTACATAAATAAAATGTTAGATGCATAAATAAAATGTTAGATGCATAAATAAAATGTTAGATGCATAAATAAAATGTTAGATGTATAAATAAAATGTTAGATCATATCAGTAAAGTCCAAAATGTGATATTCATCCCCCGTGATCACGCTGACCACGATCGCCTTTCGTCAATGATGGAATGCGTTTTGCTTTTTCTTGTTAATTCTTCGTTTTTCCTATTTGTAATATTATTGACTTGTGATCTCTAGTACTTGCTAGTAGATTATCTATATTAATAATAAAATTTGCTGATAAAAAAAAAAAAGACATCACAAGTGGCATTTTCTGCAATTTCCATATACTACCAAGGTTTATAACCAACGGAGCAAAAACTATCTCAATATTAACAAAAAATAGTTTGAGTTTCAATTCATAATCGTCCTTTTAGTTAAATTTCTTATTGATTATAGCCCATTAAAAACGAAACATACACTATTCAAAAATTAAAAATAAAAAATAGTTTGGACCAATCACAGTTATTTTTTCTATTAATTTCTATTTACCTATTTTTCCTAAAAACATGTGAGAGTACCGGCTTAATGTTGCAGGTGGCGATCACTGGTGTTAAAGGTGGCAAATTAGCAATTGGTGGTGGTGTCGGCAGCGCCAAAGTGTAAATAAATTCTGTAAAAGAATTAATGTTTAGGGGTAGTGTTACGTGTAGGGGTGGGAACGAGCCGAGTCGAGTTTCATGATATTTAGGCTTGTTTGTTTATTTATTACTCGAATCGAGCTCGAGTTCGAACTCGAGCTCGAGCTCGAGCTCGAAACTAATAAGTCGAGTCGAGCTCGAGCTCGAAATAATAATCGAGTCGAGCTCGAGCTCGAACACTAATAAGTCGAGTCGAGCTCGAGCTCAATTTTAATATTTAAAATAACAACTTACTTTTTATATTATTTTTTGTGAGGTAGCTACTTTTAAGATAAATGTGTAAAATACATACGAACTTTGATCACATTTATACTACCTATTAATAAAAACACCTCTTGTTGAAAGTTACATTAGAGAAAATATCTAAACCCTTTTAACATTAATGATTCAATTACACTATCAATCATTTATCTTTTAAAATATCTTCATAACCTTTTACATCAATTATCTACACCACTCGACGCCGCCTCCACCACCAACAGTCGCCCCCACCATCACACTATCTCCGCCATGATTACCGTTGCATTGCACGAGTACCGTGCTAGTTACCATGAATAGAAACGATATACCAAAATTATCATTATTAGAAATACAGTCTCACTTATTGTAATAAGACGAAATTTATATAGTTGATTTTGTCCATATTCTATTCTATAATGGTAACATATTTTACTATATGTATATAGTAAATCAGGCTTCACATGTGAGATCAAGTTGCATTGGTAATATGTAACGTTCTATCTATTGATGGGTTATTCAGTTTAGGTATACACGAATGAGGATCGAGCTTAAATGATTAATGTAGTTTTGAATAATTTTTTCTATGTCTTGTTCGAAACTCCATTAACTCAAAACCCAACTAATGGAAAAACCTTGAAAGGTTTTACCCGGGTCCTTAAGGATTGGACTCGCTTATCTCAACTTCACATGTGGGCTCAAACTCCATTGGTAACATGTACCGCTCTATAACACGAGCTAATCGAGCTCGAGCTCCTAAACATGGAAACGAAACTCGAACTAAGTTAATCTCAGTATCAAACTAATAATCGAGTCAGCTCGCTCTATAACACGAGCTAATCGAGCTCGAGCTCCTAAACATGGAAACGAAACTCGAACTAAGTTAATCCTACAAGTATTCAAATAACTATGCGAGCTTCGAGCTCGAGCTCGAACACTAATAAGTCGAGTCGAGCTCGAGCTCAATTTTGAATATTTATACGAGCGCGAGCTCGAGTAATAAATAAACAAACAAGCCTAAATATCTCGAAACTCGACTCGGCTCATTCCCACCCCTATTAGTGTATATAATTTAATCATTAATGTTAAAGGGGTAATGTAGGTGAAAATATATTAATAGATGCTATTACATAACTTTTGAACACTTTTAAAAATAGGGTTGATTTTTATTAGATATAGTATAGATATAGAGGGTTTAGGTAACGTAAAACAAGTATTAAAGTAAAACAAAAAAAATAATAAGTTTCTTTTCAGTGAAAATCACCGTGCATCATGAACATCATCATGCATCAATTGCTTCGTGAATTTTCGTGCATCACTTTAACCATGATCTAAAGGTCAAGATTTTATCTTATTTGTTTTACTTTAATACTTGTTCTACAATACCTAACCCCTAGATATAGATATAGATATATGACATAAACTACGAGATATAGTATTCATGAACCAAATATTATATTACATGCTTATCAAGGAAAATAAAGAGGGTCAAATCGAATGCCGCAAAATCCCAACCAATCTTCCTACTTCCCTGTATCTAAAATAACATGTAATGTAGAGCCATTTATACCCGTAGTTACTTATATTGTTGACTTGTTGCTTGCATCAACATATATATACCCTGCCTTCCCTAATTTCATGTAAAAGTTTGACTAAATCATCAACCATTTTCGACACTACACGTCTTTTGTCAAAAATGTTATTATTTGACAGCAAAGATTGGCATTCAATTTACCAAAAGTCTACGACATAAGTTGCTGATATAGCTTGTAGGTTTATTTTTCGATAATTAGTATAATTTGTTTTAATAACCAAACACTCTTTCAATTCAACATAGAAATAGAATAGAAATTTGTAAATAAAAGAGTAAACTTAACTTGTACACAAATACTTGGCTTTTAGTATGTATGAAAACACATATACCTATAGATTGTAGGTTTAAGTTACATATGATACTTTTTAAATATTTATAAAACTTGTATGCATTTAATAACTTGATGCTTTCTATTCTTGTTAATTCAGTCAATTATTTTTGGAATGCATATCAATCACTTATCTCTTTTTGGAATGCATATTAGTCATAGATCATACAGCTTAACATAACTAAAAGGGTTTATGCATAATGCGGCGGTGGTCGTAGCGGCGATATAATAATGGTTTAAGCGACGGGTGGTAACGATGACAGACGAGTTGTGTAAGTTATTAATGTAAAGATAATTAAGTTATAGAGAATAGTAATCTGATTTTTGGAGACGGTGGATAAATATTACTTGTATAAATTATTTATTAAAACTATTTGTGGTACATCAATAATGAAATGAGAAGATAAAATAACGAGTTGAAGGTAAAATTGGTAATTAAATCATTATTTGAGATTTGAATAAAGGTTGTTTGTTTATAAGGATAAGTGTAAATAGAATCACTATGAAATATTTATTTCTAACATCTATAAAGTACATGTTTAAAAACATTAGTTAAGCTAAAATATTTATAATTAAAGATAGATATATTTTAATAAATGTTGATGAGATATAAAGTTTATCATTTTAAAATGAAGATTTTTTTCATATTTTTAAAAGCATCGATTTCATTTTATATGCTTAAATATGCGTCTTGTGCCCGGTTGGTCAAAAATACTTTTGATTTTACTCAAAGTCTTAAATTCGATCTTCATGAATGACAAGTTTTGAGGTTTTTTCCTTCGAATACTTGTAACGGTCCATGGTTAATATCTTGTTTCTAGGGTACATGCAAGACTTCACAATTATATGATTCGTATCCCGACTGAATGTTCGGAAAAAGAAAAAACACATAAAAATACCGAATATAACATTTCAGTTATTTATTGGAATTTACGTAAACAAAGTAGTTCAGCTTACTCGCTAATTTACTTCCAAATTAAATCATCATAAACGAAAAAAGCAATATATGTGTTGTGAGAATATATAAGTATTTAACATTAATATTAAAATAAAATTTAGTGTTTTAGTTATCTTTCAATTGTCCTTATTTTTATAAATTTTCTAACTTTTGACTATATTCCAAAGTAACAAATCAATACCTTCTTTTGTCCTTACACATAAAAATATTGTGTTTTTTTCTTCTAAATAGTTGTTAAGTCAAATTTGATTTGTTAGCATTAATAACTTTGTTTTACTTTCCAATATTCCATATTAATTTATTTTTACTAACATATAGTATGAAAAATCCACAAGAATTATTATTTAATCAGTTGGTAGACATTAGCTTGCCAAAATCCACTTCCCCAATAACTACAGTATAAAACTTTGTTTACATTTCCAGCTTTACCCCCTCACACTCTCTTTAAACACTTGTACCATCCAACCCAATAACATATATATAAATCCATTTATATCGGTTTCATGTCCACAAACCCTAATTTCGATGTAAAAAAGTTTCATTTGCATATTCATTGAATTCTTGAAAACAAGAATGTTGCTTTTTTTCACCTAAGATCTCACAATTTAACAGAAACTAATTATTATTTGTTATTCTTTTCTTTTCTTTCCTTATAATTCTAATTATTATTATTATTTCCATGTATCTGTCTATATCTATATCTATATATATGTATATGTATGTATATGTTTAGGATCTTGATTAATTAATTAATTATGGGAGGCGAAAGCAAATGGAGAAAGATGAAGCTTGCCTTAGGCCTAAACACATGTCTTTATGTTCCTAAAACCGACGGCGACGATGAATCGCCGCCGCGGACCTCCGACGTCCGCCCTCGCATGCCAACCACTCCCACGCCGTCTTCTTCCGGCCTCCAGCTGTCTAAATACGGCCATAAATCTTCTCCCAAGGTAGCTTTCTATATATACATATACATATAATAATATAATTCATATTTTATCATATAGATATGTAGTATAAGGGTAGGGTTAACGTGATAACCACAAATATGGAGAGAACCGTGAGAAACACTAGTTTTCCTCCCTTTTTCTTCTTTTTTGTGTGGTTTTTTTTATTTTTTTAATTTTAATTTTTCATTTTTTGAAACTTTTTTTTGTTTTTTATTTTATTTTAACAAAAACCCATTCCAAAAAAAAAATAAAAAAAAAAAAATTTTTTGTAAAAAATCATATGGGTTACGCGTTAAGAAAACGTATGTATACGGTACGGGCCAGAGGCCCTTATCCGTTCTAAACTGACCGTCAAGGGACGCATATGGGAATCGTATGGATTTGATGGGCGGCGATCCAAGAGATGGTGACGGTTGTATACGGTACGGGCGTAGCCCTTAACTCTAAGGGCAAAGCCCTTAGAGATGGTTTTTTAGTGGTTCTCACCATATATGTTGGTTCTCACTTGATCCCTTCACTGTAGTATAATATATTTATGTAAAAGTATGTTACACTGAAGCTTTGCTGTAGGTTATGTTTTTAAGATATTGTGTAATTATTTTATAATTTACTGAATTACTGTGTGGTTATAAAGTGAAAACTGCGAGTTAGGTTGGTTGAATAATGTAATGGGAAACAAGATAAAGGACTTTCCTTTGTGGATATTAGGTGTAGTTAGTAAATTTTTGGTGTTATCGGACTGTTTTACGAAGTTACGGTGGTAAATATATCACGAAGAGAGGTGAAAAGTTGAAAAAAATTGGTTTATTCAACCCAAGGAAGGATTACGTAAGATTCGATTAGTTTAAGATTTTTATAATTTAGTGATTAAAAGATGCTTGCCTCTAGTGGATGCTAATGGTGATGATGATGGATCAAGGATGCATATATACATATACAATACAATTTTCTGAGGTGGGAAAGTATTAAGATAGTGATGGGTTGCTTTTGTTGTCATATGGTTTTCAACTCTCTGTTGCTAATGGCTTTTTTAGTGCCCCTTTAAGATCATTCTCTGCTCCATTGATCGATATTCATTTTTTTTTGTTTAATAAAAAAGTTTGTATTTTTAATGATTGTTCGGGTTTTTTTACAAACTTATTGGTTATTTTGACAAGAACTGGGTATGTTAAAATTTTGAGTTATATAAGTTGAGAGTAGAGTGTTTGATATTGAATTGAAGTATAGATCAAAGGGAGTCAAATTTTTGACAGTTCTAAAATCCTTTTCCTTACTCTTTTACTTGCCCTTGCCTGAAGGTAAAGTGATTTGTGTGGTCAACACCTTCACTTTTATATATAAAACCTCTCTCTTTCCTTTTCATGGTTGAATTATTACTTTTGGACTTTACTTATGGAGTATAAATTTGGTGAAAGTAAGTTTAGCTTAGAAAAGAGTAGAATATCTTTAGCTTATTCTTATTTAGTTCTAATTCTTTTCATATCTGCTTGCTTTTGACTATATGATGCATATGCTTTTCTTTATTATTGCCTTGGAACATTCATCATTGGAACACCAGTTTCTTAATGATCTTTACCGAAAAAAAGTTTGTATTTTTTTTCAGTCAAAATAATCTTAATCTACTTCACATGTTGGCCCCCCAAAAGATAATTGGTCAATAGGCCAAACTAATTTACAACTTGCATGGTAATTGGTAAGTTAAAAATATAAGTTGTTTTACGTTGTAATTTTGGATGCAAATATGCAATCAAGTCTAGGCTTAACTGTATCTAATAATAATATTGTTATCTTGTAGAGTTGTATCATGAATGTAGGCATGTAGTTATGTGAGTTGTCTATTTTTTTTAAAGTTTAAGTTGTATAATGTTATTTCAGATTTGGTATACAAATACATATGTTAGCACTTTTTTTTATATTATTGTGCGCCTCACATTTATAAATCCTGTGCCTCAGGCCCGGGGACCCTCTTGTGGTTTGGTGTGCTTTGAGTTTTCAAGAACTTTGATTGAAATTAGTATAATGGCTATTTTCTTTTATTTTTGTTATAAATGATTAATCATCCTAATACATTAATCCTCCTAGTAATATAATCATGCCACATGGTACAATCAAAGGATGAGAGTAGGAGAGAGAATTAGTGGATTACACATGCATGAAGTGAAGATATTAGGAGGATTATTAGGACTTAGGAGGATTGGTTAGGAGGATATATCATTAGAAACATGTACAGTGAATCGGCAAATGGTCATGAGAAACCCTAGATGATTTAGTATTAATCCCGTGAATACAAAACAAATTTTGGTATTCATTTATATCTTGTGAAATATCTTGTGCCATATTTTTAGACTATGCTGTTAAGAGTCAATGCAAACATATCATTCATATTCCATAATCCATACATATCATATTAAACAATGTCAGGTGCAATAGTGCAATACTACTAGTAAAGTAGTAATACATTCAAATTCAATACAAATAAAACTCTAAAATTTATGCTTTACAAGTTTCTTAATTTAGAATTTATTTATGATTGCAGCGGACTTGTGCAATATGCTTGATGACGATGAAATCCAACGGTCATGCCATATTCACTGCAGAGTGCTCGCATTCTTTCCATTTCCATTGCATTACGTCGAATGTAAAACATGGAAATCGAGAATGTCCTGTTTGCCGCGCCAGATGGAAAGAAATTCCTTTTGAGAAATCCGGTTCTTCTCGTGTGAAATCGGGCATCAATTCCACTTCCTGGTCCCAACAAGATTCGTGGATGATTCTACAAGGTATACATCCACAACAAATGCCCTCCAATCGTCACGTTCCTTTACTATTTCAAGCTTCTGAGCCTCCCATCTTTGATGACGATGAACTAGTCAACCAGAAAGTAGAAGAAATCTCATCTGGGAACACCAATTCCAATGGTGGAGTAGAAGTGAAAACATACCCTGAAGTTTCTGCACTAGAAAGATCAGCACACTTCAACAATTTTGGAATCTTAATTAATCTAAAAGCGCCAGTTACTAAAGGAAATCTGAACACACGTACGCCAATTGATCTTGTGACTGTGCTAGATATTAGTGGTAGCATGACTGGTACGAAGATTGCTTTATTAAAACAAGCTATGGGTTTTGTAGTTCAAAATCTTGGCCCTCTAGACCGGTTGTCAGTAATAGCGTTTTCTTCTTCTGCCCGTCGGCTGTTTCCTCTTCGACGTATGACTGAGGTTGGGAAACAAGAATCTTTACAGATGATTAACTCATTGGTGGCTAATGGAGGCACAAATATAGCCGAGGCACTAAAAAAGGGAGCCAAAGTGATGACGGATCGTAAATTCAAGAATCCGGTGAGCAGTATGATTTTGTTGTCAGATGGGCAGGACACATACACGAGTATCAGCCCTCGAAAGACTGGGTTAAAGCCAGATTACCAGACTCTTTTGCCGCCATCTGTGGGCAAGAAAGATGATTTTCACTTACCTATTCACACGTTTGGGTTTGGGATGGATCATGATGCTGTTGCAATGCATTCAATCTCAGAAAATTCTGGAGGGATGTTTTCTTTTATAGAAGCTGAAAATGTGATCCAAGATGCTTTTGCTCAGTGTATTGGAGGGCTCTTGAGTGTTGTGGTTCAAGAATTGCGAGTTGAAGTTGAGTGTATTCATCCGGTGTTGCAACTCGGGTCAATCAAAGCCGGAAGCTACAATGTGGGTATTGATGACAATGGTAGATCAGGGTTCATTGAAGTTGGAGATTTATACGCTGAAGAAGAGAGAGATTTTCTTGTAGTGATGGATATTCCGGTTGAAGAATCTGGTAATGATATGCCATTGGTGAAATTTAGAGTTATTCATAAGGACCCAATAAAGAAAACAACAGCGACAGTTCTAGGAACTGAAGATGTGATTATTTCAAGGCCCGAGACAACTGCGGGGAAGCAAATTGTGTCGGTTGAAGTCGACCGACAGAGAAACAGGCTTAGAGCCGCCAGTGCGATAGCTGAAGCAAGAGCGGCGGCGGAACGTGGGGATCTAGCGGCAGCGACATTGCTGCTTGAGGATTGCAGGAAAAAGTTAGCTGAATCCGTTTCAGCTCGTCGTGGGGACAGGTTGTGCATTGGCCTGGTTGCTGATTTGAGGGAAATGAAAGAGAGAATGGCGAGTCGTACAGTATATGAGTCATCAGGGAGGGCTTATGTGTTGTCAGGGTTGAGCTCACACTCATGGCAGCGGGCCACAGCTAGGGGTGACTCGACAGAATATACGAGCGAGATATCGACTTACCAGACCACGTCAATGGTGGATATGGTTAACCTATCCCAGACAATGTGTTTTAGCCGGAGTCCATCAACATCTAACCCTATGGCTGGACAATCCAAAAACAAAAAATTATTAAGGTCGATACACTCATTTCCAGCACCGCAGCCGAGATGATGACCTGGACAAGACCATATAAAAGGGTGGTGTTCAGTTCTATCGGCATTTTTTATTTCTTTATAGTTTGGAATGTGCAAAGAAAGGGTGGGTGAGAATGTTATTAAAGAATATGGGGTATATTTCATCCAATTGGATTGGTTGATTGTAAGGGAATAATTTTTTTTGGAATATTAGGAACTTTGATTGCTCTTTTAGCTCTTGCAACCATTATATCATTATCAGATCAAGAAAAACACTAGGATGGACGTGATTTATACATATGTTCATTGTTAATTTCTAAACAAAAGAAAGAAAAAAAAAAGATTTTGAGATAGTTCTAGTAGCTGTAAGCTGTTTCTAAAACTCAAAAAAGAAAAAGAAATAATGTTTGTAGAAAGAGTAAAATTGTCAACCCAAAAAGAGATTATAAAAGTTGAGGTAGTGAGATACTTCGTATCTAATGTACGTATGTGATTGTGACTGGATGTCTATACATATATCTATATCTATACTCCTTTATAAATTTATCACACCCCCTACTTTTAAAAATAGTTACACAACTAGATTTTAGACCCGTATCAAATACACGGGTTTACTTTATTATAAATATTAGATTATTATTATCAAGGTAAAGTTATATGCAAGCTAAAAAGTCTTATTAAAAGAAAAATAAAATAGCAAAAAAAAATGTTAGAAGATGTTAAGAATGTAATTAAAAATAAGGGTAAAATGCAAATTTCGTCCCTGTGGTTTTTAAAAAAATGGCTTTTCATCCATCTGTGAGTTTTTGATTTTTTTTCATCCCTGTGGTGGATTTGTTGTCCCTGTCGTTAACATCCCTGTGTTAAGTCCCCCCACGTGCAAGTTACGTGAGGGGTAATTTCGTCTTTTTGACATATAAAACGACATAAAAACCCAAAAATTCCTGAAATTCCCACAATTAAACCCTTTTATTTTCCTCTTTTTTGTTTTCTATCTCATTCCATGGTAGGATACTGTGTTTGTATGAAGCCGTCGGTTGTTCGAACATCATGGACTCCATTGAATCCAGGCCGTCGATTTTATTGTTGTTCTCGAAGTGTAAGTATTCGTTGCCCTAATTTTAAGGGTTTTTTTTCGTTTTATTTTAAAAATCAAATTGGGTGTAACTTATTGTTATCAGCAGGAATAAAAAAACTGTGGTTTTCTTGGATGGGTGGATCCACCAATGTGTAAAAGATCCACTGATCTTATTCCAGGATTGCTAAGGGCTAAGAACAACTTGGAAGCTTGTTTGAAGGGGAAAAATGGTCAAGTTGCTTGGTTGAAGAAGTGGCTGATATGTAGCTGAGTTTTTTTTTTCCATATGTGTGTGGTTGTTCAGATAGTTGGAATTGTTTAGGTTGAAGAAAAAGTTGTTTGTGTCAATTTAGTGAAGTGTTATGTAATTCGTATTTTTGTGCTTTGAATGAATGAAATTGTGTAATTCATTTTCCGTTACATTTTTGTCCACATTTTCTTTAATTGGTTGCTTACTCTGTTCACCAGGACCCTCAATCAACAATGGTTTTCTAAACCTAGAATTCTTAAAGTCAACTACATTCATCTCAGCATCATTTTCCTCTATTATACACCCTGTTTTAGGGACAAACTGATCATCTAATGTGGTAACCCCATGTTCCACATACACATTAATTTCTTGAAACTTAGGAACATAACTTATCATCTTAATAATATCCCTATCACTTCCTAATGGTCTAAGACCAACATCTAAATCTTTTTCAGGAAGCAAAAAATGATAATACATTAAACCATCTTCATACCCAATTTCTCTAATCATGTCATTCTGGTCATGCATAGAAAATATATCATACTCAATAAAGTCAAAAGCTTGCATCTTTCCATCAACGTATTGTCTATTAGGGGTTTTTGTGAACTTACCATCATAATGAACGTTGATGGTAAATAGATCCTTGTAAGTATCTGCAGAAAAAAACAAAAAAATAAAATAAAATGAAGTGGGAGTGTTCAAATTGTGTGAACTTTCGTAGACCCGACTAACCGTATGTCTTCGGATTCTTTGAGCCCGTAGGGTCATACACAATAGAACATTTATAATGTTTAACCATAAAGCTACGGAATGATATTTGATCATTTACGCATTTAATTAAATAGTATTTAATTAAATTATCCATTTATAAACTAACGCGAGTTAATTAACGGTAAATGGATTAACCGACAAATATTATTTATAAAAGTCAATTAAAGTTTACTTTAATTGATTGATAAATTAATATATTAATTAAAGGTAGTTTAATTAATTAAAAGGGTTAACGGGTTGCATAATTAATTAGTTAATAATCCAAATTAATTAATATTGGATTAATTAAATATATGGAAAGTCCGGTCCATCCCCTCTAAGGCCTCATGGCCGAAAATCCACTAAAGGATTGGAGGTGGGGATCGAAATTTCCATAGGGGAATTAAAGGGTTTTAGTTTCCTAATCTAATTAGGAAACTATGCCTATATAAACCCCTAGAACCCTCATTAATTCTTGCACATTCTTGAAAACCCTAAAACACACACAAAAGTCGAAATCCTCTTCCCTTTTGTGTGTGTGTCGAAATTCATAAACCAAAGAAACCAAAATCCCAAATTGTTTTAGATTTAATTATTTAGGGTTTTAGTTAAACCCTAAATTAGTTTCAACAAAAGGTTTCTCACCTTTTGTGTTTGGTTTGGTCGAAATTCAAGACCCCAAGAAGGGTCTTCGAATTTGACTTCCTTATTCTAAGGAAGGTCGAATTCGACCTTAGGGTCCAAGTTAGGGTTTCGTTCGGTTGCGGTCGTAAGATTAAAGGTGTCTAGCAGATCCTTGGTTAAGACATTGTTCGTGAACGCACTTACGGAGGGTTTCTCCTTTGGAATCTCGTTTCCGGAACATTTCCACATCATGGAGGAACTCGTCTACCGCAACGTGGTTAGTTTTCTTGTATTTACTTTAAGTTACTTATATTGCATTGCATGGAGATTCTGAGCCGGACGTTAGAATTATTAAATGTTTTCTCTTAATGATACCACACGTTTTTAATAATTGCTAACGGTTCATTAACACGCTTCCGCTGCTTGTTTTGTTTTGTAAAAATTAAAAGTTTTGATTTGTCACCCAAACCGGGTCGGTCACCTGACCCATTTTATGTTATTCGGTTAATGAAATCCAACAGTGGTATCAGAGCGGTCCATGCATGGTATAAGTACTTACCTTGATTTTTAGTCTTGAATAAAGTCGCTTACGTTTAATTTCGTATATGTATTATATATGTGTATATATTTGTGTGTATATATATATATATTTACATATATGAATTTAAATAAGGAAATTATATATAGTTGTTATCTATATACTTAAGTGATTTTATTGATAAGAGAAATCAAGAAGGTTATTATAAATGGAAAGTTCACTTGTTCATAAATATGGATATATTTTGATTTTTGATAAAATGCTTTATAAAACGATATCCATATTATATGAATAAGTGATGGGTTCATTTATATATTTTAAATAGAACTAGCCGTTAATTACTTAGTTGAAATAATTAGATCTTGAAATAAATACAAATATATGAGATGTGGATATATATATAGGGGTTGGGTATTGTAAAACAAGTATTAAAGTAAAACAAATAAGACAAGATCTTGACCCTTAGATCATGGTTTAATTGATGCACGAAGATTCACGAAGCAATTGATGCACGATGATTTTATGATGCACGGTGATTTTCAGTGAAGAAAAATCTATTGTTTTATTTGTTTTACTTTAATACTTATTTTATTTTACCCAAAACCTATATATATATATAGTTTTATGTATATAAATTTCGAAAATTTATATATATATATATATCCATATAAATATTTTGTATTTGTTTAAAGATCAATTAGTTTCCTTGTATGCAATAAGTAGGTTTATATATATATTTGTTTATATATATTGCATGCGGATTTAATTGTTAGATTACATAAACTACTTGTTGTACGTATTTTGGTTTTATATATATTTGCATTAGGATTTAATGCGTGTCTCTAAAATATATATTTGAAAATTAAAATACGAGAAAAAGGAAAGAGTTTTGTTTTTAATAAAACTCATTGAGGTTTTAAAATCGGATTTTTAAAAGGAACTCAAAATGATTATATTTTACGAAAATTAAAAGTGCTTTTAATTAATTAAGGACATGCATTAAGTTTTAATTAGGACATTAGTCTTGCCTTGTTAGATGCCTTAGTCATTTAACGAATTATAACTTTAATTGCATGTGCCTTTACGTAAAATAGAAAGTCAGAGACTTGTTAGTGGAAATTGTTTCGGACAAAAATTACCTAAGATAATTTTGTAAAAAGATTCAAGATAAATTTTGACCAAAGATTTGTTAGTGAGGTCAGGTGCTTAGGATCTTAAAATAAAGAAAGGTTTTTGTTAATGAAAATAGTACGAAAGAAGAGTTTTGATCAGGAAACCTTTAACAAAGATCTTAAAAAGACGTTTTGAAGAAGATATGATAAAAACAACGAAGATTAAAGCAAAAAAGACTCAAGATCTAGACTATGATCCCTAAATAAACGATTTTATAGCAATCACACTCGTGAAAAACGGTTTTAATGCATAAAGTGGAAATAAAAAAGGTGTTTTAATGTCAACAAATCAGTAAGTTTAAGATAAACTTTTCACAAACAATTAAATACATGCACAAGTTTAATATTTTGCAAAAAGTGTTAATAAACTACTAAAAAACGTTTTGTAAATGCAAAATAAGGCAAGTAAAAGGTAAAGACGATGAACACAGAGCATTTTTACGAGGAAAAGCCCTTAATCCATCTGGATTGCCGGCATAAAAACCTCGGGAGGAAGCAATTGCTCCTGCCTTTGTTGTTTTATTATTATAATTTCAAGATAATTACAATACGAGGGCACAAGTGATCGTTCTAAGTGATGAATTTGGGGTTGAATCTTGGTGTGAACGAATTCTGTGTTTACAGAGGTTTATTGGAGTTTTTGAGAGAAGATGTGTGTATTTTTCTGTGGGAAAACGAATAATCCAGCCTATTGATCACTTACCCCTTTTATAGGGAAAAAGTACAACTAACTATCCTAAAATTCCGGGATCCTGGCAGATTCTTCTCTTGACTTGAAGACTTGACTCTTGAACGTTAAAGGACCATTTCCACACGTTTTCTAGCAACTAACTCTGACTTTGGGGGCAAGAAAACACTTATACACATTCCTATATTGCTAAGATAAAATAAATAACCGTTAGTAATCTCAGAGCTCAAGATCCTGGACATATTTCGGATCTTGGCCCATATCTTGAGATCCTGGACATATGTTAACTATTTAAACATATATTAGGATCTTTAGGTATTTTTTAGGATCTTAAGCATGTTTTAGGATCTTAAGCATATTTTAGGATCTTTCTCATTTTTCATATTTATGATCCTGAAGTACAAAGTTTAGCCATGAATAGTAGTTAAGATCTTGATACCCCATGATCTTAGATCTGAAAATCTCATCCCAAACAATTGTCCCCAAAATTTTAACTACGTTTATCTTCTTAAATGGAGTTGAAATTTTTCAAAACAGTTTTGACGGTATCAAGATCAAAGAAAATGATAAACAAAAGTATTAGGGATAGAATTGACCGTGTGTAGAAGATCATTTCTCAAATCGCTCTTTATGTCTCATAGCATCGTTCACAAGATTCATGATTCCATTCCAAGCATAACTCCTTGATTTGTTTGTTCTTGACGATCCAGAAGGACTTCTTCAAACCTGGTGAAATATCCGAATGAAAGATGTAAATCGTTAACGAAGTTTTTGTGGTGTACCTTGCTTGTTATGGGCATAGAATCACCAAGATCCTCCATCGTAAGATCCTAAATTCCTGTGACAATCGGTTCAAAAATCACGCTGATGACTAAATGCTAGGGTTGTCCCCAATATTGGTCATAACCTGTGAAAGGACATTCCTGCACACATATATTTATCTACACTAAAAATGCATATGAAAATGCGCATACACAAAACAACTAGCTACCATGATTTATGCAAGCTCATGAATGATGCAAAGTTAAATGATGACACAAACAAACACTAAACACACACTGTTAATCGGTTGTGAATAATAGAGAGATTATCCCTATTTTTTTTATGACTGTTTGATCGTCAAAACCAGTTGAGTTGATTGAAAAATCAACAACCCTTTGAAAATTCCCAACCATGAGGATCTACCCACAACCAGGAATTTTTTATGACGTGCTACCCGGGCGAAATGAGGTGTTAGTGTTAACCTCGACGTTCGAGAAGGTGATCCCTTCAACCTAGGATTGAAGTTTTAGTTCAATCCACTGTAGTCCGTTTAAGGACTTAAACTTAGGAGAAATTGTTTCCGTTGAGGAAGATTCCTTGAGTATACGCTTGCGATCTTCATCCTTTAGTGTTTGGATCCTGGATGTTAAAATCCTGCAGAAGATCATAAGAGAAAAAAGAGACTAAAGACTTACGTTAACCCTTTTGGCTAATCGCCACATCGACGCTCAAGTCAGTATCATCATATTGCATTAAAAATACTATTGAACCAGTAAATAGATTCTAGTAATTACTTTTTTTGACAAAGACCATGTTATGGGTGAAATTTCAAGTACCAATATCCTGAAGGTCCAAGATATTGACATTCCAGGATCTTGACATAGTTGAATATTCTGATTACTTATTAATATTTTGCTAACGTTATGTTTTAAATATTGTTATTGTTTCCACATGAAATAAGTGTGCAGATTCCGGAATATTCGATATAAAGCATTGAAAGATATCCCTAACGGTGCAAAAAGGAATGTCGCACATGGTTAAACTCATCAACACGCAAAGAAGACTTAGTCTGCCAAGATAATCGGACTTCAAGTTGATTTCAACATGAGGAGAAAGCTTCAACGGTCACTTGACTGGGCAAGAACTTCCACAACGTTCACTGACTGAAGACCTGGAAGATCCCTACAAACTCGCATAGTTAGTTAGATCTTAGGTCTATATAAAGAATGAGGCTGATCGATCATAGGCATCCTATCTATCACTTACATACTGCTCACTACACACTTGTACTTACACACACACACTGCTCTTATTTACTTTACACTTAGTCACATCGATTAACCGAATTCCACCCTTGTAAACATTTTAACAATCATAAATAAAAGAACAAAGGCAGGGACGATTGTTTCCTCCCGGGGTTTTTATGCCGGCAATCCTCAAAGGATTAAGGGCTTTTCCTCGTCAACAAATCTCGGTGTTCTTGCTCTTTACTCTTTTCTATTAACGCATTATTTACTTTGATTAGCATTATTTATCATAATTTCATTTATTTCGATACTTGTTATTCTGATTATCATTGCTTTACACCTTTGTTTCTTGTTTAGTCGACATAATCGTTCTTTAAATCCTTTTACTAAACGCATCTTTGAATCTCAAACATATTTTACAAGCCCTTAACCTCACGAACGAAAGTTTGGTTACATTATTGATCTAAGTCTTCAACGTAAATTATCTTAGGTAATTTTTGACCAAAACAGACCAGTATTTCATCTAATAACCATTTGTCTATTAATCGCCGAATTTCAAAGTTAAATGCTACACATTTTCCAGTGGTGTGACCAAAAATATTATGAAATGCAGACCATTTAGTTTTATCTACAAAGATTTTTCGACCAACCTTTCCTGGCCATCTTGCTTTGTCCCCAGTATCCTGTACTTCGTTAAATTAGTGGTATCTTAAGGATAAATTCAAAATATGTTAACACATTAATCTTATTTTCTGTTCTATGTCAAAAGTTCGAAATTTCCTATAGGTTTCAGCATAATATCTAGAGATAGAGTTAATTTTTTACTTCTAATAACACGAGAATACTTAAAGCAAAATAAGATTCAACACATATTTGAAGATATATGATTTCTAAACTAATTGTAACCACACTAGTAAAGCTTCATGCTATATTAAAATAGTATACCTTAGTGTGATAATTCTAGTCTTATTCATAATCTCATTTATTTTTCATTAAAGGCATCATTAGCATATGTATCCTATCTTGGCTACGTTTAGTTGAAATATTTCTAAATCTATTCTATGTTAAAGATCGTAGTACATAACTGAAATTAAGAATAAGTCTACTATTGCATGGGATTTTTCTGCTATATAAGATCAAAGCCACCTAAATTAAATTCTAGCTATTCTATTCCTCCTTTTTTAATTTCCTTAGCATACATTTTATAAGATAGTTATTAATATCTATGACATGCACTTCTAAGTAGTAATAAAACAGTATTAAAGACAATAAAACCTGGGGTCTGGGACGAAGATCCCAGACATGCGTCAAGATCCTGATTTGGGTCAAGATCCTAATTTGTGTCAAGATCCTAGATCCAGTTATGATCCTTCGCATCATCAGCTCTGTAGTTTTCAAATCTTAAATAGGGTTTGGATTTGTATGACTTGAAAGATATGGTTTTTGACTTTCAGTTGGGACGATCATAAGTGGACAGTGCTTCAAACCTCGCCTTATCCTCCTCTTCTACATATCTCGAAGCTCGAATCCTGACATCGAGCAAGCTTCTACGTGGATTCATTAAAAGGTCATCATATAGTGGAGAATCATTTCTCAACCCCATACGAAAAGCTCGTACTGCTGCAGGACTATTAATATCCAAGATACGGTAGGCTTTTTGGCAAAACCTGTCAAGATAATTTCCAAGAGTTTCACTAGATCTCTGAGTAATATTATAAAGATCGTTAATTAAATTTTCATAAAAACGATTATAAAATTGATTAATTAGGTGAGAAAACGAAGTAAATGAGTTAAGGTGAAAACTTAGCAGCCATTCCAACGCGGGTCCTGTAAGAGTAGAAGCGAAGCCTTTCCAGAGGTATTTATCCATCATACGTGGGGTAAGAGAAAATTTCCTCATCTTTTTCTTGTATCGAGCGACATGCTCTTTAGGATCTGTAGTACCATCATACAATTTCTTCATAGTGAAAGGCTTGAAGTATTTGTGAGTCTTTTCATCACATATATGGGGAGCAAATCCTGAGATCTCATGGCTTGCCAGAGCTGGTTCGAAACTGATTCCAGGATCCTGCAAATCGTTAGTGCATATAGAATAATCATTGTTAAAGATATCAACACCTGGCTCCTTGTATGAAGATTTCAGAGTTATGTCAGGATCCTGAGTTCTGTCAAGATCTTGAGTTGTATCAGGATCTTGAGTTGTCGTGATCTTGGAATCCTGGATTGGGTGTTGCATTTCAGATGTAGGCTGCATGGTGCAAAAGTCTCTTTGAGGATTGCTGGAAGATCCTGCAACAACAGAATCCAGGATCCTTGAATGTGAAAAAGCCGTAGTTGCTTCAAACGACTTTTTGGTCTCTGATCTTAGCATATCTATCACCATTTGCTGCTGTTCAACCTGCCCTTTAATCTGCAAAATCAAGGAAATAAGATCTTTGTTAGATATAATATCGGGATCCAATGAAGTCACCCTGGATCTTGACATGGATGTCGTTATCTTGGTGGGATCAGCAACTTCCTTCTGAGATGATGAGGTATTGGGAGGATAGATGAAATTAGCCTCTGTGCTCAAGGATAAAAACGGTTTAGATTGAAAACTCTTTTTCGCAAAAGGTTTTGTAAAAGAAAGTTATTAAAAAAGTTTTAGGAAAAATCTGAAAAAAGCACCACTTTGCCCCACGGTGGGCGCCAAATTGTGTCGGACAAAAATTACCTAAGATATTTTTGTAAAAAGATTCAAGATAAATTTTGACCAAAGATTTGTTAGTGAGGTCAGGTGCTTAGGATCTTAAAATAAAGAAAGGTTTTTGTTAATGAAAATAGTACGAAAGAAGAGTTTTGATCAGGAAACCTTTAACAAAGATCTTAAAAAGACGTTTTGAAGAAGATATGATAAAAACAACGAAGATTAAAGCAAAAAAGACTCAAGATCTAGACTATGATCCCTAAATAAATGATTTTATAGCAATAACACTCGTGAAAAACGGTTTTAATGCATAAAGTGGAAATAAAAAAGGTGTTTTAATGTCAACAAATCAGTAAGTTTAAGATAAACTTTTCACAAACAATTAAATACATGCACAAGTTTAATATTTTGCAAAAAGTGTTAATAAACTACTAAAAAACGTTTTGTAAATGCAAAATAAGGCAAGTAAAAGGTAAAGACGATGAACACAGAGCATTTTTACGAGGAAAAACCCTTAATCCATCTGGATTGCCGGCATAAAAACCTCGGGAGGAAGCAATTGCTTCTGCCTTTGTTGTTTTATTATTATAATTTCAAGATAATTACAATACGAGGGCAAAAGTGATCATTCTAAGTGATGAATTTGGGGTTAAATCTTGGTGTGAACGAATTCTGAGTGTTTACAGAGGTTTATTGGAGTTTTTGAGAAAATATGTGTGTAATTTTCTGTGGGAAAACCGAATAATTCAGCCTAATGGTCACTTGCCCCTTTTATAGGGAAAAAGTACAACTAACTATCCTAAAATTCCGGGATCCTGGCAGATTCTTCTCTTGACTTGAAGACTTGACTCTTGAACGTTAAAGGACCATTTCCACACGTTTTCCAGCAAATAACTCCGACTTTGGGGGCAAGAAAACACTTATACACGTTCTTATATTGCTAAGATAAAATAAATAACCGTTAGTAATCTCAGAGCTCAAGATCCTGGACATATTTCGGATCTTGGCCCATATCTTGAGATCCTGGACATATGTTAACTATTTAAACATATATTAGGATCTTTAGGTATTTTTTAGGATCTTAAGCATGTTTTAGGATCTTAAGCATATTTTAGGATCTTTCTCATTTTTCATATTTATGATCCTGAAGTACAAAGTTTAGCCATGAATAGTAGTTAAGATCTTGATACCCCATGATCTTAGATCTGAAAATCTCACCCCAAACAGAAATCTAGATAATTGAATAACTTGGTTATTGGATAGATTTAATATTAAGGTTTCTAAAGTTAGATTAGAATTTCGATATTAAATAACATGCCCTAATTATCTAGATGGACACTATTTTTCGGCTAAGTTAAAAGTGGTTTAACGAGATGTTAATTTATTAACATTTATAAGTTGAAAATAAACTGTCTTTTAAATAGTTTAAAACACGAATAGGAATGCTAGTAATTTCAGTCCATTCATTTATTGATGTTGATAGAGTTATTAGTGCATTATTTGAAGTATCAAATAATTATATACCCACTGAAGTAGTCATGTCATCCTGTAAGCCGAAGCACCTACATGCTACACTCCCTGTTGCACTGGATTGTTGCCTAAGCCATAGTGTTTAGCCGTAGGGTGGTATTTTAGTATCTGCCCATCCCAGTTATCGGAGAACGAACAGCCACACGCCTCCTTGTAAGACGACTAAGCTAGGTCGCCCTTGACTGTTGCCTAGGTACTAGCTAGCAAGGATGAGATTAAATATACCTGTAAGTGGAGAACTCCCCATCTCCCGTGAATCTCATAAAGATCTAAGAGCTTAATTGGTAAAGACCCGCTCTCACTAATTTATGACTATACTAATTCCTTGTAGCCGCGAGCCCCGCACCGGATATATATGTCGTTGGGTCTAAATGAGTCTTAGCCTTAATTCATTAATATGTTTTGATTTTATAATTGAAACGTGGGTAGTTAATGATTAGGGATAAATGTCGATGATATTAATTGTGTTTTTGTTATTTTGTAGTTTGTTCTTTTAAATGATATTTTTGAGCCAGATATTGCTGAATGGTATAAGAATACCTTAATGCAAAAGAAGCTAATACCGGGATGCTTTGCAACTTGGTATGAAGCGTTGAAAAACTAACTTATGTACATGGGACTTTTCAACCAACTCATAGAGGATCGTTCTGTGGTTGTTGAAGATATTGATGAGCTTGGTGGGCTTTCTGATAAGGCTTACGCAAGTTACCTTGCTCACAATGATACACTAGGTGTAGTCATTAATTCCATTGATGATGGCTATGCTCGCTAACATTCATTGTGGCAATGTTTATCGTCTATTTGGAATGATTGTTAGAGA
Source organism: Erigeron breviscapus (assembly GCA_034093135.1). Classification (NCBI taxonomy): domain Eukaryota; kingdom Viridiplantae; phylum Streptophyta; class Magnoliopsida; order Asterales; family Asteraceae; genus Erigeron; species Erigeron breviscapus. The sequence goes on along the minus strand of CM067169.1, from coordinate 38,198,275 downwards.
GAATCAACATGCTGTGAATGTCATTGCGAGTCGAACTCTTAAAGAAGCAAGAGAGTACCTTAAGGAGAAGGAAAAATCGATATCGGATCACGTGAAGATTATGAGAGGATACATCGATGAGTTGGCAGCCTTTAGGCGGCCACTTACTCATGATGAGCAAGTTCTCTTGATACTTAACTCACTCAGTCAACACTTCGTGCATTTCGCCATGAATTATTTTATGACTTGCAAGCACAAGTCGCTAGATAATCTTGAAAGAATTTTAGTAGGTGTTGAAATGAATTTACCGGAAAGGGCACTCATTCAAAGGCCCTACCACAGAAATTCGTTTTGCACATTCTGCAAAAGTAATTCACACAACGATCGTAGTTGTGAGAAGATTGAAGAATGGCTTCGTGAGACTTATCCTTCGTGGGGCGGACAAGGAAGAAAGAATAAAGGAAAATTTGGAAGGAGAAAGATAGTCTTGAAATAAATGCTTCGGCATTCATTTTGGAATTATCTTTTATTTGATGTTTTAGTTGAAAACATTATTACCCTTTTAATTTTGTTCTTGCGATAATGTATGGATTTTGAATATTTTATGTTTGGAATCTATTAGGTTTTATCTATATTCTTCCTTGGTTAATTGGTTGTTTTAATTAATGTTTTGTTATATATATCTTGCATGTAATTATAGTAATTATGGCTAAGGGTTAAATTCACAAAATGATTTGTGAAGATAATAAAACATTTGGCACTTTCGCAAAATGATTTGTGAAATGAAAGTCGTACATAAAGTAATTTACAAAAGGGAAATCCAAGAGATGTACTTTTAGTAATTCTAAAGGTTTTTGTTGTTCATTTGTCTTAAATATAAGAATCATTGCCTTCACCAAGTGTCACCACTTGAAATACTTAATTTGATAAGTTAAGTGAAAGCAAGATTCGTGATATTAAAAGACAAATAAAGAGTTAAAATCTCCACCAAGTGTCACTACTTGAAATACTCGATTCAAAGAGTAAGTGGGAGAGAAGTAGACTCGGGATTAATTCTCTATCAAGTGTGTCATACTTGAAAGATATGGTTCTAGGAATCGGTGGGAGAATTTTGATAACAACAAAATACAACATCTTTTACTAGTAACCTATTCTAAATTTGTAATTAAATGTTGAATGTCTTGAACATTTATTATTGATTACAAAATTAGATTATTTATCGAATAGTAGAACTCGATGAATTGAAAGTTTGAAAAGTTATATGTCATCATCCAAACTAGATTGGATTGAAGACAAATTGAACTTAGTAAGACAAGGTTGAAATGGATTAAAAGAGTTTAATGCCAAAACTAGTTGTGTGATGTCTAATTGAGATATTGTGACAACCGCCAAAATTTCAGGTTGACTAATTTACTATTATGTGTGCTATTTAAAAATTTCTGTACATCAAACAATATGAACAAACATTTTATGGCATAATAAACTGAACAAATATTTTTAATAAATTATGGATAACTATTGCCAAGAACTCAAATAGTTATTTGAGAGCTGCTTGTAAATACTTTTTCATACTTATACTATCAATAACTGTATTTATGAATAGTGATCGTGAATAGTGAACGTGAATAGTACCGTGAATAGTAACGGTGAATATTAAAGATAAAAAGTAAAATTTGAATAGTAAAGGTAAAAAGTAAATTTTAAATAGTAAAGGTAAAAATAAATTGTAAATAGTAAAGGTAGAAAGTAAATTGTAAAAAGGTAATAAAATAAAATAATATAAAGGTGGGACCCACGTCAAATAATTTAAACTCAACGTTGAATCTGATTTCCGAATAAATTCAAAAGTGAATAGTGCTGAATAGTAAACATCGCTTTCATACTTTATTCTTATAATATAAACGTCCAAAACCCGCTCACATGGGTTAGTTGAGTAAAAATTATTAAAATGAAAGTTGTAGATCTTAATTTTCTGATCTTATAGAAACTTGAATTTTCTCAATAGGAGCCCGTATGCATAATTTAGGATTAAAACAATGTATAAATATATACTACTAGTATAAAAGAAATCTATCATTAGAAACGTCCAAGAAGTAGTGGAAAACACACTTGTATCTACTTTATAATTTAAAATTTATAATCATGAATCACGGGTCTAGTTCACTAAATGTATGGACAAAAATAATACTATATATATACATACCCCTTATTCATGATTAACTTTAGAATATAATAATAATAAAATTTTAAAAACACGTTTCTTTTCTCTCGTAGAATTCAAAGGCTGCGTTTTTTTTTCTTTTCTGGCGAGTAAAGTATATTAATAAAATATTTAAACGAACGAATTTGTTCACCTATAAATAGCCGACGATATTAAACCATAAAACTCGTACCAACATATATTTACTTCTAAATTTCTCTCTTATAATC
>CM067169.1:38163366-38190866 GCA_034093135.1 Erigeron breviscapus | reverse complement strand
GATCCTGGTGCCGATAGAAGTTTTGTGTCAAATAAAATTATTCACCTGCTTTCAATTATACCTACCCCATTAGATGCTAAGTATTCTGTAGAATTAGCAAATGGTAAAATGATCGAAGTCGAAAGCATAATCCAAGGTTGTACCTTAGAATTAGCAAAAGAATTATTTTCTATAGATCTAATACCATTCGAAATAGGAAGCTTTGATATTATCATTGGTATGGACTGGTTGTCTAAAAACCAGGCAGAAATAGTCTGTCACGAAAAAGTTGTTCGAATTCCAATTGCAAACGGTGAGAAGTTGATTATCCAAGGCGATAAGAATGGAGTACGATGTAACATTATATCTTGCATGAAGACTCAGAAGTATCTCAGAAAGGGATACCAGGCAATCCTAGCCCATATATCGGAGAAAAAGACTCCAGAGAAACGGCTTGAAGACATACCCATCATACGAGATTTTCCAGAAGTCTTTCCTGAAGACTTGCCTGGTATTCCACCAATCCGGCAAGTGGAATTCAAAATAGACTTAGTACCTGGTGCTGCACCAGTGGCACGAGCACCATATCGATTAGCTCCTTCCGAAATGAAAGAACTTGCAAGTCAATTGCAAGAACTTTTAGAGAAAGGATTCATTCGACCGAGTTTCTCACCTTGGGGAGCTCCAGTCTTTTTTGTCAAGAAGAAAGACGGATCTTTTCGCCTGTGTATAGACTATAGGGAGTTGAATAAGTTGACGGTTAAAAACCGGTACCCACTTCCTAGGATCGATGACTTGTTTGATCAATTACAAGGGTCGAGTTGTTACTCAAAAATCGATCTTAGATCCGGTTACCATCAGCTTAGAGTTTCAGAAGAAGACATTCCCAAGACGGCGTTTAGAACCCGCTATGGCCATTACGAGTTTGAAGTGATGCCATTTGGTTTGACGAATGCACCTGCAGTTTTCATGGACCTCATGAACCGTGTGTGCAAACCATATTTAGATAAGTTTGTTATCGTATTCATAGACGACATTCTAATCTATTCTAAAACCAAGGAAGAGCACGAGGTACATCTGAAGAAAATTTTGGAACTACTCAAGAAGGAAGAATTGTACGCAAAGTTTTCAAAATGCGAATTCTGGATTCGTACAGTACAATTCTTAGGCCATGTCATTGATAGTCAAGGAATTCATGTAGATCCTGCCAAGATCGTGGCTATTAAGAACTGGGAAGCACCGAAAACACCAACAGAAATACGACAATTTTTAGGTCTTGCTGGCTATTATAGAAGATTCATCGAGAATTTTTCTAAAATAGCCCAACCTTTAACGTCGTTGACTCAAAAAGACAAGAAGTTTGCCTGGGAAGATAAACAAGAAAAAGCATTTCAACTGCTGAAGGAGAAGCTCTGTAGTGCTCTGATTTTGTCACTACCCGAAGGAACGGATAATTTTGTGGTATATTGCGACGCATCTCATCAAGGATTGGGATGTGTGTTGATGCAGAAAGATAAGGTGATAGCCTATGCCTCGCGTCAACTTAAGGTGCACGAGAAGAACTACACGACTCATGATCTTGAACTAGGAGCTGTAATATTCGCTTTAAAGATTTGGAGATACTATTTATATGGTACAAAGTGTACTATATTCACCGACCATAAAAGTCTCCAACATATTTTTGACCAGAAAGATTTGAACATGAGGCAACGTAGATGGGTGGAATTGCTCAGTGATTACGATTGTGAAATTCGTTATCATCCGGGCAAAGCAAACATTGTAACAGATGCTTTAAGTCGTAAAGAAAGAATAAAGCCACTTCGAGTACGAGCTTTAAGTATGACCATTCATACTCATCTTACTTCCCAAATTCGTGAAGCTCAACTTGAAGCATTAAAGAAAGACAATCTCAAAGAAGAAGCTTTGAGGGGGATGGAAGAGCAATTTGAAGTTAGACCCGATGGAACCCGGTATTTTTCTAACCGGATTTGGCTACCAAGCTATGGAGATTTAAGAAACTTGGTGATGAACGAATCACACAAGTCAAGATATTCGATACATCCTGGATCAGATAAGATGTATCATGGACTAAAAGAATTATACTGGTGGCCTAACATGAAAGCTGACATAGCCACCTATGTTAGCAAATGTATAACATGCGCAAAGGTGAAGGCAGAGCATCAAAAGCCATCTGGATTGCTACAACAACCAGAGATTCCCCAGTGGAAGTGGGAATGTATAGCTATGGACTTTATCACAAAGTTACCGAAGACTGCTAATGGTTGTGATACGATATGGGTAATTGTAGACCGACTCACTAAGTCTGCACACTTCTTGCCCATAAAAGAGACTGATAAAACGAGCAAGCTGGCTAGATTGTACATAAAGGAAGTAGTATCACGACATGGAATACCTATTTCGATTATTTCTGATAGGTATAGTCATTTTACTTCCAGATTTTGGCAGACACTACAGAAAGCTTTAGGTACACGGTTAGATATGAGCACTGCATACCACCCGCAGACCGATGGTCAAAGTGAAAGGACCATTCAAACGCTTGAAGACATGTTGCGCGCTTTGCATAGTTGATTTTGGGAATGGTTGGGAAAAACACTTGCCTTTGTGTGAGTTCTCATACAACAACAGTTACCACACTAGCATCAAGGCTGCACCATTTGAGGCACTGTATGGGAGAAAATGTCGTTCACCCATCTGTTGGGTTGAATTAGGTGACAAAATTTCAGTAAAGAAAGACAGTCCAATTACAGGTCCTGAACTCATTCATGAGACTACTGAGAAGATCGTACAGATACAAACCGATTAAAGGCAGCACGAGATCGTCAAAAGAACTATGCTGATGTAAGAAGAAAGCCTTTGGAATTTCAAGTAGGAGACAAGGTTATGCTGAAAGTATCTCCTTGGAAAGGAGCCATCCGATTTGGAAAACGAGGTAAGCTAAATCCTAGGTTTATTGGACCTTTCGAAATACTAGAAAGAATTGGTCCAGTAGCTTATAGGCTTAGACTGCCACAAGAACTTAGCCGTATACACGATGTGTTTCACGTCTCAAACTTGAAAAAGTGTTTATCTGACAAAACACAAATTATTCCACTGGAAGAACTTCGAATGGATGACAAGCTGCACTTTGTTGAAGAACCAGTAGAGATTAAGGATAGAGACGCCAAGCAGTTGAAACAGAGTCGAATTCCAATTGTCAAAGTCCGATGGAATTCAAAGCGAGGTCTTGAGTTTACCTGGGAACGTGAGGATCAAATGAAACAAAAGTATCCTCACTTGTTCGAAAAAGCCTTACATTCCAACCACACGTGCTAAATTTCGGGACGAAATTTAAATAACTGGGGGAGAATGTGACAACCGCCAAAATTTCAGGTTGACTAATTTACTATTATGTGTGCTATTTAAAAGTTTCTGTACATCAAACAATATGAACAAACATTTTATGGCATAATAAACTGAACAAATATTTTTAATAAATTATGGATAATTATTGCCAAGAACTCAAATAGTTATTTGAGAGCTGCTTGTAAATATTTTTTCATACTTATACTATCAATAACTGTATTTATGAATAGTGATCATGAATAGTGACCGTGAATAGTACCGTGAATAGTAACGGTGAATATTAAAGATAAAAAGTAAATTTTAAATAGTAAAGGTAAAAAGTAAATTTTAAATAGTAAAGGTAAAAATAAATTGTAAATAGTAAAGGTAGAAAGTAAATTGTAAAAAGGTAATAAAATAAAATAATATAAAGGTGGGACCCACGTCAAATAATTTAAACTCAACGTTGAATCTGATTTCCGAATAAATTCAAAAGTGAATAGTGCTGAATAGTAAACATCGCTTTCATACTTTATTCTTATAATATAAACGTCCAAAACCGCTCACATGGGTTAGTTGAGTAAAAATTATTAAAATGAAAGTTGTAGATCTTAATTTTCTGATCTTATAGAAACTTGAATTTTCTCAATAGGAGCCCGTATGCATAATTTAGGATTAAAACAATGTATAAATATATACTACTAGTATAAAAGAAATCTATCATTAGAAACGTCCAAGAAGTAGTGGAAAACACACTTGTATCTACTTTATAATTTAAAATTTATAATCATGAATCACGGGTCTAGTTCACTAAATGTATGGACAAAAATAATACTATATATATACATACCCCTTATTCATGATTAACTTTAGAATATAATAATAATAAAATTTTAAAAACACGTTTCTTTTCTCTCGTAGAATTCAAAGGCTGCGTTTTTTTTTCTTTTCTGGCGAGTAAAGTATATTAATAAAATATTTAAACGAACGAATTTGTTCACCTATAAATAGCCGACGATATTAAACCATAAAACTCGTACCAACATATATTTACTTCTAAATTTCTCTCTTATAATCACACAAGATTAAGTACGTCTAAGTGATCTTTCTTCTACAACACTAAGGTGAGTTTCCATATTCCCCTTTTTAATTCTTTTATATGATTTATTACGGGGACTGAGATACATGCATAATAATTATTTTATGTTATATATATACGAAACTTTGAAGAACAATTGCAAAACTATATGATATATAATATACTATGTGAGTCTCCATATTCCCCTTTTCAGTTATTTATACATTTATTTGGGGACTGAGATACATGCAATAAAACTATTTGTTATACTTATATGTATATTTTCAAAGTTATATTTTATGTAATATACTTATATGCATATTTACAAATTTATATATTATATATATTTTGTAACTCCACTTTATTTATTTTACCTTCGGGGTAAAATACAAACTCTTTACTGTTATGATGAACACAAGTATTTCAGAAATGTATATATGGTTGATTCTAAGTTGCTCTGTTCACTCAAAGTCCTCACTATCATGAACGATTAATTATGGAAACATAAACGTGGGTATATTGAATAGTACTATTGGGGTAGGCACCCCCATCGTGTTGGTCATACCAACTGGATACGGATGCATTATATTTGGAAAGCTTAGGGTACCCTGAACAAGGTACCTACTCTGGAGGCAAATAAACACACACTTGTCTAGTTTCGGTTCATGAGCTTAGAACTTGATGTATACAGTATCTACTCTTATATTCTATTTGATCCATTGTGTGATCAAATAGTTACTTTAAATCTTGTGGTTCATACTCTATATTTTAATTAAAACATATGATACTCTTTGCTGATATTGTATCATAACTATTTGACATTGCGGTAAGGCAATGGTCACACTGAACTCTGACATTTTGTGAAACTATATTTTCTATATGAAAAACTTATGGAACTCACCAACTTTATGTTGACGTATTTTAGCATGTATTCTCAGGTAACTAGACGATACTCTATACATGGGACATTTTTCCGCTGTATACAACATACTGGACCATGGCCTACCCTCAGACTCTAGTAAAGACAAGTCAATTTGCTAAAGTCTCTGTCTACTGTTTAATATTGTTTAATATTAAATAATTGTTTTCAAGAATAATATCTTTCATAAATTGTAATATAAATTTGTGAACAATGCTTTTATATAAATGTATTTTAAAACGACAACGTTTTGTGTCGTTCAATATATCTTGTGTTGTGAATCCATGTAAGTCATACCCCGTCTAGGGCGGGTGTGGCAGATATTCTTAGCATGGATGTAGATTGTAAATGAACACTAATTAAGGAAATATTAAGACACACCTAAACTACCTTTTGAGGAAACTTTTAATGTATGTCTTGATAAACACTTAGTCATCAAAATCAAGCCCATGGCTTGATGAAAGCGACAAGACTATGCAACGATACATTTATTGTACTCATGCAAGGTCGTATGACTAATCAGAAATCCTTAAGAAAATTTAAGATACACTTAAGCTACCTTTTTAAGGCAAGTTTTAATGATTATCTTAAATGAGAACTTAGTCATTAAGATCGAATCTAGGATTTGATGGATTCTTGCAAGTTGTGCAAAATCATGTGACTAATGGAAATTCTTAAAGTGATTTAAGAATTAAATATGCTCATAAGTAAAGAAATGTCAGTTTCTTGAAATATCATTATTACTACAAGATTAATTTAATATCCTTTTTGTGATAAAAGATTCCTTTTTCGTTTTGGAACGAAAGGATCCCACTTTGAGGAATCTAAGTCAAAATTCAATAAAGGGAACAACTTAGGTTGTGATTAAGCGAAAACGTTAGATTTCTAAATCTGAAAGAAGTTTAGAAATGTCAAGTTAAAATCTGGACATTCAGAACAGTTATTGTGGGAGTATTCGATGAGTAAAATTATCCAATACATACCACGTTCCAATTTAGTATATTTTATCCATGAATGGTTTTAAGATCATTCTAAATTGCCATTGTAGGTCGCACACATGGGAATGATAGTGCGAAAGAAAGGTAATTGTGAGAGAAAGGTTGCTATTAGCTTGGAAGCTAAGGTTTTTTAGCTTTTGGGTGATATAGAGTGGTAATCGTAAAAGAGATACGAGGCTTACTCACAAGTATTCGATGAGTCGAATATTGGCTGACCCGCCCCGAGATCAATTCTTGGATTATAAGTCAATTAAGTGAATCTCGAAGTGATTCCATCCGTGAGTATCCTTTGACTTGTTAAATGCATAAGCGTAGGCCTGGACCATGTTGATCATTTGCTTTGATTTAGTTACGAACCGGGACACTTAACCGTATGCAGTAGGGCTACTTTGGGTAAATGTGAGATATGGAAATGGCGTATGCATTTAGTTATAGGAATTTGCTCCCAATTGTGGTTTGATAGTAAACTCGGCCTATGACAGCTTGATATAGTAGTGAAATGTATGGCCATACTGCGAATAGTTCGGAATGCTATAATCAAGAAAGTCATAAAGGGTTTAAATTCTATTTGGCAATTGACTTTATCCTCGTGCCAAAATGGAATGCATCATTAAGAGTGAATGGGACACGGATGTACTTGCGTAAGTGAACGCATAAAGAATCAAATTCTTTAAAGTGGTTAAAGAAACCGTCATAGGGTTGATTGTTATGGGTGAAATTTCAAGTACCAATATCCTGAAGGTCCAAGATCTTGACGTAGCAGGATCTTGACATAGCTGAATATTCTGATTACTTATTAATATTTTGCTAACGTTATGTTTCAAATATTATTATCATTTCCACATGAGATAAGCATGCAGATTCCAGAATATTCGATATGAAGCCAAGGGAAATATCTCCAACGGTAAAGAAAGGATTTCACACATGGGATTAATCTTCAACACGCAAAGAAGACTTAGTCTGCCAAGATATTCTGACTTCAAGTTGATTTCAGCATGAGGAGAAAAGCTTCAACGTTCACAAGACTGGTCAAGATATGCTCCAACGTTCAAATCAACGAAGACCTGGAAGATCCCTACAATCTCGCATAGTTAGTTAGATCTTAGGTCTATATAATGAATGAGGCTGATCGATCTTAGGCATCACATTCTTACTTACTGCATACTACTCACTTGTATTCACACACACTGCTCTCATTATTCACTTAGATACATCGATCAACCGAATTCCACCATTTGTAAACATTTAACAATCATTAATAAGAGAACAAAGGCAGGGACGATTGCTTCCTCCCGGGGTTTTTATGCCGGCGATCCTTAAAGGATTAAGGGCTTTTCCTCGTTAACAAATCTCGGTGTTCTTGCTCTTTACTCTTTACTTTTAAGCATTATTTACTAGATCTTTACTTTGATTAGCAATATCTATCGTTATTTCATTTATTTCGATACTCATAATTCTGTTTATCATTGCTTTAAACCTTTATTTCTTGTTTAGTCGACATAATTGTTTACCAAATCTTTTTATTAAACGCATCTTCGAATCTCAACATATTTTACAAGCCCTTAACCTCACGAACGAAAGTTTGGTTACATTATTAATCTAAGTCTTCACCGTAGATTATCCTAGATAAATTTTTGACCAAAACAATTTGGCGCCCACCGTGGGGCAAAAGGTGTTTCTCAAAAAATTTGTCTTCTTTTTATCAGATTATGTCGAATAGACAAGGGAAAAGGTTTTTCAAAAATAAAAACACAGGGACATTTGATGCAAGGAGAAGACTTGAACGTTTTTACCCTTTTTTGTATGCTAACGAAAATTTGTTTTCTATCATTAGTCGAATTGAAACAGATTTGGAAAGAAGAAGTTCTGAAATCATGAGAGATCTAGAAATACTACAGCTAAGATTTTTAGATGTTCTTAAACTTCAGGCAATTATAGAAAGATCCAAAGATTTGGATCCTCACGCTATAGAAAGCTTGGGAATTGAAGACTTAAAACGGCAAAAGATAAATCATGAACCAGAGGTTATGAAAGAAACTTCCAAGGAAGCACGACCTCAAGGTATTGATTCTTTTAATTCTAACAAAATGGCAATGGCAGGTACGCTGCCTAAAAACATTATTGATATACCAAGAAACTCTGATCTAAAGGTTTGGAACATGGAAATGCAAATCTATAAACTATGATTTCCTTGAACTAACTACTCAAAGCAATTTTTAGTATTGAGATTGTTCTAGACACATAGAAGTGCATCAGCTATCACTCAGCAAACACATGCATTACAACGTGGAACAAGGTCTTCACCTTTTGGCTTTCACGCCAACTTTTGGTTGAAGGTTTTCACCTTCTCTTAAAATCGCCTGTGTCGCACGTTAATTAATTTCACGATTGAAGGGTTAAATTCCAAGGTCGTCGAAATTAATTCTATTGGTTGTCGGTGTTACCATCGATCTCCTGAAATTGGCTAACCACGCCATCTCCCGAAATTGGCTAACCATGCCACCCAAAATATCATTTCCTCAAAATTGGCTAACCAAGCCACTCAATTTACTCAAGAGACTGGGGACACCCCCTAGATCTTAAGAGCCCAATATCCCCTTAAGGATTTGAAGATCAATATCTTCAATCTTAAACATCAATGGGTTTTAGGACTCCCATTCCTGAAACTCATTCCCACACAAATTGATATAAATCTTTGTTTTTTGATATGTAATAACTTCAGGGAAACAAGTAGGAATAATTGCCATCAGAATATTTTGACAAGTGATTAAAGACTGGCGATTAATAAAGAGGCTGAAAGCTAGCAAGTCATAGCCTACAAGTGGGACTATAAATACGCTTGCAAGGTGCATGTATTCTACTCTCTATGTGTCATTTCTTACTGTTTTCATGATTAGAGACATTTAAATCATTTAATGACTGACATGTAAAAAACAAAATAAAAAAAATAAAATAATAATAATACATGTATGTATATATAATAGTATATGTACTGTCTAGCTTATATAGGTAACAAAATTTTGCTGAGGTTATAATATCTATAGTTAAAGTAAGGTAAAGGATAAAAGTTTATTGAAAATACCTTCAAAAATGGAGATGATCCGCTTCACCTGCAAATAAAAATAAGAAGTACCAATCTACAATAAATCAACACAACTAATATCCAAAATACTTGCTTTTTGAAATTTGAAAATTGTGCTCAAAAAGCACTGGGACAACTCCCTTAGCAAGCATAGTCCTAAATAAAGTTCAAAAGTACTAAGTTAATCACACCACCACGGTTAATCATCCCAGATTAACCACTCCCCAGATAAATTGTTTAAGTTACAGACCGCAATCCCAATAACATAATAAGAAATTACAGCCCATTAAAGTAACTGACTAAGATAGTTAGGCTGTTCCATCCTTCTCCTGCGCTTCTTCTTCAACTTGCACTTCATTATTCTCCGCTACATCCTTTTCCTGCATTTCATCTCCTGCCTGCACACCACGAACTGCTTCCCGACCTGTCTTGGCTATATCATCGAAGGTATCATCAACCGTTGCATCATCCACCATATCCTCAGCCTGCTTTTCCAACTTTGATATACCACCTAAACTGACATACTCCTTATCTAGCTTCTCTAAATCCCACTCCTCGGGAAGAACCATACCAGCCGACTAGGTTTTAAGAGCCATCTGAACCTTCACACCTGCAATTGACCTTTGTGTACTCATCCTGGCATTCTTAGTGATTGTTTCTGACCTTATTTTCAACTTTTTCTCAAATTCAGTTGTCTGACTTTCAAATTTCTTAGACATCTTAGCAAGTTCGCCCTTAGTTTTGGCAAGATCTTGCTCCAAGCCCTTCAACACTTTATTCCTATTATCAAGTTGTTGTCTCAAGGTAGTGCACTCATTTACCTTCTCCCCCATGAATTTCCAAACACATTCACTACTGAAAGTAGCCAATTTAAGAGCCTAACAATGAACAAGCGAAAATTTTAATTCTACTTAGAAGAAGATAAGTACTAATGTTAAGAGAAAAATTGCAAAAATACCTCTTTAAACTGCGCCTGAACCGTCTCCAAATCCATAGGGCCTTGAATCTTGAGCATAGCTGTCTTCTTTTCAGTAAGATCAATCACCTTCACATCAGATTTTACCCCAGAATCAGTTTTAACCTTTGCTTCAGTCTTCAAACCTGCTTCAGTCTTGAGTTTCTTGCTGGCTCGAGTGTTAGATAAATTTGAACGACGTGTAGCTTTTGGAGTCTCACTCATATCAAATAATCCTTCATCACAAAAATCATCCGATAGGGAACTTTTCTTTGTTGGAGCAGACTGTGCAGTATTATCTTCCATAGTATCGTCACTGGTTTTGCTTGAGGATACTGACTTATTAATATTTTGATTACTTATTAATATTTTGCTAACGTTATGTTTCAAATATTATTATCATTTCCACATGAGATAAGCATGCAGATTCCAGAATATTCGATATGAAGCCAAGGGAAATATCTCCAACGGTAAAGAAAGGATTTCACACATGGGATTAATCTTCAACACGCAAAGAAGACTTAGTCTGCCAAGATATTCAGACTTCAAGTTGATTTCAGCATGAGGAGAAAAGCTTCAACGTTCACAAGACTGGTCAAGATATGCTCCAACGTTCAAATCAACGAAGACCTGGAAGATCCCTACAATCTCGCATAATTAGTTAGATCTTAGGTATATATAATGAATGAGGCTGATCGATCTTAGGCATCACATTCTTACTTACTGCATACTACTCACTTGTATTCACACACACTGCTCTCATTATTCACTTAGATACATCGATCAACCGAATTCCACCATTTGTAAACATTTAACAATCATTAATAAGAGAACAAAGGCAGGGACGATTGCTTCCTCCAGGGGTTTTTATGCCGGCGATCCTTAAAGGATTAAGGGTTTTTCCTCGTTAACAAATCTCGGTGTTCTTGCTCTTTACTCTTTACTTTTAAGCATTATTTACTAGATCTTTACTTTGATTAGCAATATCTATCGTTATTTCATTTATTTCGATACTCATAATTCTGTTTATCATTGCTTTAAACCTTTATTTCTTGTTTAGTCGACATAATTGTTTACCAAATCTTTTTATTAAACGCATCTTCGAATCTCAACATATTTTACAAGCCCTTAACCTCACGAACGAAAGTTTGGTTACATTATTAATCTAAGTCTTTATCGTAGATTATCTTAGGTAAATTTTTGACCAAAACATTGATGATGAAAGGTTTTCTGGAAAAACAAACCTCAGAGGTCCTTGGGGGCATACTTTGGGTTGCTAGCAACAAGGTATGTCATTATGGTTATTAGGATCTACGAAGAGTCCACAAGTGGGAGTGTTGAAATTGTGTGAACTTTCGTAGACCCGACTAACCATATGTCTTCGGATTCTTTGAGCCCGTAGGGTCATACACAATAGAACATCTATAATGTTTAACCATAAAGCTACGGAATGATATTTGATCATTTACGCATTTAATTAAATAGTATTTAATTAAATTATCCGTTTATAAATTAACGCGAGTTAATTAACGATAAATGGATTAACCGACAAATATTATTTATAGAAGTCAATTAAAGTTTACTTTAATTGATTGATAAATAAATATATTAATTAAAGGTAGTTTAATTAATTAAAAGGGTTAACGGGTTGGATAATTAATTAGTTAATAATCCAATTTAATTAATAATGGATTAATTAAATATATGGAAAGTCCGGTCCATCCCCTCTAAGGCCTCATGGCCGAAAATCCACTAAGGGATTGGAGGTGGGGATCGAAATTCCCATAGGGGAGTTAAAGGGTTTTAGTTTCTTAATCTAATTAGGAAACTATGCCTATATAAACCCTTAGAACCCTCATTAATTCTTGCACATTCTTGAAAACCTTAAAACACACACAAAAGTCGAAATCCTCTTCCCTTTTGTGTGTGTGTCAAAATTCATAAACCAAAGAATCCAAAATCCCAAATTGTTTTAGATTTAATTATTTAGGGTTTTAGTTAAACCCTAAATTAGTTTCAACAAAAGGTTTCTCACCTTTTGTGTTTGGTTGGGTCGAAGTTCAAGACCCTAAGAAGGGTCTTCGAATTCGACTTCCTTATTCTAAGGAAGGTCGAATTCGACCTTAGGGTCCAAGTTAGGGTTTCGTTCGGTTGCGGTCGTAAGCTTAAAGGTGTCTAGCAGATCCTTGGTTAAGACATTGTTCGTGTACGCACTTACGTAGGGTTTCTACTTTGGAATCTCGTTTCCGGAACTTTCCACATCATGGAGGAACTCGTCTACCGCAACGTGGTTAGTTTTCTTGTATTTACTTTAAGTTACTTATATTGCATTGCATGGAGATTCTGAGCCGGACGTTAGAATTATTAAATGTTTTCTCTTAATGATACCACACGTTTTTAATAATTGCGAACGGTTCATTAACACGCTTCCGCTGCTTGTTTTGCTTTGTAAAAATTAAAAGTTTTGATTTGTCACCCAAACCGGGTCGGTCACCTGACTCATTTTATGTTATTCGGTTAATGAAATCCCAACAGCTATGATAAATCCTTTTTTTGAAACCCATAAAAAATCCTAAATAAACTTCATTTTATGAAAACCCTAAACTAATACTTACCATAAACATCTTTCAGATCATCTTTGTCATCTGGTGGTCTTCTACGCCAGCATGAAAATTCCATGGTGTGTTTGTGTGTTTTTTTTTTGGGGGAATTTGAAAGGGTGGGAGAGAGATAGAGCACAGGGATGATAAATGGGAAAATGGGACGGTGGTTGTCCTTAAATATCGAGACCCACCATCCATTAGAAAAAAAAGAGACGAAATTGCCCCTCACGTGACTTGCACGTGGGGGAGACTTAACTGAGACAGGGATGAAGTCGCACCACGGGGATGAAAGAGTCGCTTTTCGAATAACCACGGAGACGAAATTTGCATTTAACCCTAAAAATAAAGTCTTGCAATAGTTTGAACATTAGAAGCATGTATCTTCCTGCATCTTTTGTAACACTTCTTTGTAGATGACATTCGTTGTAGTGTTTTTTGTCTTTTCATCTTTGTCGCATATATAAAATTTATATCCTAATCCTAAACTAACAACAACACTTATACAAATAATAAAATAGAATAAAATTAACATTGTTTATATAGCTTTATTAGAATCCTAAACTAATAACACGATAATCATAACAAAATATAAATGAGATTTGAATTTGAATTTGTATATGATATGAATATGGATATTAGAAGCTTATTTTAAAGCTTCATTTAGATAACTATTGATCAATTGTTTTTTGGGTAAATTATACTTTTGGTCCCTGAACTTGGCACGTTTTTCACTTTTAGTCACTAAACTTTAAAAATTGCAAATTATACACTAAACTTGCCACTTTTTTTCACTTTTGGTCACCGCGTCAACTTTGTTACCTTTCCTCCGTTAACTTGCCCAGATTCGTTAGTTTTTTTTTCCAGTTTTCGTCCTTTTCATTTATTCCATTATTAAAAGTGATAATCGATGAAAAGTACATTCAAAACTCAATCCATTTATATGATTTATTACAAATTTATATAACACAAACAAAAATATTTACGGTTAAATCATAAGGCGTTATCGATTATTCAGAGGAAAAAAAATCTAGAACACGTTATTTTATTATAGTTTAGTAATAGTTAATAAAATGAATTAAGGAAAACTATATAAATTTATATAACACAACAAAAATATTTACGGTTAAAGTAGAAATAAGAAGAATAAAAAATTCAAACAGAGGCACTAAAAAAAATCTAACTTTATAAATAAAAATTTCAACTAACAATTATTTCATCGTCGTTCAAAAAGAAAATCAATTATCTAATCAAACTATTTTATAATCAATAAAGTAGTAAACTGTAAACATAAAAAAAACTGTTTCAAAACTCCTCACAAATAAATATGTATTTTCATTAATCGAACAAAACAATATCTAAGACCTGAAGTTAGGCCGATTATGACATCATAAATGTTCAATTTGATAAAATCGGGAGCTCCGATTGGTCGATAAGTTATTAGGTCAGTTGGCTTTTAGTATATATAAAGATAGTTACATACAGAATTACTAAATTACCCTTAATAAACACCCACTATGAAAAGAGTTTTTATAAAATACCAAATTTGCCCTTAATGAATTACGAGTAATTCACACTCTAAACCTTTATTTTAATAATTAATACTTTAAGTCATTATCTTCTAAAATTTTCACCTATCACAATTATATCAACCTACACCACTTAACACCGACACCACTAGACTGCTTTCCCCATCACCGCCGCCGCATTATGCTGGTACCATACTCGTATATATTCAATGTAATGTAATTACTACCTTGACCGTTGGTTGCGATGTCAAATACACATGTAGCATTTAGATTAGGCTAGTTGGTTGATGTTACATACCAAATGGGAGAACACAACCCAAAAGACTAGCCTAATGGGTGAGAGAGCTCATTTGGTATATAAACCCCACATTGGTTTCCCATACAACCGATGTGGGACAAGTCTCATACCTTGCAATGGTTTCGATCCGTAACAATCGTCCCCCCTTAGAGACCAACTTCCTCGTTGGTCACGGCCACGTTGGTCACGACTGGCTCTATCCAGGCCACCACTCCGAGTTGGCTCTGATACCATTGTTACATACCAAATGGGAGAACACAACCCAAAAGACTAGCCTAATGGGTGAGAGAGCTCATTTGGTATATAAACCCCACATTGGTTTCCCATACAACCGATGTGGAACAAGTCCCATACCTTGCAATGGTTTCGATCCGTAAGAGTTGACCCTAATGCAATGCATCCCTTTAGTATATTCAATATCTAACGCCAAACTATATTATCAAAGAGTGATAATTACTCAACAAAACAATTTTCAAACCCCTTTAAATGTTACATCACGTGCAATGTTCTAACAACTTTTTGTTCTTTTTGTTTTACGAGCTGCTAATTTAAGACATATCATCAGTGATCTTCAAAATCAGATGCCCAGAACGAAATGGTCGAAAATATGTTTCTTATGAATAACTTAAAGTAATACAGCATATAAATCTCGAAGGTAAAAAATCTAGTCAAATTGAGCGGTTTATCCCTACGTCGTTTTTATTAAATAAATAAAAAAAGTGGCAAATTTATAATTTATGAAGATAGACTTTGAAGTAAAATTACAACATAGGAATAAAATAAAATGATATTTACATGCATTTTCAATTTGTTTTTATGGGCATTTTAATAATAGTCTATAAGTTTGTTGTTAACATATATATGCATTAGATGTTTGTAATTCACATTAAATATTCGAGATTGATGATTTGGACTTAAGATATAACTATCAGTAGTCATTAGTAAGATTTATAGTTTAATCTTCTTTAATGCTTTTTTAATTAATTTTTTTAATCAATATATTGGTTTTAGAATAACTATAAAACATAAAATTCAACTCATATAAACTTTGTATTTTTTTTTTATCTTTTTAGAATTTGGCTCTAAGAAAAAAAATCCAATTGGTCTAAACATTTTATATACGAGTTTGACATTGATCTCATATATTATTTGCTAGTTTCCAATTCTATTTTACTTGTATTGCATAAGGAAATCAAACTCAGTTTGTCTACTAGCCATGAACACCTCTTTTTTTTAAAATTGTGAATTACTTGCGAATATCGGGAGGTGTAACTTACGTTGTCTTAATCGGGCTCGCGTTAGAGAGCCCCTCGTCAAATAAATTCCCAATTTAAACTTCTCAATGAAAAACCCTAATCATCCAGAGATCTAAAAAGAAAAACTCACTCAGACCCACCATAGATAAAAATTAAATACCTGTGGTCACCTCAAATATGCCTAAGGTAGAACTCGAACTCTGATCTCTTGTGAGAAAAATAAGCCTCCTTGACACTAGACTAGTTACTAAGACTGAGAGGAGTAGTCCGTTATCTCTCAAAACCTTCGCCGGGAACGCCTGGGAACGCCCCCGGAACGCCCAGGCTCGGTCCCGGGGGGCGTTCCGGCATTTAAAAAAGCGTGCCCCTTCCGATTTTGAACGCGTCCGATGGGCATGAAGTGCTTTGTTTTTTTCTAGTTTTGACCGTTTCAAAGCTTTTAATTATATTTTTTTTTGTTTTTTACCCCTAAATTTAAACCCTATATATACATACACATTACCATTTAACAAATCATTCCTCATTTTATCTCCTCTTCTTCTTATTTTCTTCATTCTTCTCTTATTTTTTATACACTCAAACAACAAATGGCTAGAGGTTGGACTCAAGGTGAGACTACCAATTTAGCGAGAGCTTGGCTTCAGGTAGCCGAAGATCCAAATGCAGAGACTTACGAACAACAAAGAACATTTTGGAGCCGTATAAGGGAAGTCTTTATTAATCTAGAAAATCATCCAGGCGAGCAAAGGAGCCTTGAGAGTTTGCAAGGAAAATGGCGGAAGATGCGCACCTCAATTCAGACGTTCGAGCAAATCTATGCTCGTTTGAACAACGGAGAAAACGAGATGGTTCTCGAAACTGCTTTAACCGAGTATCATTTCACGCATCCTAATTTTATGTACATCACAGAGTGGGGATTGCTACGAACAAGTCCAAAATTTATGATGTGATTTTATCGAAGATGTTTTAGTTTCTTATCTATCTATGTTATTCGGTTTATGTGTGTTTAAAATAAATGTATGTTTTATGTGTGTTTAAAATAAATGTAGTTTTTTATCTATCTATTTAATATTTTGATGTTTTATTTATTTTATTTAATATATCACACGAAATTAAAACATTACATTTATTTTGAAAACATTACATTTATTTTAAACACATTACATGAAATTCGGTTCTGACCACATGTAACTGGCCTAAGTTGTCCGCTTTCGATTTGAGCCATGGTATCATCAAATGCCTCGTTGAATTCTTCATCAGTGAAGTCGTTCGTTGGTCGCAAGTTTGGTCGGACAGAAATTTCCGCCGTCAGGGTGAAATGAAGATGTCGTGTGTGTAATGGTTGAGGTTCAGGTTGGTGCTGAATGGGTGACTGAATGGGAGTACGACTTGCTTCGCCTCGTGCTCTTCCTTGGCCGGTTTACCCTCGTGCTCTGCCTCGTGTGGGTTGCGGTTGTCCGATAGGACGGGTTGGTTCATTGTGTGCTCTCCCTCGCCCAAAGTTCATTGTGAAAGGTGTGTGTGTGTGTGTTCTGGATTTTTTGAAATTTTTTGTTGTGTTTTTGGAATGAGAGGGTGAGAGTATTTATAGGTGAAAAAGTAGAAATTTGAAAACTAGCCGTGACTGTTTAAAACTATCCGTTAATATTCAAATTCTGTATTTATTTTTATATTTATTTAGATTATTTAGAAATAAGAATTAAAAAAAAAAGGGGGAATGCCCTACTCCAAGGGAATGCCCCCTAATTATGGGAATGCCCCTAATCATTAGTAAATGCCACATGTCATGTTGTGAGTGGAAGGAGGGCATTCCCCTAACCTTCTACTCCTCTAAGGGCGCGTTTGGTTCACAGAATGTTTTTGAAAGGAATGGAATCTATCAAAGGAATTGAAATTTGAAGGAATGAAATTTGACGGAATGTTTTTGATTTTTTGCAAATTCAAGTGTTTGAAGGAATGAAATTCCTTCCTCCATCCCTAAGGAATGGAGATTCCATCAAATGATGGAATGTTTACATTCCTACGGAATGTGATTCCTTCTTCTTTGAATAACCAAACGCACTAAGGAATGAAATTTAATTCTAATTTCATCAGATTCCATCAAATTCTGTGAACCAAACGCGACCTTAGTCTAAACATGAAGTCATGAACACCTAGTCGTTCCAAAAGTCATGTTTGACTTTGATGCTAGGATTAGCTGTGAAATTCCCGTTTCAGAGATAGGATCATAGGAAAAACAAGAGTAATATCATAATTTAATTAATTATGATCCATAGATCTAGCAATGTTTTCTATTTCGAAGAAAGAGAAGAATATTGATATTTATTAAGCGTCCGAACATCATTTACAAGAAAGATTACATTTTATAAAAATAAAATTAATATAGGAAGAAAGAAAAGAATATTAGCATTTGGCACATATTCACAAGTTTTATTTTTTGAGTAATGATGCAGCCATTTTTTAATAAAAAAATTCAGGCGTGATAATTAATTCGTGAATTCTTTCATTTCATATAAAATAATGATTATTTTAATTATTAAAATTCAAAAATCAAGATGGATTCTCACTTTCCAAGAAATTAAAAATGAAAAGAGAATACGAGGGTGGTTAAAGACAAAACGAAAAAAAGCAAAGGGTTAAATTTAGGAGGGAAGGGGTGTTCAAGTTATGCTTTTGAAGCGCCCCGTTAATCTTCGAACGGCCTAATTAGACAAATTGACAATAACAGCCCTCTGTAAAGTATGTGTTTACAGTTTAAGCTAGCAAAGTGAAATTGTAACTACTTTGAACTTTTCTTTGTTTAAATTAGCCACAATGATAAAATTTTGCCGGTCTTAATTATCACAATGTAGAAAGATTAAAACAGTTGCTATAAATGAGTTGTTAAATGTTCTTGAACTTGTTTTTAGAATATAAAAATGCTGATGTGTCAGCTAAAAAATATAGACATTTTATTTTGTTTCCAAAATGTAGACATTGGTTTTGTTTTGTTATAATATCCTTTTAATATAATTCTTAAGTAAAAGTTTGATGCCATTAATATCAATCGACTTATTGTGTATATGATTTTGTCACCACAAACTTTTTGCTCAACTTATATTATTTGTCATTGAAAAACATATCTTACAAACCCATATCAATATTATCATATGCTTTGTAGTTTCCACTATGGTAAGTTAAAGATACGGGACATGCAAGTATGCAACCTAGAATGGAGTTATGGAGGTAAAAGGTTTAAATATTGTTCCATGTTCATAGTGTTACCTTCTTTCATGTTGGGTAAAAAATCGGTTGATGAGAAACCGATAATGAATCAATATGTTTATCATCTAGTAAAAATAACTTTCGACTCAAGAACCACCCAGAATTTGCTTGTAAGAAGATCAGAAGATGGTATTAGACAAAGTAGACAAAACTAACTACTATGTTTTCGAACGACTAGTAATGAATAAATGAGTTTTTAAATCAAGTTCTTTTAAAATACCATTTGAGACCAAACACTTTTCAACCCTCAACCAATATGATAGAATCAAATTTTTAAAAACTAAAATTGAATTTATGCAAGTACAAGGGACTAAAGATGTAACTATCACAAACAAAACAAAAACAAAAGTAACTAAAGTTGAAAATGATTAATCAATCTAACTCATATGCCTAAAAATCAACCTAAAACCTTAAGAATTTGACATGTGAATTACACTAATTCTCTTTCCTAATCTTGCCCCCTGATTTTTCCACATGTCATCATCTTACTATTAGGCATAACTTTAGGCACACCAATTAAGTTGATTTATCATTATCCATATAATATGTAATTGAATGATGTGTTAAAATGGACCAGAAGTCCATAAAAAAGAAGTTGTAGTAGAATGACCAGAAGTCCATCACCATCTGCCACTGCAACCCATTTCTTGAACTGCTCACTCCCACACACTAAAACAGAACAGACCATTAAAAAACTGACCCATTTCATTCAAGCTCACTCACTCTAAAGTACACCAGCTTAATCCATCATCATTCATTGCTCAACAACTACTAATACCAGTTAAGCTTATAGAGAGCTCATTGATTGGTTTCATATAGTGAGCTCATTCTGCTATATCTATCTATCTGGATCTCTCTTTTGTTAATAAGGTTACACCACTTTAATTACTCTTTTATTTTTACTTGCTTTTTGCTAATTTTCGAAATCAGTCTCTTTACACTCGAGTAAAACTATGACCAGATTTTGGATAATGTTGTTGTGGTATAATGATATGCTAATTATATATCTATATATATATTCACATTATAAAAAACGATGTTTCAACTATTTTTACAACAATGTAAACACCAAGTACAACATAATATATGTTCATGTCCGGTTAGCCGACACGGTGTTTTGTGGGCCCGATTGTGTGATAGAGACTTTCCTTCTTTTCTTTCAAGTCAAGAATCTATTTTTTTATTTTTGTACAATCCGTTATGTGTAAAATCTTCTTTAATATATATATAATGGTCTTACTATTACTGTTTCAACGTACACAAATGATGGCATTAAGCACAAGTGTGTAATTAAATAAGTTTGATAATGTTGATTGGAATTATTAAATTTGTATTTGTTTGAAAATGGTTGAGACGTCGTTTTCGGGTTAGCCAAAAGGCATCTCTCGTAGCCCAATAGAAGTGGATGGCCTTGTAATCATGCTAATTTATAATACAAAATCTGTAATTTGGTCGCTATCGGATGCCTTCTTTTAAGTTTTCAACCAAATTTGACATTTTTGTACTTGTATTAATATGTTATGATAGATATTGTCTGGCATAAATTGTCGGTCAGGTTTCTATCAATGCTTTTAAGTCTGCTTCACCTCCCCTGTTGTAGTTCTTTGGTCAAAAGTTGTTTGATGATTCGGGTCAGTGTGGTTAATCAATCGGTAGGTATTCTTGATGCCGTTCATCTGTGATCCTACTTGGGGATTAAAAAAGCGTAACTAGGAAAGCGATATAGAGACAACACTTAAGAAAAAATAATGTTGAATTTGACTACATTTTGTTTTAGTTCTTTCTTTTTCTGTGATGCTGTTAGTTTACCATATCCTGCTCTGTATTATATTAGCTAAAAGTTGTTTTGGGATATGAATTAATGTTATACTACAATTATGAAACTTGTTAGATAAGGTTATAGCAATGTAAGTCATTATCTTCATTTAGATACATGAATTTAAGTTTCTTTATATACATTAAGTCAGGAATTACAAGCATTCCCTTTTTAGCATACTAGTTTAGATACATAATAACCCATTATTCTTGTTCTTCTACTATATATAATTCAGAGCTTCTAAGCTTATGATTTGACCGACAAATGTTAATGAGACAATTAAACCAAAAAGGTTATTGGCTAATTAACTCGTGTTTAGTAATTGCTACTCTTTATTCTTTTTACGGTCTATCTTTCATACATTTCTATAATTTTTAAGTTCTAGTGGTTAGTCCTTGAAGTCATCAGATTTAACAAGCAGAAGAATATTTCTTCCCCAAGTTTCAAGTTATATCTCATTTTATTATTTATACATTTTAGGCCTTTTTATCATTTTGAAACTCAATGCAGCTTTCTTATGGTGTGTGGTCTCCTATCAACCCCTCCCATTTTCAAAGTGATCACTTATTTACAAATTCGTCAATTTCATAGAGGCTTTAAGGCTCTATGATATATACTTAAGAAAGCATCAAGTAGAATCTTAATGATTTTGTTTGTGAAGTATACATTTCTTTACTTACGGTCCATTTGATATCTCTAATTATGTTCTTAATGTGCATGTGGTACTATGCTGATATATTGTATTATCAGTAAATACATTTGTTTGTCTTAATACGAAGCAACACTTGACCGCCGTCATTTCCTTTCATCGCAGTGTTGAGCTGAATAGATGAGGCTCCGACTGGGTGTCACATTAGCCTGCTTTATCAGCTTGATTTGGATTCAGCATATCCTATGCGGTTAGTATCAACTCTAGTAAGCTCTTTTTTATTTGTAAACGCACTACCTCAATAGCGATGTATAATTATATGCCTTACTGGTTTAACCAATATATGGTTGATGGACGTACACTTGACTAGCTAAGCTTGTTACCTTAAATTGCAACAGATGAAGTTTCGGCGTCCCCAGACATAAACAAATGGACATGTACATGCTATCCAAGCAAACTGAACCAGCAATTTGCTATTCCCACCAACTGCTCTTCATCCTGTGATTGCAGCTATGGTATGCAATTGATCATGCTTATATAAATAACTTCATTTTTTAGTCTATTGGCTAGTCTTTTTAAGTAACTTCATTTAGTTATTTGAATTCATTTAAGCATGTTTGCTATAAAAATCTCCTTATAATTGATTTGGGTTGTTATTTCTTCCTCTGTTTCTGCAGAAGGACCACGTCAAAATAGATGGAAATGCGTGTGCAACAGTGACAGACTCCCTAAAGTGGCTGCAGATCATGAATCCGGTTGTTTCGTTTCCTGCAATTGCAACTCTGGTATAATTTATTGTGTTTTTTCTTCTTATAGATAACACAATGTTGACGTTCCATTTTTGTAAAATATAATAAATATGAAACTCTTCCATGAAAGTTTATTACTCATAATTCTAACACTTGATATTTTTCAATATCTGGTCACAGGACTTTTGAGTGAGGGGGAGTCTTCCAAGAAGCAATTCTCCAGCAAATCACTGTTAATCATCCTACTGTTATCCATGTTGGTCGCAACTCTTGCAATTTTTGCTTCAGTGATGTGCTATGTATATCGAAAGCATAACTGCCCTAAGCAAATCCATTTATCCTCGTCTGATAAAGATACAAGTTTCAGCAGCACTACAAACTTAATAAGCTATAAAACAGCTTCGGTCCCGGAGTCTAAAATATATATTCATTCTCCCAACAATCCTATCACAGGTATCTGAAATCTAACAACCTTCTTTGCATAATCAAATGAATCACAATTATATAGTTTTATTACGAGACATAATAACAAAAGTTCATGTTTTTCGTTCTTTTTCCAGGGTGTATATACAAGGCCTCATATTTCTTTAAAAAGCAAACAAGGACTGTACATGGAACAATCACCAGTTTTTCATATAATGATTTGGAAACTGCAACTAATAAATTCTCCGACTCCAACTTAATAGGCGTTGGGGTAAGCAGCCATGTGTATTACGGTCAACTAAGAGATGGTAAACTTGTTGCTGTTAAACGACTTAAATCTCATGGAGGACCTGATGCCGAAGTGACTTTTTTGACAGAGGTAATACATGATAGAGTAATCTCTGTTAAATGACTCTATATATTATTTAGAATATATCACATTAACTTTAATTTATGCTCAGATTGAACTGCTATCAAGACTCCATCACTGTCATGTGGTACCTTTGCTTGGCTACTGCTTAGAGTATCACGGAAAGCACCTTGAGATGCTTCTCATATTTGAATACATGTCAAACGGTAACCTCAGAGAGTGCCTTGACGGAATCTCCGAAAAATGTCTTGACTGGGGAGCTCGCATTGTGGTTGCAATTGGTGCTGCTAGAGGTTTAGAATATCTCCATGAAGCGGCTGCACCAAGAATATTGCATAGGGATGTCAAATCATCAAACATTCTCTTAGACGAAAACTGGCGAGCAAAGGTAAGATATTTAATATCATAAAAAAATAATCTATTATGTGTATAGTTTGGTTTCTGATGAGATTGAGTATGTATGAAATTAGATTACTGATCTTGGCATGGCTAAAAGCTTAGTAAGTGATGGTCTCCCCAGCTGTTCTAGTTCACCTGCTCGAATGCAAGGGACTTTTGGGTATTTTGCACCTGAATATGCTATTGTTGGAAGAGCGTCACTTATGTCAGATGTTTTCAGCTTTGGTGTCGTGCTTCTTGAACTCATTAGTGGCCGACATCCTATATACAAGTCACCCGATAAAGGGGAAGAGAGCCTTGTCATATGGGTTTGTACCTATGATTATACTTTCATTTCTTCTCCATGTGATAATATTTTTATCGGATATATTCACTTGTATGTAAAAACTTTGCAGGCAACACCACTTTTACAAGACAGCAAAAGAGTGAGCAAGGAGTTGCCCGATCCACGTCTCAAAGGAAACTTTGAAGAAGAAGAATTGCAAGTGATGGCTTACTTAGCAAAGGAGTGTCTGTTGTTGGATCCTGATGCTCGCCCAACAATGAGTGAGGTTGTTCAAATACTTCTAACTATCGCCCCGGAAAAATCTAAAAGAAGAAATTTCTCCATTGACCACCATCAGGTACAACTTTGCAGAAATCATATATTTTTTTATTGTTATCTAACAGTATTCAGCACACGCTATTGACGATCTAACACTTATTCTATTAAATAGGACTACACTATTAGAATGGATCGTGCCACTGAGCAACAAACGTCATCCAGTAGATCATATTCATCCGAATCTTCACTGCTCATGCATACTCAAGAAAAGAACAATGATGATGAATCAGCTATAGATTCACCCAAGAACCTTGATCAAGGGATCTATCAAACTTTAGAAAGTTCACATGTGGACCATGATGAAACAACTGTTGATTTAACTGAACCCCGGTTTGAATCATTCTGTGTGTTAAATATTTCATCTGATTCCTGATTTGCATCAAAAACATAATGCCATGTGTGTTTGTTTTGGTTCATGGGATGACATTATGCATAATTTATTAGCATGGTGGCATTTGTCCAATTTATCACGGTGATTATACTTGAAGGCAGGCCACAAGTTCATATCTATTGATTCATTTGATTTTTATAGAGCCACTTCGTAGAAAATCTATAGAGATGCATACCTGTATCATATGTAGTCCTTGTTTGTGTACATGTATTATGATATTATTAGTTTACTATGTAGCCTTGTAACCTTTTTAATTTATATAAGAATGTCGCAATAGATACATATACAATGATGCAACTTGCCTTTATACTCTTAAGGATGTGAAGTTTTGTAATGAAAAATGAATCCAAAGTTTTAATTTATTAAACCATAGAGCATTGGTATAGATGATATAATGATTGTGGTTGAATTAAGATTGAAATTTTGAGAAGTTTGGTATAGTGGTTGGGGGTGTGCCTAAGTAACAAACTCCATCATCCACAAAATAATAGATGTATGCAAGGTTGCGAAACTCGGGAATCAGGATCGGATCGGCGAGGGGGGAAGACAGGATTTTTCAAAAATCGGATCGGAATCGGATCGGAGAATAGTGTGTTTTTTATGTATAAAATAATAGTTTTTGAAATTATATGTAGGAAAAATTAAAAATATATATAAAACTTCAAACTTAAACATAACATGTTTCAACTTAAACATAATTGTCTAGAAACAATAACATAATTAATAAAAGCTTTAAAAAAAAGAAAAAAAAGGTTTGACTTTGGTTGACCCGATCCGATACAGCCGAGTCTTGACCGATACAGCCGATTCTTGACCGATACAGCCGAGTCTTGACCAAGTTGACCCGAGTCTGGAACCCTGGACGATTTTCAGACCGAGTATGGTAAACTCGTATCGTCAGTCGGCCGATACACGATCCGACTCGGCTGTATCGGTCGAGTTTCACAACAATGGATGTATGTTTGACTAGCTGGTGGACCAAACATTGTCAAAAATATAAGAAAATTTGACGACCGTTAAGTCACGTTTGGACGACCGTTAAACTGGGTACTTGTCTGCGCAGCTCACCCACAAGGCCATAACACAATTCCTATTTGATCAATTATATCCTCATGTGGGACATGCCAAGCACTAGAGATCCTTTGGATTTAATTAGCTCAGCCAATCATCAATTCCCAATTCACTATCTTTACTATATTAATTATTTGTTGTGGATCCCATTTTTTCGAACACAATTTTCATTTTGGGTTTCTTCCTTTTAAGAACAGCAGCAGCCGAAAAGAGACAACAACAGAAAACACAAGGGCCTCAGCTGGGCAATTAGAAAATACATCTATTGGAGATGGCCCTTTATTTGGAGCAGGAGGTTTCAACCAAAAAAAAAAAAGTTTTAATTGTGTTGACTTGATAAGCCCGATTGCAAAATTAGGGTGAGAAAGGAGAAAAAAACAGGGATATATATATATCTATGGATACAGATGGATAGCCAGATGTAAGTCCACGTCAGTTTTTAATTACATAACAGACCAACGTGACATTTAACGGAGAGCTGATGTTAATAACTAACGATATTACCTTTATTGAAATTTTTTTAGAAATGAAATCCTTTTAATAGACGAAAACTAAATAGGTTCTATCTTAGGAATTTTGTGTAAAAAAGTTACCTTTTTATGTATTTTTCCCCTGATTTTACTACATGCCACAAGAGTCTATCTAATGTTTAAAATTTTCATAATTTAATACTATATTGGTAGGTTTTGAAGACAAGCATCTATTTATATAGTTCAATGACTTCAATCATCAATCAGTAATAAATTTCATGATCTGAAACCATATATATATTACACTGAACAAAATTGATAGCATATGTATACTTGCATAGTTGCATACAGATATTAACATTAACAACTCTACTTACATCGGAAATTTGAGGTTCAGAGTTTTTTCCCCTTTCGGCTTTGGTTTTGCCTTGATCGTCAGGAATTTTTTCTAGGCCGGAAGTCCTTCTGGATGCAACTTCTCTACCTGTATTAAGGGTAAATCTGTCTACATTATATCGCCATCAAACCCCGCTTTTGTCAGGATTGAGTATCGTTGTCGTCGTTATCCAACTGTACTTACATGGGCTCCATAACTTAGGCCCATAAATAATAAATCAAGTTAAACTATAAAAAAGAAAAAGTAACAAGCCCAAATATAAAAAACTAAGCCCATATTGAAATAACACAAACAAACAGTAAGTGGAGGCTATACATTCAGAGACAGCGGCCAACGGAAAACCTGATCAATGGCCGCCAAAGGTGGAGGTGCTCCGGCGACATACTCACCGTCTCCATCATCCTTCAAGAAATCCAGAGCTTCCATCTTCACTGATGTCGATTGGGTCCGTCCCGACGGTCGTGATTTCCATCAGTGCAGACCTGCATGTATTATATATATATTATAATATACTTTTTATTTTATATATTTATTTATTCCTATTTTATTCTGAATCATACTAATTGTGTGATGCTTTGTTTATGTTGCTTTGTTACTTTTAATATTGTTTATAATTTTATAATTATTTATGTTATATTTTAGCTGAGAAAAAATATATATTAGAAGAATAAAACCCTAGTTATATTCATATATTGCCTTCAAAGGTGATTTTTATTGGATAAACATGAAATTAATCAAATGCAGTTGGGGTTTTTGTTATTTTGTTTGTTAGAGTTCAATTTGTGATTTTATTGTATTTTTTCTTTCAGTTTTACGAACAGGTGCCGTAAATGCAGCGTCAGGGTCTGCGTACGCTGAATT
>CM067169.1:38001843-38162366 GCA_034093135.1 Erigeron breviscapus | reverse complement strand
GATGAGAATATTCCTATCTTTTTCTCTAATTTCTGAAACTTTTGAAACTTTGAACTTTATTTCTTTTCGATTTGGTTGTAATTCCGCCATTTAGGCGATGAGACATTTGTAGTCGTTTCTTGTATTTCCTTTCACTATGAACTATGTAGTTGGTTTGGTATTTTGCTTGTGGTAATTGTCAGGTGATTATTTCGAGTTTGCAAGTTGATTTGTGGAGATTGCTTTTGGAATTTTTGGAACAAACAAGCGGGTTTATGCTGGCAGTCAGTTCAGCACCCACTTAATTTTGGCTTCAACTTTGCAATGGTGATTATGCTTTCACCCGGAGGTTTTTTTTTTTCCTTTCTACATTTTGCATTTTTCCCTTTTTCCCATTATTCGCCTTAGTTATTCGTCCATTGAGGACAATGTACAACTTAAGTGTGGGGAGGGGGATGGTAAATTGGAAAAATGAAAAATTTTGAAGTTTCCTTCCTTTACTAGCATTTTGGTTTTTTTAAATTTTTGAGGCTATAGGTTTTGTGCAAGGACGAGAAATGAGGTGAACTTGAATTTTGCTAATCTAGGATAGAACTTGACATTAGTTACCTTTAGCTTTCCTTTCCTAGTGCTTGTGGCATTTCATCGTTCCAAGGGGTCATAGGCTTGTTCCGAACTTCAAATAATCTAGGTTGCTTGCGAATTGTACCTTAATGATAAATCAAATGTGAATAATAGCTTCACTAGATGATGTATTGGTAGGCACCGCTTGAGGTTTTCCATTTGAATTTTGCAACTTGTGTGCATGAAAAGCTTGAAATGTATTTAATATATGCTTGTGGTAATTTGACTTAACATATGGTTTGCACACCGGATGTCCGGTCCTTAATTCTTATGTTATAGGTTGTGGCTCTAGTCATTATGTTTGGTCTTTATATCGGGGTGTCTGGGGTGCTTCGACATCAAACGGGTGGCACATGCGGGAATGCGCATAATCTTTTTCTAATAGTCTAATGCTAATGTGGTCTTTGAGATTCGAACAAGTAAGTCCTTGGGGTAACTTCGTTTTACCTAGCTCACCTAAAGCTCCAAACTTGGGATGGGTTGTCAGAAAGTTCGTTACACGGGTCTCATCGAAAATCACGGGTGTTAAATTATAAAACTTTTTATTCTCGCATGTGTTTGTGTTTAGAGCATGGTCTCTGGATATGCAACCCAACCTTGAGTTCTGGCGTATGTCTCTTAACGATACTCACGTATCCGTAGCGAACCGCTGGCCGGATGCTTAAAGTACACTTTCGTATGATCACCTGATGTGTGGATAGAGTTGCAATTCTAGACCGTAGGAGTATGTTTTGTCAAGGGACTCATAAGTATAATGTAATGAAAACCTTATGGAAAACCAATGGCGTGAGTGTTTAAGTGGACAAATATACCAATGATCATTGTGAAATATTGCTTATGTTGTCAATAATAATTGTGAAGCTTGCTAGTAGATTGAATGCATAGTAGGAACGAGCTTAAGGTCAATTGGAATGATAGAAATGTTAAAGAGGTAACACAAGCATAGGGAGGATTCTAATTGTAACCGAAAGATGGTTTTGCTCTAGATTAGTAGAATTTTCTGATTTCGTCTAAAACTTTGCTCATTAGTTTTTAAATGCATTTGCTTTTGGTATTCAACGCCGCTTGGTTGGAAATTTCTCTATTAACCATGTATTGTTTTGTGACATTTTGATTTGATTGGCTTATGAGATTGGTTTAAGTGCATACTTGCTTGAGGGCAAGCAAGGTTTAAGTGTGGGGAGGTTTGATGTGTCTCAATTTATACATATCTTCCACATCTTTTTTGGACGTTTTGTATACGAATTGGTCGTTTATACTGGTGTGTTTGCTACTGGTTTCAGGACTACAGCAGGTACATCGCTCATAAATGGTAGAAAATGGCTCAGGAATGGTCCATATGCACTAACGGATGAAGCATGATGAAGTACGAAGCTGAAATGGCAAATCTGGGCAACTCGCGGCGCGACCAGCATCTATCGCGGCGCGATCCTTCACAAATTCAGCCTCGCGGCGCGAGATTTGGATATCGCGACGCGACAAAAATCCCTGGATTGAAATGTTCCAGTTTTGGCAACCCTCGCGGCGCGACCTGGCAACTCGCGGCGCGACTCTGACCTGACCTGACGAATTTTCTCTCTCCTGGGGTATAAATACCAACCCCCACTCAACCCTAAACCTAATGGGGGATACTTCAGCTCACCCACTTATTCTCTAGCCGTTTTTTGAAGGGTTTTCAAGGGTTTTACACTACTCCAACTCATTTTAAGACTTGAAGATTAATTTTGGCTCTTGTTAGTGATTGTAGCTCGATTGTTACCTCGATTTGAACTTACTCTCTATGTTGGTACATTATGTTCTCCTTTATATTTGAATCTTTAGCTATTTTCATTATGAGTAGCTAAATCTTTATACATCTATGAAGATGAAGTGAAACAATTAGTTATGGTTGCATAATATTTTGAATTCAAGTTGGTTTTACTTAACATTTTGTCAAGATCTTAATGAAGTGATTTCTTTTACTTAATCTTGTGTTCTTGGTGGTATTTGTGTTCTTCGATAGTGGTACTAGTTGAATACAAGTAATATTTTAGTTGTTTGTCTATGAACAACTCTTGCTAGATCATGGTATAATAGTAAAGATACGAGTTTAATAGAAATTACTTTGTTAAGTGGATTTAACGGTTGGTGGTACCACGTTTCTTTCACAAAGATAAAATTGTTATTTAAATAATCAAACAAACTAGTTAGTTCAAGGAATTGTAATAGGGATGGTGGTACCACTTGTTGCAAGAAATTGAATTGATTTGGTGATTGAGTCGATTTTACAAACTAGGTGCACCCGTTTGTGTTTTTGTCTTGTCACGATTATTATCACCAACATTAATGAATTTTGAGCTTAACCTATATGCAACCTAGACTTTTTGTGGAGCGGATTCGACATAGATGGCTTTTTAATTATTTGTTTACAACTCAAACTCTTTTCGTGTGCTCTCGCTAATACCGGTTGAGTACTTTTACTTACTTGTTAACTATTTAGCTTTAAAAACGCAAAGTGACAACTCGGTCACACCCAAACCTTTTACTTGTTTCACATTTTTACAACCTTAAGTGCAATATTCAGTCCTTGTGTTCGATCCTGATCTTGCCAGTTAGTTATATTACATACGATCGGGTACACTGCCCGTAAGTGTGTTGTAGTCAGTTAGCGGTAGATCTTGTTACAAATTATTAAACTAGATTTCACACATCAATGGGCGACGACTCAAACACGTTTATGTCGTTGTGGGAGCCTTGCGTACCAAAATACGCGTTCTAAATCCATAAGTCAGTCGAGGCAACGGCCTGAAGTATCATACTAGGCCTCCCAATATCCCCTCGTGTGTGCGTACCGCGCCATGCGGTAGGACACAACTCCCACGGCCAATGCATGCAATCAATACTACCAATCATGCCCGGGAAACCGTGGACCTGCTCATGCACGTCGTATATGCGCTGAAGGTCACTCCAAGTCGGTCTACGTAGGTATGTCGGCCCATATAACGCGCGTATACCTAATATGTAATTTAAACTAATATGTAATATAAACTAATACGTAATTTAAAATAATATGTAATATAAACTAATACGTAATTTCAAATAATATGTAATTTAAACTAATATGTACTATAAACTAATATGTAATATAAACTAATACGTAATTTAAACTAATATGTAATAAAATGTAATAATAAAAAGGTGTACCTTTACAAAAGTTTGCTAACGACTCGCGCAACGTCCTTTCAGACATTTCAAAGTTCTCGTCAAATGAGTCGACGGTTGAGCCATATGCTAACTGACGAAGCGCGGCAGTACACTTCTGTATCGCGGTGAATCCTAACTTCCCGCGACAGTCGACTTTCTGTTGAAAATATCTATACTCGGCCTCCAAGTCATTTGTTATCCTCAAAAATAAACGCTTGGTCATACGATAACGCCTCCTAAACTCCCTCGGGGGATATACCGGGTCGTCATCAAAGTAAAAACGCATCAACCGTTCGTTTGCCTCATGCCGCCTACGATGTAGGACCGCCCTCCTCCTAAAAATAGGCGCCTCTCCTTCATCGTCATCCTCCTCTTCTTCCTCTTGCGCGGCTTGTATCATAGTACTAATGGTCAAAGCAACCGCACTATTGATTGCCTCGTCTAGATCCGTAGAACCTTCTGAACTACAATCGGAACTAGATGATGAAAGCAAGTCGTCGCTCTCATCCATGATATATGAAATTATGTATGTGTTTTTTTGTGAAAAGTGAGAGAGATTTATATAAAAGTGTATGTGTGTATGTGTATTGTGAAAAAAAGATAGAGTGATATATCGTAGAATAAAATAAGATTAAATTATTTTATTTTTTAAAATTGGTCAACATAGCCATTACAAACGGCTCAAATTTTCAAAAGCAGCACCCGGTCAACATTTTCCTTGCAACTCCTATAGATCGCTTGATTGGTGTCGGCCCGGGGTGGTGTGCCCACGACTAGCCGGCGAAAACCGGTGGATCGCCGGGGCTAACCGCCCCATTCCGGGACAGCCTAATGTGCAAGATAATCATATTCCAACCCACAAGTATAAAGACTTGTTTCTATCGTTATTCTATCAATCGTCATTGAAACATGGGTAGACTACCTAGGGGCTGGCGTTTGGCATTGTATTTTTAAAATGAATTTTGTGTTTATGTTCTTACTTTTTCAAAGCCTTTTTTAATTTATGCAAACACAAATAATCATTGTTTAGTCAACTACTTTTGCAAAACAAAGATAATGTGATGATTTCTTCGAAAGGTAATTTCTGATCACCCCGTTAACTAATTAACAAACCATAACCTTGGTGAAGGCGATTTTCACCCTTTTCTTCTTATGAAGTCAAATGGAGGCATTTAATGTGTAGATCAACTATAATCAAGTTAACTAAATTACATCAAACGCAATTGATACAAATCAACCAAATAATATCAATTAGTAGGCCCTACTACCACAAAAATAGAAATCGAGAACACATTTTCACCAACTAGCACGGTACCCGCGCAATGCGGCGGTGTTGTAACGGCAAGGTGGTGGGGGCCACTGTTGGTGGTGGAGGCGGCGTCGAGTGGTGTAGATAATTGATGTAAAGGTAATTGATAAAAGGTTAATGAAGATATTTTGGATAAATGACTGATATTGTAATTTAATCATTAATGGTATTTTAGATAATTCCTCCATAACTTTTAAATAGATGGTTGTTTTATTTATTAAATAGTATAAAAATATAGATTAGGTGTATAGGGGAATTAGGATTAAGAAATAAGGGTATTTTGGGTATAAAAAGAATACTGAATTTCCTAAAATAGAAAAAGTCAACTGCTTTATAAGGGTTTATAGATAGAAAATCATGGATTCTCCTAAACAATGGGGTCAGTCAAACATAAAGTCAACCTTTCAAAAAAAATAAAACCAACATTTCTCAAACAAAAAACCAACAATGTACAACCATAGATTGATCATGTACAAGTCATCACATCACCATTCCTCTAAATCTAAAGAGTTAATTGCATTTTTGGTCCCTGTGGTTTGTATGTTTTGGCAGGTTCAGGACCTTCTCAGGTTTCATTGCATTTTTGGTCCCTATTTCGGAAACTTTTTGCAAATTTGGTACAAATTAACGGTGGTTGTTAAATGAAGTCGTTAAGTGCTGTTAGAATTAAAAATGGTGTTTAATTGTAAATTTCTAAAAGTGTAAAGGGTATTTTGTGTTAATAGTGTTGGTCAAAAAGTTTGTCCTGTTGTCACTGAGATATACACATGATTATTTTATAAAAATTTATGATCTCTATAAATGAAAGTTTTGTAATTTATCTCGCTAAATGTAAGAAACAATGGCGGCCGAAATGTTCAACAATTCGCCGAAAAATTCAAAACGCGCCGGGAAAACGAAATTCACGATTTTCCCCTCCTTTCTTCGAGTAAAAACTCAAAACTGATACCAATCGACTCAGAATTCCACCGCGCACAAACCCTTACCAAAATGAACTTCAAAAACCGTCGCCGGAAAGTATGGTAATTCATCAGAAAACTTAAATTTGCGATTTCTCCTTTGTTTTTACGAATTAAAACACGAAACCGGTACCAAAATGCTCAGGTTTACATTCCGCACAAACCCTAGCCTATTATTCTGGATTTCTGTCAACAAAATTTGCCGGAAAATTCGCCGGAAAAGTAACTGTCAACGAATCTTGATGAATCGAAAAACTTAAATTATGAATATGACCGGAATCGGATCGCGAACAAAACCTGATGTTTTTCAGATCAATTTGACAAATGGCGAAAACGGAATCGAAGAGGGAAGTTTGCAGAAAAAAAGATTGTGACAACAGGACAAACTTTTTGACTAACACTATTGGCACAAATACCCCTTACATTTTTAGAAATTTACAATTAAACACCATTTATAATTCTAACAGCACTTAACGGCTTCATTTAACAACCACCGTTAATTTGTACCAAATTTGCAAAAGGTTTCCGAAATAGGGACCAAATATGCAATGAAACCTGAAAAGGTCCTGAACCTGCCAAAACATACAAACCACAGAGACCAAAAATGCAATTAACTCAAATCTAAACAATATATATCTATTTAAAAAAAAAAAACTACCCATGGCCCTCAAAATCTTGGTTTTGGTTTTGGCCTTGCATCAGCAGCGAAGTAAAAGACATGTTTGGAAACAAATCAAGTTCCGACGAGGTGTCTTGTCTGTTCTCCGGTGTTGCGACGGTGGAAGTGGGAAAGTGAGAGGGATGGACATGGTGAAGGAGCCATTCAATGGTCTGACCATCGGACCGGTGGCCCAGTTCACGGGTCAGTTGGAATATACGAGCGGCGCATAGTGCTGGTACCCTGACTCTCAGACCTCTTCCGTTGACTTTAGGGTGGCTGTTTTTCTTTTTTGCTGCCGGAGTCGGAGTGGGTGTTGGATTTGATGAGGGGCCGACTTGATGGTTTTCGACGGGTTGGTGTGGGTCCATATTTTTTAGGTGGTTTAAACTTATTGGGTTCTTGTTTTAACCGGTTGGTTATATCTATGATCTATTAGGGCGGTGATTTGTAACTTTTATTATACTAGAGAAATAGGCATTTTTAAATTACGAAAGATACTATCAAAAT
The DNA here is from genome assembly GCA_034093135.1 of Erigeron breviscapus. NCBI lineage: Eukaryota > Viridiplantae > Streptophyta > Magnoliopsida > Asterales > Asteraceae > Erigeron > Erigeron breviscapus. Next base: position 38,155,144 of record CM067169.1, on the reverse strand, counting down.
GTCTATGCATAACAATAACATTAACAATTATTCTTTTCTATATTTTTTAATAAATAAAAATAATATATTGCATATGATGTAATTATATAAAACAAATGACAAATCATTCTCATATATACCTTTTTTGCTTTAGCATTTTGATGCATGTAAAAGTCGAGAAAGTTTGTATATCTATCACACGTTAAAATCTACTTTTAATTACACGTATTTAGTAACTCAATTTTTTTTTGTGACTAAAATGCCAATGTCATCTCAAATGTCTCTTGATATGTATTTGGAAATGCGTTGTAAAATGGAAAATATAGATATATTTTAACTTTTGTCACATATCGTTTTCGTTTTTATTTTCTTGACACTAAATTTTTGGGTTCTCATGTTTTTATCAAATAATTTTCACATGGTTACGATTTTACGAATGTACAAGTGTCTTATGCATGGAATGTACAAGTTCTTATAGCACATAATAATTTTTACCATTTTTCATTTTAACCCCCTAAACTTTCTATCTTTTAACTTTTGCCACACATCAAAGTTTTCGTTTTTATTTTCTTGACACTAAATTTTTGGGTTCTCATGTTTTCATCAAATAACTTTCACATGGTTACGATTTTACTTTTAAACATTTGGTTTTGACTATTTTTATCCGTCTTTTTATATATATATAACATTTAATATATAATAACTTTCATTATCGTTACGTCTTACGTTTATGTGACATTTAAAGCATTAATATAATTACTGTTTATGTTTTTATACAAAAAGTCTATATAAATTTACATGTCCTTTATGCCTGAAATGTACACGTCCTTATAGCATATAATAATTTTTACCAATTTTTTCAATCTTTTAACTTTTGCCCTGCATCAAAGTTTTCATTTTCGTGACACTAAACTTTTGGATTTTCATCAGACAACTTTCACACAGTTACGGATTTACTTTTAAACATTTGGTTTTGATTATTTTCATCTGTATTTTTATATAAATGACGTTTTTAATATATAATGACTTTTATCATCATTACGTCTTACGTTTATATAACATTTAAAACATTAATATAGTTATTGTTTATGTTTTTATACATCTTATTACTCTTTTACATTTTTTATTGTTATTGTTACATGTTTAATTATCTTTTTAAAGTTTTGAGTTTGAATATTTGACATAAATTTGGGTCCAAAACTTTGTCGTATAAAAATCGTACTCCGCGGCAACGCGCGGGTACAATAACTAGTTTATACTAGAGAAATAGGCATTTTTAAATTACGAAAGATACTATCAAAATGTCTATGCATAACAATAACATTAACAATTATTCTTTTCTATATTTTTTAATAAATAAAAATAATATATTGCATATGATGTAATTATATAAAACAAATGACAAATCATTCTCATATATACCTTTTTTGCTTTAGCATTTTGATGCATGTAAAAGTCGAGAAAGTTTGTATATCTATCACACGTTAAAATCTACTTTTAATTACACGTATTTAGTAACTCAATTTTTTTTTGTGACTAAAATGCCAATGTCATCTCAAATGTCTCTTGATATGTATTTGGAAATGCGTTGTAAAATGGAAAATATAGATATAGAAAAACAGAAAACATATAACATATGTGTGTGGGATGTCAAATTTGTTAGCCATACGAGAGAAAGGTACTCGCGCGTTGTGGCGGTGATGGAGGTGATGGCGGGGTGGTGATGTAATGGCGGTGGCGGCGGTGGGGTGATCTACCTGACGGGCTCCACCCTTAGCCGTACGGGCTCCGCCCTCGGATTTAAAAATTCGTCGAAAGTATATCGAATGACCTCTCTAATGAAAGAGCATGAAATTTTAAGAACACCCATATAATTTTTATAATTTATCGATATACGGTTTTTGAGATAAAAGATTTTGAATGAATTAGAGGAATAAAATGATTTATGGAGGAGAGAGAAAAAAAATGAGTGGTTGAAATTTAAGGAGAGAGATGAAAATGAGTGGTTGAAAAATTGAAAGTTGAAAAATTTTAGAGGAAACAAATGCTTTATAATGTAGTAGAGATAAGCTTGTACATGTATCTTCCCGGTATTAGTATAAGAGGTTGTAGTATATGTTCTTTTAACTTGTTTAACACATAATAATACAAAAGAAGTATAAATATAAACAATATAGATTCGGTCTGGTTTGATAGTTATGAATCAGTTGTTATACAAAATCAAAAACAGAACCGGAATATTTGTTTTTTAAAAAAACAAAATGAAAAACATTAATTTATACGTAATACGACATTCGGTTTTGCAATTAAAATCATCTCATCTCAACATAAAAGAAAATATAAATGGGTGTATCATGTAACATATTAAAGCTAGTGGGAGCGAAGTGCAAAAGTGCAAAGTAGAGTTTGTAGGCCAATATAATATAGCCCAATCTACAGACTTCCATTCCATGGAGAATGTTCTGGAACGTCTAGTACACTCCATTTTAGTTAAAACCCTACGAATAACCCAATCTCCCCCTCACTCACTCACATTTTGCATTTTATTTCATTTCATTCATAACCAAACAAACACACAAAATTCATTTGACACACCAAAATGGCTTCCTCTTCTGCTAATGCAATTTCCACACCTTCCATCATTTACTCTCCTAAACAGGTAAACTTTAATTACATTACTTTTCAATCTTTTTAGTTTTTGACTATACATATAATATCTATATCTATGTATATGTATATATTTAAAGTTGATTAGTGTTTGGATAATTATGTTCAGGGGGGAGTGAGAAATGCTAATTATGGTGTTAATCAATTGCGAACCGGTCGAACGGTGCAGCAGTCAAACCGGCGAGGGCTGGCGGTTCGAGCCTCTGCTAAAGAGATAGCCTTTGACCAGAGCTCAAGGTCTGCGATGCAGGCCGGTATTGATAAACTTGCTGATGCTGTTGGTCTTACTCTTGGCCCTAGAGGTACTACATCAACTACTACTACTACTTATCTTTGTTTTACTACTATAGTACTATATAAAAATTATCCACCCTCCCATTCATTAAATAGTTATAAACCATTTTTAGAAATAGTTATAAGAAAGGTAGTTTAAAAATGACCCAATTGCCTTTTATAAAATCTCTTGGAACGAGTTACAAAAGAGTTACAACTTACCCAATTTGCTCGAACTAATTACACCTTAAACTCTTATCTTACTAAATTACACCATAAAACCTTACCTTCTAAAATATCTTCACTATTCCTTTACATCAACATACACCACTCAACGCCGCCACCACCGGAACGCTGCCGCCACATTGTGCATGTATCGTGTTAGTTCTATTAAACAATAAACATCAAACATAGAAATTGTTGCATATACCCGAATAGCTTAGATGTTGTGTGTATTCGTATTTCAATATACTAGTTGCATTCACAGCTACTGCATAAACTCTACAATTTGTTGGCACACGCTTCGGTTCATAATTTTATTATTATTTGTGTGTGATTTCTGCTTAAATTTATGTATTTTGGTCCGGGAATGGACAAGTGTTTAAAAAATGTACGCAAATTTAGTACAAAGTTTATTGTAGGTGTCCAAATTAACAAGCTTCTACCATGTGTGTTCGACTTAATAATACTGCTATTGTATGTGTATGCTAGTATTTTTGTTGACGTGACAACTTGTATTGGGCTACTTGTGGAAACATACATATATGACAACTCCACAAAAGTACCATTGGTGATATATACATGTTATATATAATTGGAATAAGTGAGAGTTGGATGCATCAGAGTTTGGAATAAAGTTGAATACTTTTTCAAACACTTGACCTTTTTTGTAATATGGCAACAGTATCTCAATAGTGGTTGCCTATCATTTTGTTAAATTGTTAGTAATTGTTTAAAATGCATTAAAAACAACTCTATAATGAGTAAGATTTGATCTCATTTGGTTGCAATTGCGGTTGTTATGTCATACAGGAAGGAACGTGGTCTTGGATGAATACGGGACCCCAAAGGTTGTTAATGATGGGGTTACAATTGCAAGAGCAATTGAGCTACCTGATGCCATGGAAAATGCTGGTGCTGCTCTTATTAGAGAGGTTTGAGCTTAATGTTTTTTGATTATTAATCCAACAATTTATTTGAAATTACTAGTTGATTGAGGATCTTCTTCTGGTAATAACTTTGGGGCTGACTTGCACTGCACAGGTTGCAAGCAAGACCAATGACTCAGCTGGTGATGGTACGACAACCGCATCAGTCCTTGCACGGGAAATCATCAAACTTGGTCTTTTGAGTGTAACCTCTGGTGCTAATCCGGTTTCAGTAAAAAAGGTATTGACAAGACGGTGCTAGCTCTGGTCGAGGAGCTTGAGAAGAGAGCCAGACCTGTTAAAGGTCGTGATGACATCAAAGGTAGTTTAGAGTCGCTTTTGTCATTAACAACTTTTGATGCTTGGTTATTTGCAATGTTAAAGATAGAGTCTAAGTTTACATTATCTCTGCTTCTGACTGGACTATTTGTGCCTTTTGAAGCCATTGCGTCAATTTCTGCTGGGAACGATGATGTCATTGGAACCATGATTGCTGATGCTATTGATAAGGTTGGACCAGATGGTGTGTTGTCTATTGAATCATCATCCTCTTTCGAGACAACCGTTGATGTTGAAGAAGGAATGGAGGTTTGTATGACTTCATTTTTTGATTTTAATCTTGTTCTAGGACAATTTTGTACGGATACGACAAAATTCAAGGCAAATGGTGCAAATACGAACTTTCGTTTAAAAAGTTGCAAAACTACGAAAACCGGTGTCTAAGACACCGGTCTTAACATTTTTGGGCAAAGCCGGCATCTTAAACACCGGTCCTATCATATATGGCAAACCAAAGCCGGTGTCTTAGACACCGGTCTTCAACTTTCTGACAAATACGTTGACTTAGAGGCCGGCTTTCATGGGTTTGTCGTTTCCTGTCAAAGCCGGTGTCTTAGACACCGGTCTTAAAACGTGATACGACTAAAATAATAGATCGAGATGTGTATGTTAATGTTTATAGTTATTTTGTTTATCTGAAAAAGATATTTGGTCTGTATGTATATATATATTAACATGGGTGGTAAGGTGATGGATAAGGTCCATATATTAACATGAGTTATGTACTGGTCTTAAAACTTTTTTTTAATAAACCCTCACGCTACGTGGCATGCATTAGTCTTTTGTGTGAGTTTTTTTTTATGAACTCTCACGCTACGTGGCATGCATCAAAAGAGTTGCTTGTGAATGTAAATTAATCCAAAACATGGCAGTGCTCTTTCTGCTTGTCAAACCTATTCAACATAGTAAAAGTTATACACTTGGATTTGATGTCGACACGTATTAATAAACCCGGTGTCTTAGACACTGGTCTTCGTAAAAATGGATTAAAGCCGATGTCTACGAGAACGTCTTTGACATAAAATAAATCACTTTCAGAGAGTTGAAGACCGGTGTCTAATGCTATTAATAAACCCGGTGTCTTAGACACTGGTCTTCGTAAAAATGGATTAAAGCCGATGTCTACGAGAACGTCTTTGACATAAAATAAATCACTTTCAGAGAGTTGAAGACCGGTGTCTAAGACACCGGCTTTGGGTTGCCACGTATGATAGGACCGGTGTTTAAGATGCCGGCTTTGTCCAAAAATGTTAAGACCGGTGTCTTAGACACCGGTTTTCGTAGTTTTGCAACTTTCTAAACGAATGTTCGTATTCACACCATTTGCCTTGAATTTTGTCGTATCCGTACAAAAAATTTCTTGTTCTAGCTATTCAGTGTTGTCTTTGATTTAAGACTGTTTATTTCATGGGTTTTGCAGATTGATAGAGGATACATATCACCACAATTTGTTACAAACTCTGAGAAACTTATAGTTGAGTTTGAGAATGCTAGAGTGTTGGTCACTGACCAAAAGATAACTGCTATCAAAGACATAATTCCCTTGTTGGAAAAGACCACTCAACTCAGAGCTCCTTTACTAATTATTGCGGAAGATGTTAGTGGAGAGGCTTTGGCTACTCTTGTCGTCAACAAGTTGCGTGGTATCATTAACGTTGCCGCAATTAAGGCACCTAGTTTTGGTGAGAGAAGAAAAGCCATGCTTCAAGATATTGCTATCATGACAGGTAGATGATTAGTAGCTGCTTTTTGTTCTGTTTTAATTTCATCAAAACATACGTTACTGATCTTTCATCGGTTTTCAATCTGTAATAGGAGCCGAGTACCAAGCCAGTGACTTGGGATTGCTCATTGAGAACACCTCTGTGGAGCAGCTTGGTACAGCCAGGAAGATCACAATCACCAAGGACTCGACCACCATTATTGCGGATGCTGCATCAAAGGATGAGATTCAATCTAGAATTGCTCAGATAAAAAAGGAGTTGGCTGAGACAGATTCTGTCTATGACTCCGAGAAACTTGCCGAGCGTATTGCAAAGTTATCTGGAGGGGTTGCTGTTATAAAGGTAGGGGCTGCAACTGAAACTGAATTGGAGGACCGCAAGCTTCGTATTGAGGATGCTAAAAACGCAACGTTTGCTGCCATTGAGGAAGGAATAGTACCTGGAGGTGGTGCTGCTTTTGTTCATTTGTCAACATTGGTTCCTGCCATCAAGGACAAGCTTGAGGATGCAGATGAACGTTTAGGTGCCGACATCATCCAAAAGGTAAAATTGTTTGCAATAGTTTTTCACTGTGTCGTCTTTGTTGACTCATTATCACAGTCTTATACTAACGTTGAACTTGAGTTGCTGCAGGCATTGGTGGCACCAGCATCCCTGATAGCACAGAATGCTGGAATTGAGGGCGAGGTGGTTGTTGAGAAGGTAAAGGAAAGTGAATGGGAGATGGGATACAACGCAATGACCGACAAGTATGAGAATTTGGTAGAGGCAGGGGTGATCGATCCAGCAAAGGTGACAAGATGTGCCCTCCAAAATTCGGCTTCAGTTGCTGGAATGGTTCTGACAACACAAGCTATTGTGGTCGAGAAGGCCAAGCCCAAGGCAGCTGTTACTGGTGCACCTCAAGGTCTCACTGTATGATCAAACAAGTTGATTTGAGTACATTACGATTCTAGCTGAAACTGTGGCTTGTTCTCGTGGCAATGTAGTATAGGAAATGTGATTGGGGTCTGTTTTTGTACCGATTTGAGATCATTGTTACGGTGTTACCTTAGCTAAATGTTATTTAACCGGTTAAGGCACCTCCATATATCTCTTGTCATTGCAGCTGATGCTGACATTTACGAGCATTAAATTTATGTTATAAGATTAACCTTGGATTAGTTTGGTAACCACAAAAGGGTGTCCTTTTAGGGTGGAAGTTAGGTTGCCAATGAGGTCAAAATTGGCATACTCTCGCCCTATGGATGTTTGCCACGTCAAATTATTACGCCAAATTCAATGTGAGGGGTGGTTGCCAATATCGGTATCCATATCAAAACATTTTATTTTTTTAGTTGCATTGGTTTGCCTTGCCAATACTGTTTGCCGATCCGTGGCAAATGGTAAGGGGTTTCCAACATGCCAAAATTTGCAGCCCGCCTCACCTTATACTTGTCGAAGATGACCGTTTGATGATTTGGAGGTTCCATTTCATATCTTGACTTAGCATTGTGGTCGATGTTTTCTTTTATGTGTTGTTTGCCTATGGTATGATGGATTTAGAAAAACCCATCGCCCATTCACCCCTAGATTACATTTTGTTGCATTTGATGGTTTGTAATTTGCTGTGAGTCGAGACAGGTTATGCCAAATGAAAGGTTAGCTGTATGTAAAATCAAGAGATCACATCAAATATTTGAGTGAAAAAATTAAATTTAGCTAACATTTTATAAATTCATAATAAAGTACGTATTTTATCTTTGTATTTTGGTGGAACTGTGGAAGACCAGTTCTTTGGAATCAGTCTGGTTACCGTCGGTAAAAGTAAAACCATCCTTCACGGTAAAGGTAAAACCATCCTTCCGTAAAAGACGGACTTGAGTAATTGTTAATCTTTGAAATCTACTAATCTAGTTATCTAACTTATCAGTTTGGTTATCGGACTTTTGACCAAGTAATTGGCCTTTCTTTATCTGTGGGCCAAACGTTACCAGTTATAAGGTCCGATGATGATGGAAGGCCAAATGAGTAAATCAGAACATGTACGGGTATAACTTTTGTTGCATGTCAAATGGGCCGGTAAAGTTATGGCTACTTTTATGTATTATTATAAGTATAATTTGAAAATTGTATTTGTAATCCTTTAATTATAATGAAAACCTCATAACCGTCAATTACATGATTTGTTAATGACAGTCATTAAATCTATCAACTATGTTAATATGTGTAAGTATGCATAAAGATATTGTGTTTGAATGTTTGATTTCCATTTTGTTTTTGAAGGATGACTATTTTGATATACAATACGTCTATGTTTAAGTCCCACAATGTTAGTATTCTTGGTGGGAGAATGTATTATAAAGTTAAGGGTTCAATTATGTTTTTTTAATCATATAGTGCTACATGATTTGTCTTACCTCTTGTTAACTGTTGAATTTATTTTACGTGTGTAAACATGTAACTGGTTGTAAATAATTTCTAATTAGCCGCACTAATAATCAAATAAGAACGAGTTACAAATGTAACAAGATTATTTCATTTGTGGTCCAAAGTAAGAGACACACATAATGACATAACTACAACTGTCGAGGTCGTTGGAATCTAGAAGGTCAACCCTTGATATAGGACTTTGTTATATGCCTTACCAAAACGTGCATCAACAAACGGTCTTTTCTACCAATCATCAATAGATGGATTGGTATATGGTAGAGCCTGAGACTGAGAGGTCTTGGGTTCAAATCCTGGTGTGAGCAAAGCTCTCAGGAATGGAGACAGGAGTTTTCCCATAATGGGTTTCCTCTGGAATTGGAGTTGGGTATATGAAGAGGCATGCCGCTGAGCCCAAATTTGCCGTTCAAAAAAACAAACGGTCTTTTCTAAAATCAACCCCATAATACATGTTACAACTTACATATATAAAAACCAACGTCAAACAAACCCAATGGCCGTCCAACAATAACTGATCATTTTGAATTGACTGGTTCAAGACAATGATACTTCATAGTCTTCTTCGAACATTTGAAGCGGTCATATCGAATTATCGAAATGTATCTTTTTTATTTAAGGCTTTACACCACTTTAAACAATACTAGTGGCGGATATTGAAGCATTTGGTGAAAGGAGGCTATAATTTTTTTTCTCCTATCATTATGTTTTGGGTATTGTATCAGGGTCATCTAATGCTTAAACGAGAACCTGTGCATCATGGGAATTATTTATTGTGATTTCCAATCGTTAGATCGAATAGAAGAAAATACCTTTAAGTTAGAAAACTATATATATAATATAATAAGTATATATAGGTGTACTCTATTATCTTCGTGTATCAATTTTATTATATAATAATCAAAAAAATTTCTTATTTGTTTAACTTCAAATACTAGTTCAGCTCAATACATATCTCAATAAAGTTTTGGTTATCGAGGTCAACAATCCAGCTTACTACTCCATCTCTTGTCTATTTTGTTACTGGGTATTCTTTTACCATTAAATTCAAAAAAATTAATTCCCTTTATGTAAAAATATAATAATTGTACTAAAAACCTAGGTAGATGCTATAAATTACACGATTTTAATTTTTCAACAACAACCAAGTTGATGCTAAGTTTACTAAACCAGAGACTAACTTAAAACGCTGCTATCATCAAGCAAGAACATGAGAATTTGGAATCTTATATGTATTAAGATAATAATATCTTGATATCAATTGATGGAATAAGTTGAAACTGGCCACGATCTTGAAATCTACGATGTTATCTTCCAGAACCTCAAAGCAAACAGTCTTGGCCACATAATTTGACAAAAGTGGTATCATTGCTAATGTATAGAGTCAGTTAATCGAGAATATATCTCAAAGTGTACAAAACCACGACACCACCTCTTGAAATGATTATATTGAATAACTAATCTTGACCTTTAACCTTTAATACATCAAAGTTTAAATGGTAAGCATTTAAAAAGAATTGACAAAATGTGCTCCGACTACACCACGACATCAAACATATATAACCTCCTCTATAAAGCATACTCAGATCAACCATCATAATCGACCTTCAATATGACCTCGTCTAAGAGCGAAAAACCCAAAAAAAGGCACCTTATATTTTTGTTTATTTACAAAAAATAATTATTTAACACCAAGTACAACTTTATTTTGTAGAGACACATGTTCGAGTCTTGGGGGCTCAACTTTGGTAAATTTGTATAGCATTTCGTTCCAACATGGTAAAATGATATTATACACTAAGAGGGTATTTTTTTTTTCATTTTATTCTGTATATAATATATTTGAGTAAATTACACTTTTCGTCCCTAAATTTGGCACGTTTTTCATTTTTCGTCCCTAAAGTTTAAAAATTACAATTTCGATCTTAAACTTGGCAGAATTTTTCAATCGACGTCCTTTGACCATACGGCGTTAAGTTTCAGCCGTTAAGTCCCACACGTGCAAAACACGTGAGGGACTAAAAGTGCAAAAGGTGACTAGTTCAGGGACGAAAACTGAAATTTACATTATATATTGTCATCATCTTCATCTTCTCCGGCTGAGTGACCGGAAAATTCGCCGGAAAACTTAAAATGCCGATATCTCACTCGTTTCTTCGAATTAGACCACGAAACCACCACCAAACTTCTCAAAATTAATTTCCGCACGAATCCTAAACAAAAGATTTCAGATTCAACACTTGCCGGAAAACTCAAAATCTCGCCGGTCACAAAAACCGAGCGTAATAGAGTAACCCGCCCTCCAATTAGATAAAACCGAGGTCTTCCATAACGAGAGTCGTGCCTCCACTAAATCAAATACTGGTTTCCAACTCTTGAATAAATACTTAAGACCCAAATACGTGAAAGGAAAAGTATGACTTACAATGTAGTTTATCCGCTAGCTCAGAAATTTCGGGTCATCAACACTGCTTCCATAAAGATTAGACTTGTAGAAATTGATTTTTAACCCCAAAACAAGAAAGAAGACTCTCATAAGTCTAGTGATACACTCCACATTGGATTTAGATCAAGCAACAAATCGTCATGGTTTCATGTTACTGATCTTCTGTCTCAAATCGATCTGGAAATCACAAGGTTTTATTCGCGATAGAATTCTGAGCATGTTGATGTGATGATTTCTTCATTTCGTTGAGTTTGGTCGGCAGTTCGTTTTCCAGCGAGATTTTGAGTTTTCCGGCAAGTGTTGAATCTGAAATCTTTTGGTTAGGATTCGTGCGGAAATTAATTTTGAGAAGTTTGGTGGTGGTTTCGTGGTCTAATTCGAAGAAACGAGTGAGATATCGGCATTTTAAGTTTTCCGGCGAATTTTCCGGCCACTCAGCCGGAGAAGATGAAGATGATGACAATATATAATGTAAATTTCAGTTTTCGTCCCTGAACTAGTCACCTTTTGCACTTTTAGTCCCTCACGTGTTTTGCACGTGTGGGACTTAACGGCTGAAAATTAATGCCGTATGGCCAAAGGACGTCAATTGCAAAATTCTGCCAAGTTTAAGGTCAAAATTGTAATTTTTAAACTTTAGAGACGAAAAGTGAAAAACGTGCCAAGTTTAGGGACGAAAAATGTAATTTACTCAACATATTTTTATGCGGTAAACTTCTACATATAGTGAGTAATTATCATACTCCTTCTTTACATCTCATTCAACATTAATAATTTAATTTGAGTTGTTGTAGTGGTTTGGAGTTCCCTGGTGACCTATAGGTCTCAGGTTCGAATCTCCATTCCACCAACTTTGAGATATAGGTAGTCCTTCTATGAGGGCTTGACTTGGGTATACCCAGGTTCAAGTCTGAGGGGGCAGGGTTTACCCCTATTAATCGTCGTGCCTTCGGGCGGATTAGTAGGGGGTTTTCCCCCATTGGGTATTTGAAATAGGCATTTCTACTTCGAGGGAGCTCTCTAGCGCGGACACGGTTAAGACAACGTATGCTAGACCTCTCGCTGTCGAATCGCGACACGAAATTTCAAGCGAAATTCATCTTTCAAAAAAAAAAAAATTTAATTTGTCAAACCTTACATATTTACTTTGAAAAATAAATAAACTGGTAGTGGTTTGGAGTTCCTGGTGACCTATTGGTCTCAGGTTCGAATCCTCATTTCACCAACTTTGAGATATAGGTAGTCCTTCTATGAAGGCTTGGCTTGGGTATACCAGGTTCAAGTCTGAGGGGGCAGGGTTTACCCCTATTAATCGTCGTGCCTTCGGCGGATTAGTAGGGGGTTTCCCCCATTGGGTATTTGAAATAGGCATTTCTACTTCGAGGGAGCTCTCTAGCGCGGACACGGTTAAGACAACGTATGCTAGACCTCTCGCTGTCGAATCGCGACACGAAATTTCAAGCGAAATTCATCTTTCAAAAAAAAAAAAATTTAATTTGTCAAACCTTACATATTTACTTTGAAAAATAAATAAACTGGTAGTGGTTGAGATTTGAGGAGAGAGAAAGTGTACTATAGTTATTTTAGACATGGGCTATTTGCTTTATAATATACGAGAGAAAGGTATCCGCGCGTTGCGGCGGTGATGGAGGTGATGGGGGCGGGGTGGTGATGTAATGGCTGTGGCGGCGGTGGGTGATGGGGTGATCTACCTGACGGGCTCCGCCCTCGGATTTAAAAACTCGTCGAAAGTATATCGAATGACCTCTCTAATGAAAGAGCATGAAATTTTAAGAACACCCATATAATTTTTATAATTTATCGATGTACGGTTTTTGAGATAAAAGATTTTGAATGAATTAGAGGAATAAAATGATTTATGGAGGAGAGAGAAAAAATGAGTGGTTGAGATTTGAGGAGAGAGAAAGAGTATGGTTATTTTAGGTAAATATAGAATATATAGAGGGCATTTTGGGGAAGTAAATGTTGAAACTTAAAATGTTAGACATAGACTATTTGCTTTATAATATAGTATAGATATAGATATATCTCGGATTTAAAAATTCGTCGAAAGTATATCGAATGACATCTCTAATGAAAGAGCATGAAATTTTAAGAACACCTATATAATATAATTTATCGATGTACGGTTTTTGAGATAAAAGATTTTGAATGAATTAGAGGAATAAAATGATTTATGGTGGAGAGGGAAAAAAATGAGTGGTTGAGACATAGTCACATAGTTCGCGGTTCGTCACGGTTCGGGTTCGTGATTCGGGATCGCAATTCGCAGGGTTCTCGCGAATCCGGTTCGGGAGGGGTAGACTCATTTCGGATCGTTTTGGTTCGGTGAACCCGAATTTAAAAATACAATAATAGATTTGAATATTGAATACTCCAAAGTCAAAACATTTCAATACTTCAAAAAAATAAAAATTACAAGTCTTTAAACTTGAAAGTTTACAAGCAAAACATAAAATAAACTGAATACATAAAAAATACTCTATCCTTTGTTTTTTTCCATCCATTTAATATATTTATTTTGAAAATCGCAACATTTAATTTCTAGTTAAATCAAAATCACTAAACCCAAACACAATTCACCGAATCCAGTTCTTCCAAAATACGAATTTTTCCTGTCCAATTTACTGAACCTCGCCCATTTGGGGTCGTCGAACCACCCTCTACCAGTTCGGTGTTTTTTGTCTTTGATTCGCGAATGGGTTCGCGAATCGTATCGCGAATTGGATCGCTGAACCAAGAACGAAATTCGTGGGGTGCTCAACGAATCCGGTAACTATGGGTTGAGATTTGAGGAAAGAGAAATGATATTATAGTTATTTTAGGTAAATATAGAATAGATAAGAGAGACATTTTAGGGAAGTAAATGTTAAAACTTAAAATTTTAGACAAGGGCTATTTGCTTTATAATATAGTATAGATATATGGTAAACTTAGAATTTTATATTCTCGTTAAATTTTTTATACTAGTTAAATTGAATATCTAACTATTTAAAGGAGAAAGTAGTTTAACATTGTTTAAGAATGTATCCATTTACAAAATTGGTCAAAGGTCAAAAGTCTTCAATTTTGCAATATATGACCCACAGTTTTGATAACATGGCCAAACTCTTTTCATTAATTGGTATATTTTTCTAGAAGTTGGCACCATCCAAAAAATGCCCCTTATTCTCGCCATTGCTACATCCCACGTTACCCCCCGTCCGTAGGTTGTTTGTCGGTCACTTTTGTTTTTTTTATGTTTTATTTTTCTTTTTTAAGTGCGGATCAAAAATCACCACGTAGAGTCTAGATATATAATGTTGTTTTAATTGGGTTCACGCTAAAGAGTTCTCCCACCCAATACCTAATAGGAGGAAAACCCCCTAATAGTTTGTCCAAAAATACAACAACATGATAAATATTTGTCTTCTAAGACTTGAACCCGAGTTTCCTTAAATTCAAACCCTCATGAAAAGACATCCTTACTCTAAGTATATAAATACCTCACAATCAAACCGTTGGTCATCAAACTACATTGCTAGTGATTATATGTGTTATAAATATCAAGTTTCATATTACCATATTAATATTATATAGATATATATCTCTTTATATGAATAGCAAACGGTTGTTCAAAAAGTCTATTAACCAATCAAAGGAAGTTTGGAATTGCGATTGTGATATTGATTTTGTGTTTTAAATTGTGTTCTGAAAAAACATTTTCAAACTTGCTTTTTCAAAAATGCATTTTGTCTTTATAAAAATGCATATAATCAATACTTTTGCCAAAAACTTTTTTCTATTGTTTGCGTTATTCAAACACAATAATGAAATAATCAGTTCCAAACTCAATTCTAAACACCCTCTAAAACCTTCAATTTTTTAATCATAGTTTGTCTATATAAATATATCAAATGAAGGGTATATTTGGCAAGAGCCTTTTTGAAGATTTAATTTTTATTTGAAAGAAAAAACTCAAAATGAAGTAGCGTTTTAGGAGATTTTAGTTTGGACTATACTTTTAATTTTTAAAATAACACTAATATCTCTTGAAGTTGCAGCTATAACCTATAATACCAAACACCTCTGAAAAATAAAAGCTCTAGTTAATAGCTTTACCTAAAACTACAGCTTACAGTTTCAACTTAAAATTACAGTTGCAAGCTACAACTACAATTACATTTGCCAAAATACTGAAGCATAAGATACAACCATACCCATTCAACAAATATAAAAACAAAACTTTTCTTATTTTCTGAATTTATTTGATTATACGAAAGTTTAATCTTGTATATACTTAAAAAAAACCTATATTTTTTCCATTTATTAACCAAATATAAGGCTTGAATTTAACAAATTCGATTTTGGTTATGTTGTTAGTTAATTTTATTAGAATATTTATATATTTACATATGTTTAACATATTGTAAAGAAAACCTTTTTTTAATAAATAAGATAACTCTCTAAAAAAACCACCTTTTATTATTTGAATAAAAGTAAATTATATGTATGGTCTCTGTGATTTATTTATTCAATGTTATTGGTTCCGTTTATATTTTACTAGAGAAATACCCTCACGATGCGGCGAAGTATTGATGACGGTGACGGGTCGTGGTGGCATGTGGCGGTAGCGGCTGTGGTTGTGGCGATATAATGACGGCGGTGGCAGCGGCGATTGATGGCGGTGGAGGTGCGGCGGCCGAGGGTGATGATGAATGGTGCTGGTGTTGATGTGTGAAAAAGAAAGACGTAATTGTGTGTCTGATGTGTTAGAGGTTATTAAGGATATTTTATAAATATTTTAAAAAATGCTGAATTTATTAAATTGAGAGAGGCTAGTTTGCTTTATAAAGAATTATATTATTATTATTATTATTATTGATAAATTACATTGAACATATTAAATTAAGGTATGCACTTTTTCACTAAAATTATCTCTTACACATGAACTATTCCACTCAAACCGTTCTTACGATATACATTTTGTCATTTTTCCACTTAGACCTTCCCCAAGGTATCCAATTTCGTCCCTGGTTTTTGTAATAGGATTTTTGCGTAAAAGACAACCAAACGGAAAAGTGCATATTTTTGAAACTGTTGGGTAAAACCTTTAAATGAGAAGAATGGAAATACTAATATTGGACAAACTACAAAGACATGCATGTAATCTACTTTTTACGTTATAAACATATATTGACCGCCTAAATTGATGACTTTTATGCATTGAAGTTACAATATCCGCCTACTATACATATTGAATTTGATGATGTTATTATCTTTATGTAAATCTAACCTAAAAATTAAATAAATAACCTATATGTTGGACACTGGTCAAAATCTATTTTTCTAAAAGATCATTCTTACTTTACTTTCTAAATCCTCTAAATATCTTCTTAAATTAATTTGGACAAAAAGGATCAAGAAGAAAGAAAATAGACAAAAGTGCATCAAATGGTAGGGTTTCTTTCTTGCTTTCTTTGTGTTTGAAACTTTCACCGCTTATATGTTTTTATTTACGTCAATCAAATTTCCCTCATAAATAAAATACATATATATTCTATATATGCACAATATTATATGTACAAAAATGTATAAATATATATTGGTCAGGTCAGAGAGAGAGAGAGTGAGAGAGACGACTCGTGGAGTGTTGGAGACGTTGATGCGTGTATAGCAGCAGGTGCCACCCACCTACACACTGACCTCTCCATATCACATCTCTCTGCGAGCGAGCAATAACCTTCCTTAATTCCTTCTAGCTAATAATTAATAATAATAATAGTAATAATAATAATAATAATAATAAGCCTTTTATTCCCATCATATTCTAACAATGTTCCTTTGATTTCTTGAATCTTGGTTATATTAAACTTATTCATAATACATTACACCAATCTTCATATTATCTTTGTAAGTGACCGACCATTTTTTTGTGTACGTTCTTTCTGTTTACTTATATATGCTTTAATTAGTTTATATATTTATGTGTTTGTGTGTGTGTCTTACAATATAGGGAAAGCTAGAGATATGGAGGTAGCCAAATTGTTGTACATAGTAGTGGTGGAAGATGATGATAATGATAAAATTGGTTGTCATCATGAGAAACAAGATGACATGTCATTTAGGTACACTCGTCATGTTCTTCAAAGCACTTTGCAGTTAATGGGTTGTAAAGCTCGTCACGCCTTCAAGGTTTTACATACATCCTAAACTCCTCATCTTTGTATATCTATCGATACATACGTATATATTTCATTATTATATGTACCACATATTAAAAGGTCAATTATTACAACAGGAAAAGTGCAACCTTATGATAACTTTTACTTTAAACGGACAGACAAACTAAGAAACTGGATTTTTATGACTAAAACCAACCTCAATGTTACAAACTACACAGTTGATACTGACATACTGTCGGGCTAGAAGCGGTGAAAACCTTAGGATACTAATGATTGGAAGTGATATGTATATATTTTGTTTAACAAATATATTGACTTCATGCAAAATATATATGTTGTTTGACCAGATTAGTCAAAGGGTATTTGAGATTATGAGAACAGAATGCTTAGGGGATACTTTAGCTGCTATGGGTGTTATTAAAACCGGAAAAGATTTCCTAAAAGTTCATCCTTATGGTAAAGAGAATAATAAGGGAGAAGGAAGCTTAAAGAATGATAATGATGATGAGAAAATTAGGAGCATTCCCTTTGAATCGTATAAGAAGCGTACAACGGTTATTGTTAAAAGGAAGAGGTTCATTGATGTTGTTTGTGATGCTCTTGCTGAATACAAGTATGTTGGTCCTAATCAGAGGGCGGACTTGGTTTTAGCTTGCAGGTATCTTTTTATTATTATTATTATTATTATTCTTTTTATCATCATATATCTTTATCGCACTTTGTAGGTATTGAGATTTTCAGTCAATGTATCATATGCTATATCACTTTTGCAGAATCCGTGAAAGAAAGGAGTCTGTAACAGTGTTACTCTGTGGGACGAGTGGATGTGGCAAATCTACGTTGTCTGCTTTGCTGGTAAATCCATCTCGCTTTAGAAGCTTTTATTTGTTGGTGCCATGAGTTCGTATACAACACCACATCATTGAAAACAGAAATCGGGTAGACCATTCCTATTTAGATGTTGAGCCCTGAAATTGAATGTGCAGGCTAGCAGGTTAGGGATCACAACGGTTATATCTACGGACTCAATTCGGCACATGATGAGGAGCTTTGTTGATGAAAAGCAAAATCCCCTGCTCTGGTCTTCTACATACCATGCAGGAGAGCATCTAGATCCAGTGGCTGTTTCAGAAGCTAAAGCCAAACGAAAAGCAAATAAACAAGGAAATATTTCGCCTCAATCACAACTCAAAAATGGTCCATTTGATGCTTCAACACGAATACCTCATGATGGTTCAGATTCTACCACAGTTGACTTGATCAGCCCTAAACAAATGGCAATCGAAGGCTTTAAAGCACAGAGCGAGATGGTCATTGATAGTCTTGATCGACTCATCACAGCATGGGAAGAAAGAAAAGAATCGGTTGTTGTGGAGGGTGTTCACTTGAGCCTTAACTTTGTGGTATATTATCACAAATATCATTAATCTAATTTATAGCATAGCACCTACCTTCTGATTAATTTGATGTCTGAAGGCAATTTTGTTTGATTATGCAGATGGGGTTAATGAAGAAACATCCATCAATCATACCATTCATGATATACATCACAAATGAGGACAAACACATGGAGAGATTTGCAGTACGTGCAAAGTACATGACTTTAGATCCTGCCAAAAACAAATATGTAAAGTATATAAGAAACATTAGAACAATCCAAGAATACCTTTGCAATCGAGCAGACAAACATCTGGTGCCGAAAGTAAATAATACAAATGTTGACAAGAGTGTTGCTGCAATACATGCCACGGTTTTCAGCTGCTTAAGAAGACGTGAGGCTGGGGAGCAGCTTTATGATCCAACCACTAACACTGTTTCTGTAATTGATGAAGAATATAGAAATCAGTGTGTGGCTAACTCACTGAGCTCAAAGGGAATGTTTCAGTTGATCCAAAGACAAGGTTCTTCAAGACATTTAATGGCTCTTCTAAATGATGATGGATCTGTTGCAAAAGCATGGCCCGTAAATTCTGTAGATGCTGATGGAAAGCCGATTATAGGACATCCTGATTATGGACCTGTGCAGATTGGAAAGGCTGTACCAGTTAACCTGCAATTTGGTAACTTCGGAATCAGTGCTTGGCCAACCGACCTTGGGTGCACCAGTCGGGCTAGTAGCGTTGACGATTCTCGAGGCGAGCTTACTGATAATGGTAGTAGATATTATTCATCATGTTGTAGTTCACCTAAGGCCTCTGATGGGCCCGCTAAAGAGGTAAATCTCATTTTCCATTGTGAATCACAGTAAACCAATATTGTGTGATCTTTAAATAATTGCTGGTTGCTGTGCAACTTTCAGTTGAAGGAGGAGCAGTCGGTATATGGAAGTGATGAAGAAGGAGATGATCAGCTTGAGGTGGACAGCGATGAGGATTTTAGCGATGATGCCAATGAACATATGCACGAAGAGGTATTTACACTTTCACATGACGATAGTTTTGATTTCGGCCCCAGTTTTGGTTTCAGCTTTTCATGACATCATGATAATGCAGATGGAAGGTTCAGTTGATGAGGAGTCGACCAAATCAGATGAGGAGTATGACGATCTTGCAATGCAGGATATTCAAGAAAATGGTTACTTCACTGATCATGAATTTAATCTGAAGCATAATCTTCTATCAACCACCCAATATGACCATGAAGACAAGTACAGTCAAAATTTAGACCGTTTCTTGAGAGACAAAAGTGAGCAGAGCCTGGATTCGCTGCATCCCAACCCAAGTGTCATCAAAGAAAAATGGCTCGTGTCCTCTGGAAGCTTGAAAGTCAGAAGACGGTCTCATAGCATTTCTAGCTTAGGCAAGGACGGGCCACATAGTCCCACCCTCACAAGGATCGCTGTTACGTTATCTCTTGATCATCCTTGACTTTGAGTTTATGGCTTGTGATCTTTGTTGAGCTGAAACTTAAGTGACTGTGTGTGTGTGAAGTTGGGAATGATAAGTTTAACCTAGCATATTCATGTTGTAAAAAAGGAGACTTCTTGTAGATGGCTAGCATGTTCTTTATCTTGGATCTCTTATTAGATTAATGAAATTTTCAAGGATAACATCACATTTCACAACAATCCTCAAAGGTCTTGTTGCTTCTTCAACACACCATATCATACTGATGCACCTTGCCGTACATTAACTTATTCTTCATCATAATTAAACCTCCTCTTTAAGATGAATCGCTTGTTCCTAGAGCAGTCAAGAATTGTTCATTATAGACTGCTATGGAAATCATTATCAAAACATCTAACACCCTTTTTTTTCTCTATAATGCATAGGAGTGCAGCTTCAGTGTGAGCATCAAGATCATCACAACATAACTATGTGTTCATTAAGATATCTATTCCAAATTAACATGGAAAAGTTTCAATTTGTTGTCGGTGATCAGTTAAATGATCATTATTAAAATTAAAAAGGCATGCGTTTAAAAAAGCTTGACTTACACTTTCAGTAAGCTTCATGTTCTGCGCGGATGCGGGGAACCTCAAGACACCCGAATTCCTGAATTCCTGGCACATCAACGTTGATTTCCCTATCGAACCGACCAAACCTTCTGAGAGGAGGATCTATGCCATTTGGGTGATTTGTAGCCCCCAATACACTAACATGTGCACCAAAATTACCACTAGTCTTCTCTTGCTTGAGAGTTATCGAATCTGTCTCATTAATGAAAATAATTGAAGGAACGTTCTTCTCAATCTCTTTATATACGGTCTTAAGATTGCTTTCACTCTCCAGCGAATGTTAACATCATTTCTGGTCTGTATATACAGTTACGCAGAAAAAGAAAGCTTTTGTTCCATTAGCCAACTATCCTACCTATCAGTGTCTTTCCTGCACCAGGGTAGGTGCTTAGGGGCAAAATAACTTTAAGGAGGCTTGACTCCAATAGATTTGAAAAGTTGAGGGTGCCTAACTCATCCAAACCTTCATCATCATCCCTCTTGATGGGATCACTGAGTCACTGTCGCAGAAGATTTCAGGGTCTGGAGCAGCAAAACAGTATTCGGCAGGATCAGCTTCGATCACTTTATGCTCTATGCTTTGCATTCCTCCTCAAACAAGGAAATGGTCTCCTTTCCTTACAGGTCTATATGCCTCCACATAATACACAGCAATAATGGCATTTAGGCACAATTCGAGAGCAAATTATGTATAAAAAAATACACCATAACCGAAGTAGAATATACCAAATTTAGTTAACTAATCTCTTCATCAATCACTTTCACTTTTCATCTATCAAAGGACCCTAAATCTTTGACTGTGTATATATGTCAAAACTTCTAAAAGAACTCATGACACATAAGATTATTGGCCCACAAATACTTAATAGAAAATTACTTTGGTTATAGACGATACTGATACAAATACCAAATGGTAAAAAGGCCAAGAAGTTGCTACAGAAGACAGAAATACCTCAAGATTAAAATCAACTGAACGTGTTTGTCATGACAGCTTTAACTGAAACATGCCTTGTGAAATCATTACGTAAAAATACAAAACGTTTTCCCTTGTGAAAATAGGGGCCACATGAAGTGTATACCAGGGCTAATGACATGAAATACAAATATCAAAGAGCAGTATTACATCTAATCAAAACTAGCTCAACTTTGCAGTTCTTTCCGCAGGTCTCCAATACGTGCTTATGATCTCTTTGTTATTAGTAAATTATGGACCAATCCTACTTTACACTTTTCAAGATCAAAAGTTTACACAATGAGGATATCATTAAAAGCTTGTGTCCTCTGGAAGCTTGAAAGTCAAAACACGATCCCACGGCTTTTCTAGCTTACACACGGACGCGCAAATTTTGCCCGACCTATGGGAGGGTTACTGTTACATGCCTACATTATCGCCTAATCATCTTTGACTACGATTTTATAGCTTTTGGCCTTTGTTAAGCTAAAACATAAGCGTAATGGCATGAAAAGTTGGGACGATAGTTTACCTGTCATTTCCATGTCCTGGGAATTCTTTCTTCGTCGTCGTTTGTTCTCATTTTGGATCATTTATTAGAGTGACAAAATTTTCAAGGGCAACACCACATTTCACAACAATGCTCAAAAGTCTTGTTGCTTCTTCAACATGACCCAACTCACACAAACCAACAATAACCATGTTATACAAGCGCACATCACCATACAATCCTTTATCCTCCATCGACGAAAGCAGTCTAACAGCATCATTAAACTTCCCCTTTTTACAACACCCATCAATCAAATCATCGAAAACGTCATGACCCAAATCAATATCCTTCTTCTGTAACTTTTCAGCCAACTCCTGTGCTGCCTCCATCTCCCCAATCCCACAAATTCCACTAACCAAGATCCGAAACATTTCTGCATTAGGCACAACGTTTCTCTCGATCATTTTATCAAAAACTAGAAACGCACTCTCCATTTTCCCTAACTTACAATACTTAAGAATAACCGAATTCCACAAATAAACCTCGACATTCAAATCTTTATCATACATCTCCATGATCATCCTTTCAGCATCACCAACCCTCCCACTACTCAAATACCCATCAATCAAAAACTTATAACTTCCCAGATTACGCTCCACGCCTTCCTTCTCCATCAACGCTAATACGAAAACCAACTCATCAAAATCCCATCTTTTACAACAAGCATCAATTAAAGTATTAAAAGTTATCACATTAGGCCTAATATTCTTACCCAAAGCTTCTATAACTAACTCTCTACCCCTTTTAATCTCACCATTTTTACACAAACCATCCACCACAACAGTCAAACTATACACCGAAACATCGATACCTGACTCGACCATTTTATCGAAAAATGCCAACCCTAACCCCATATTTTCACACCTCAGCAACCCAATTAGGAAAACAGTACAAGTCTTTTCATCAATAACAACATCATTACATTTCATATAATCAAAAACCTCAAATCCTTTAACAAAATCACCACAATCAGCACAAACCTTCATCATCAAATTCAGCATTTTTGACTGAAAAAGCTTGTGTTTTGCAGCTAGATAAGCAAAATCTTGAAATGGGCATTTCAAATTTGGGTCATTTGTCAATAAAGTTAGAAGCTTTTCAGCATCTTCAAACTTTCTGGACTTAATAGACCTGCATATAAGTGTCACATAGTGTTCAACTTCAATCTTGAAGGGTATTAAAGACTGGTTTTCTGAGATGATTTTGAATAAATTTAAGCATTTTCTTGTTTTAATTGATGGGTCTGAAAAAATTGATTTGATTGTGTTGGATGTGAGTGTTGATAGAATAGTGGTTGTGGTGGCAGAGGAGATGATGGTGTCAACAATTTCCTTGTAAGGGGTTGTGATTGGAAGGTTGATTTTGTTCTTGATTGTTTTGAGGTTTTGGAGAAGTGTTGTTTGGATTGATGACATTTTTATTTTTGTTTGTTTGTTTGATGGGGTTTCAAATGTTCTGATTGTTGTAAGTTTTAAGATTCTGAGTTGGGCCAACTCATATGGGCTGGACTTGATCAAGTAACTAAATATCAGGCCTCAGGCCCTGAGAGGATGAGATTACAAAAACCACAACCCAGGTCTCAGAAGTCAGCACCTTCGTTCGCTCTAACTCAGGTATGTACTGTTCTGTTTCTACACTTTTATTTTTATTTTATTTTATTTTTCCCTTCTATTTATGAGTTATTGATTTTTGATTATTTCATTTTAGTGATTAATAAAAATCTGAAATTCACTAGTATTTTTGATTCCCTTATTGGTATTCCCTGTCCATTTCCTAGATTTTTCCTCAAATGTTTACCCCCGTAAGAGACCTAAACCTTGGAAATAAAATCTAGATGTAATGTTATTTTATTTATAAGAAAACAATGAACAAGATCTATTTGAATTGTCTGAGCTAAAAATCTATGTGATGTTAATTTCTTTGGCCCATATGGCGCAGTGTTTAGAAATTCGTGTTATGTTCATATATATGATACTGCCTCCTACATTTAGACTCTAATTATAATTTTCAAAATGTTCTACTAATTTTCAAATGAATTAGTTAGGATTGAACTCACAACTCCATACTATAAACTGTTGCAGTGAGGCCAGGCTACCTCTAGTGAAAGACAGTCTTGCTCTTTACAAATTAACCAAGATACACAACTATGGTTATACTAATGCTATATGCATTGCAATTCTACAGTACCATTCCTGCAAACTGCACACGGATTTAAACAAGTACTCGCTTTGGTTTCAATACTTATTGTACATATGAATCTATACTGTACATTAAATACGCTTAAAACCGACCACCAATCACAGCAATGCATGTGGTGGTGGCAACAGGGGAGAGAATAATCAACCTGTAATTTGATCACCCAATGTAACACTAACAGTGATACAACAAATATTGCATACAACTGGTACAAGACAAAAGGCTTTATTAATGAAAACAAATTGCACACCACACCCTTGAAGGATTCACCATCCAGGCCTCACTAGAAAGGTGTAAGACGGGAAATGCAACATTATGAACCACCGTGCTCCTGGCTTGCCTTTAGTACGACCTCTTCTATAGTGGTACCAATAATCTCGTTTCCATGCTTGAGACCAACACAGTGCCTTCCAATTGAATCTTGTATGAATAAAAGCACCTTCTTACAATTACCTGTTTCATATATGATTGCAATAATTTAATATTTTAATAGGAATAGTTCTTTAAATAACATGATTCGTGAGATTTTACGTATTAAAAATGCATTTCGTTTACTTTGGACCTGTTTGACCCATATGACCCATTAAAGATAGAACCTATTTTCAATCCAAGATGGGGTAATATTGCGAGTTTGCAGTAAGAGGCAACGATTCTCATATATAATAGGAAAATATTAAGTACACATTTGCATGGCTTAGAACGAAAAGTAGATGCAATCTCACCCTAGCAACAATGCCCATCTTTTCTAACTTGTGAGCTTTATCATCCACATCAAAGTTGTAGTCTGCACCACACTTCTCTTTGATTAGTTCCTCACATTGCGGATCAAGATCCTATGATAAATCACCAGAGTCACAACTAAGTATATCTTAAAAAAGCATATGAGTTGGAAGTAGTACTTTTTTTCGGTAAAAGGCCGTCACCCCTGGTTAGGTTAGTTGGAGGTAGTACTTTCAACACATCTAATTATAAATGAGCTAATTTGGGTAATGTTTTATCTCTAACTGGGTTAGTTAGAAAATAACTATTAAAATGGGTGAAATGAACTGAACGGGTCAAAAGAAATGAGGAATTTCACCCAGATCATTGAAGTTAAACTTTACTTTTTCTTCTCTGGAAACTTAGAAAATAAATACCTACTGGGAAAATATAGTCAAACTGGCAAAATAAAAATCCAAGCAAAGATTCACGCATACGAAGAGAAGATTTTACTACAGGTGGCAAATTGGGCGGGCTGGGTAACAGATTATTTCGGTACATTCAAGTCAGGTTGGTTTGACCCTGAAGAACTCGTTAACCATATATCTATAAATAACAATTTGTGTTATAAATAGATTGCGGAAACAATTTTTTTTTTTTAACAGCAGAATATTATAAATAAACAAAATGGCATCTAGCAAAGCACTAGACACCAAAAGAGTACATACAGAATACAATGTCTAGGAATAACGAAACTATTTATAATAATAACAACAACTGAAAAACATACAAGTTAAATATGTAGAAGAGGGTTTTTAAACCAATCATCCCGCGAAATACCAAGTTTCTTACACCTGCTCGTAACCCACAAATGTGACTGAGAAACAATGGTGTCAAACAGAAAGTCATCCCGGTTGTTTTAATCCATCTTTTTTTCATAAAGAGATTAGGCGGTTGGATGCGTTAGAAATACATGTGGGTAACTTCCAATCCGTTTGACCTGTGACCTGTCTGATCCATTTGATATGTTTACTTAACGACTGGTTTGTTGGTTTGGCTCATTTGACCAGGTAGAGATAGACCAGGTAGAGATAAATATTGCCCAAATTGACCCGTGCACAAGTAAATGGTCTAACTGCCAACTATAGATCAGTAGGTTAAAGTCAGTGATGTTCAGTAAGTAACTTATTTTGGCATTTCTTAAATAGCCCATAGTTATTCATTACAAGTATATTGATAGTTTTGCTGAGTAGCTTCAATAGTTAATTATCAGGGTTTTTTTTTAACGTAGGAGGATACAAAAGGATGACGGTGTTGAAGAGGTATGTGCTGAGGTTGTTCATGTCATTAAAATACGTTACTGCTAATGTAGTGGATAGGAACAATGGCCGAATAGTCGCAACAGCATCAACAGTTGAACATTCTATCAAAAACTCACTTGAGTGTGGTAGAACCTGCAATGCAAAGGCTGCAACAGTTGTGGGTGAGGTGTTGGCTATGCGGCTTAAGGTAGAAGGTCTTGAATCTGGCCAAGAAAGAGGCATTCATGTTGACGTGAATAAAGAGCTTGAGAAAAAAGATTTCAAAAATCGAACCAAGGTTTGGGCTATTATCAATTCTCTTAAAAGCAACGGTGTCAAGCTCATTCTTGACGAGAATAATGATGCTTCTCGGCTAGGTTAAGCCTTTCTGCTATGACTCATTTAGCCTGGTACTATTTGGTCCACAACACACATCACCGGTTTGATCTTTGTTTAAAGAAAATATTAGAATGGAAAAGCTGTATGTTATGGGTGATGACTGCTGTGCAGAAGCTCGGCACTTAAGAATAAATACCATGAGTGATGACACAAAGGCTGGTTGGTCAAATATGTAGATAGCAAGATTTGGATTTATGTTTCCGTGTTTGTTCTGATTGCATTACCTGAATCAACTTGCAATATCAAAATTTTGATGCGTTACCTGTCACTTCAGTTTTTATATCTTATATCCAGATGGGAAATATGGTTTGTATCTTACGGTTATCTATCCATAAAGATTCATCCAGTTTGTTATCTCATTATTTTCTTACAGTAAATCCTGCTTAATAGTATAATCTTATACTATGACTTGATGCTAGTTGTTTATTGTTATGCAGCTAATGCTTTATCGACCAGCTACATAATGAGATGTCTGTCAATAAGACTGCTACCATTGTGGCATTGCCCCCTGGGTGAATATGAAAATTTGTGTATAGCAACGAGTAACTTGTAAGTCAATTTTTGCCATTAAACTAAAATCTGAAGTCTGAACTTATTGTTTTTTTCTACTGTTGCAATGTTAACAAGTTGAGTCTCTCTCCAATATGACTGTGCCTATGAATAAAAAATTAGCAATTTTGGGTAATCAAAGTGCCAGTTTCTATTAGATATTAAGATAGTATAGTGATAGATATATTAGTTCAAACTTACTTTATGAGAAACCGATCTCAATATAGTCTTTTTTTTTCTTTTTTTTTTAAGAACGGCAATATATTAAAGTAAAAGGTCACTAGCAAAACGCTAGATGCCCAAAGAGTACAAGATCGAACCAAGATGGGAAAAAAACTCGGAAGGAACCAACAAAGAAGAGGACATTAGAGCCAATCCAACCAAGAGATTCGTTTCTTTTTGAACCTACTTGAATACCATATATAAGACTAAGCAATGATCTCAATATAGTCTTGGATCCCATTTATAGTTTAGATCCGCCATTGAGCCATTAGCCCACCACCAAATGAGAAAAACATTAGCTTTCTGAAAAACTGGTCTCAATCCACAATAGGTGCTAAATGCCACGCGGCATGTCACGTGGAAGCCATGTCACCAAGTTACCAATTGTTACATAAGATACAAATTTTGCAAGTAGAATGGTTACTTGTAAATTGTAATAGAACTAAAACAATTTAAAACCTTTTTTAAAGTTATACACAAACTACTCATTGTCTTCTAAGAGCATATCCAAAATCGTCATTTTGTTAATTCCGGTCTCGTGTTTAGTTCCTACCCTTTCAAGTGCTCACAAATGCATATTTTTTTTGGTCTTTTGTACCGTATGTACACTAAACTTATAAAATTAAATATTTCGAAATACTTATGTTGATGGATACAATCTAATTTAGAAATTCTATAGAGTACGAAAAATATTAATAGAACATGGGATTAGCCTCCAAATAATCTGGTACCATAATATGTTTGCATAATTCAAGTCTTGTTAATATTATCACTTGTTATAGACTATAGACCACATCAAGTCTCATAACAGAAAACTATGCATATATCATATAGCTGGAGTATTTATGATGATGATACATTTAAAAATCATAAATTGAATTGGTTGAACATGAAAATCCAAATAAAAAAGTCCTAGCTCTGAAACTGGGATTGTGTTCCCAAAAGTAAAATGTTGATGAAATTTAGGTTTAAAAAATATGCGATCTTTTGTAATTTGTCAGCCTCTCCATACTTTTTGACCTCAGCAAAACTTCACTGGAAAATGTCCTTTCCACCGTGGCTACTACTAGTGCTATTATTGATTTTATAAATAAATAAAAAAACTATTAGGTGTGATTGTTTCACATAGTATTTTTAAAAAGACGCGCAAGTATGTGATAATGTAACCAACTAAGTACGGAATATTATATTGTGTATGAATTAACCAAAACCTCGACTATTGTATGCACGAACTTAGTAAATTTTTTCAAATCATGTAGCTAACTAGATTACCATAGCAACAACTAATAGTATACCTATAATCATTATCATCGTCATCGTTTTTAATTTCCAGAATTTTGTAAGATGCAAAAATATGTAAAAGTGTTATTCACTTAAAAATATTTTAATAAACTTTTAATTAAGCTAAACTTCTGCATATTCAATTAAAATAAGTTAAACCTCTCGTTATAGTTAGATTTAGGATAATTTATCTTTTATTGATATAAGGGTTAATTACAAAAATGGTACCTGAACTATACACCATATTGCACAAATCATACCCAGGGTTTATTAATTACGTCCGTCATACCCAAACTTACCATTTTTCCACACAGACCATACCTGGACCAAACGTCCGTTAGTTGTGCTGTTAAGTGCCCCCATGTACAGGTATGAAATCTGTAATTTTTCATTATACTTCAGGTACCATTTTTGTAATTTACCCTTATTATTAATATTTTAGTTTATAAAACTATTTTTTATCAATTAGTATTATTTAATAAAAATTAATATTGTTAATGAATATTATTTAGTAATAAACTATAATTTTATAAAAATTTATTACGTAATATTTTATAAATAATTATTTTTTTAAAAGTATTTACTTTTATTTTATGAAGTAATTTTAATTTTTATAAAAGATTATTTCTATTCTATAAAAGTTATTAATTTTTATAGAAAAAATGTATTTTATTGAAAACTATAAATATATTGAAATATAGATCCAATTATTTTGATAAATGAGTATTTTCATATTTATTTATTGTTTACAAAAATATTGCATGGTGGTTGTGTAGGTAATAATGCGATACAAGAGATTAAGACATTCCTTCTAATTTATTTTTTTTTAAAAATATTGCATGGTGGTTGTGTAGGTACTAATGCGATACAAGAGATTAAGACATTCCTTCTAATTTACTTTTTTTAAAACATAAATAAATCTAACATAATATAAAGATATTTTATTTCAGAAGTATTTGAATATATTTTCTTGACTGACAAGATGTATGGAAAAAATGATGAAACTTTGGAGCTAGTGAACGTTGCTTCTGAGTGTGGATTCTCTGTCATCATTGACCCCAAGTACTTATCATAGCCTGTATATATTACCATGATCAATTATAATATGTTTTATTACGTTAAAAAGATAAAACAAAAAATCTTATATATGTAGGAGATGAAAAACTTCTTATCAATAATTTACGAGTTACTATATCATAAGTTAGTTTAACTGTTTAAGCTTATTATGGCATATATATTTTAGACAAAAAAGCATATTTCTTTGTAAAAAACTAAAAATGAAGTGATATGACAAAGTCAATTCAATTATTATTAGAGAAGTCGTCATCTTTTACCATCCAAACAACCTTCACATTTAATTTAATTTAGAGTAAGAGGAAGAAGGTTTGTCTTTGTCGGTGTTGTAATTTATTTCCACATCTTCCAATTTCCCAAAGTGGATTCGCATTTTTGTCATTAATATATATAACAAAACACCTTGCGCTTGTCTACATTACCGGCGCGTAGCTACACTAACTTTGCTGACGTCAACAATTTTGTCTTTTTCTGATTTTTTTTTTTTTTTTACTTTTAAATTTTCTTATTTTTACCACTTAACTTTTAGGTTTTTTAACTTTAGTCTAACATTTTTATACAAACTTACGTAACAAAGTTTACAGTAACCCGTTTTCACGGCTCGGCTTGCACAGTGACAGCTTGGTGGCTCGGCTTGACTCGGTACTGTAGCAATTTTTATTTTATTTTTTATTTTTTTTTTTTTACTTTTAAAGTTTCTTATTTTTACCACTTAACTTTTAGGTTTTTTAACTTTAGTCTAACATTTTTATACAAACTTAACTAACAAACTTTTTAATTTTTACCAAGTTTTTTTTCTCTTATTATAAGGTTTCTAACTTTTACCATCGAACTCTCGGTTTTTTCAACATTAGCTATCCATTACTTTCTACTTCTTTTAATAAACTTCAAGTGTCCAAACTTTTGGGTAATGCTAGATGTATGTTTGCATGATGCGACAGCGATATGTTTCCCGTGGCAATGCCCGGGTTAAAATTCTTGTTTGATTTAATTAATCAATTCACCAATTTTATATTAGTTTTACATATATTCACCCTTATTTAAATACTAAGGTTAAAAGGAGTGAGACATATTTTGGGTGGGGGGATATCCGTCATGTGGCGTCATGTAAGCAACAAAGTTTTGTTAGGAAAATGGGGGAGTGAGACATATTTTGGGTGGGGGACAAGCGACATGTGGCATCCATGTTTCTCCCACCAATTTTTTTTTTTTAACTTTTTACTTCTTTTTTTTACCTTTTTTACTCCAAAACTAATATATATATATATATATTACATAAAACACATCCATAATTAAAACATCCCACATAATTTATAAATAAAGTCCATTACATAATTTAGAACAATACTTAAACAACTTAAACAAACCAAATTAAACATAATCAAGTCCAACACACAAATAAACTACGGGTCACGATACTTCTTCCTAACTTCTTCTTTCGCCTTCTCCATGATTGATCTATCGGGTTCATCAAGATAACTGTAGTCGGTACTCGACACTTTCAACTCCGCTAGCTTGATTTGGGTATTCTTTGATTCAAGCTTCTTTTGTCCAATCTCCATCTTTTGCTTGCCCATATTGATCCGCTCCCTACTCGCCTCAAACAACCCATCCAACTTCATCGAGAGATTATCAAATGTCTCGAGTACCTAGCCACCCCTTTTCCCTTGCCGGACGAACTCGACGACCCCCCATGAGCGGCTTTCTTAGCCGCGTCTCTCCCGGACGGGCGCTCCGGGAACGCCGACTCATCCTCGGTAATGTCATTTAGATCAAAGTTGACACGTGCATCCGAACCCTTTTATACGAAACATAAAACATAAAACATGTTTGCAATTAATAAAAAAAAGGACCGAAATTATAATTTTTTTTAAAAAAATTCGAATTAAAAAGAGAAAGGAATGAAATTTATACCTTGACTTTGTGGTTCGTTGGATGATGACGTTTTCGACCTTTTTGTGGTCGGTTCTCCACGAGTTGCCTTAACATTAGTTTCGGTCACATAATGAAACTTCGATGACCATCTAATCTTATCCCAAATATCCAAATACTTGAAAGGCGCCTTGTAAGTCCCTTGATACTCGGCGAGAGCTCTCTTAATCACATCCGCATCATTTGCACCACTTAGATGATTGTTCGCGTTGGTGAGACGAGTGTAGATTGAATTGAAGTTTTGGATTAATGGACGCATATTCCTCCATTTTGCACTAACACCTTCCGCGTCACGATAATCTTTCGGCTTCTTTAAAAGTGTTCTCAAACCATCCGTTATCCTCAACCAATACGTCTTTTCCCTTTGAAAGTTAGCTAAAAAAACAAAAAAAATGCGTATTAGTTTATATATATAACCGAATTTTATATATATATAAAAACGTATACCTTCCTCCGGGTCTTCGGTAACCGATAGCCAAGCCGTGCATAAGGCCATTTCTTCCTCCTTTTTCCATGGAATCGAGGGTGCTCTCAATCTTACTTCGCCGGGGGCTTTCTTTTTGTGTGAACGCTTCTTTTGTGGCATTGAACCGCCGACTTCGTTTTCGGGTTGAGTTTCTTGTACAATTTCAACATCGGGGGAAACGGGCCTTGGTGATGGTGGTCTTGACGATGATTGTCTTGGCGATGGAGTGTCGACAACTTGTTGTCGATCTAAAAAAAAGAAAGACATAATATTATTAAACTATATAAACATATGTATAAACTATATATAAAAAAATATGTATATAAACAAAAAAGTAAAATACATAAACAACATATGTATATATATAAACTATAAATAAATAAACTACATTTATATGAACATCAAAAAGTATATAAACAACAATTGTATGTATGTATAAAAAGTAAAATACAATATATAAAGTTACCAAAAAATGAACCCGGCGTGTTTTGTGGTGGCGTAATCCCACCAAAACCGTATAAACCATCTTGTTGTGGCGCATAAAATGGTATAAAACCCGGCATTTGTGGTGGCGTAGCACCCATTTGTTGGATCAATTGGAACAACGTCGCGTTTGGTAGCATATTAGGATCGTTGACGTCTTGTTGATTTTGATTGTTAGGACGGATAAAACGATTATTATTATTATTAAAAGGGTTAAAGTTATTATTATTATTAGGAAACATTGTAAAAAAATGTAAAGAAAAGAGAAGAAGAAAAGAAAGAAAGAGTTAGATGAATTGTGTAAAATGTCTTCGAGTACCTAGCCACCCCTTTTCCCTTGCGGACGAACTCGACGACCCCCCATGAGCGGCTTTCTTAGCCGCGTCTCTCCCGGACGGGCGCTCCGGGAACGCCGACTCATCCTCAGTAATGTCATTTAGATCAAAGTTGACTCGTGCATCCGAACCTTTTTATACGAAACAACAAACATAAAACAAAAAACATAAAATAAAACATAAAACATAAAACATGTTTGCAATTAATAAAAAAAAGGACCGAAATTATAATTTTTTTTAAAAAAATTCGAATTAAAAAGAGAAAGGAATGAAATTTATACCTTGACTTTGTGGTTCGTTGGATGATGACGTTTTCGACCTTTTTGTGGTCGGTTCTCCACGAGTTGCCTTAACATTAGTTTCGGTCACATAATGAAACTTCGATGACCATCTAATCTTATCCCAAATATCCAAATACTTGAAAGGCGCCTTGTAAGTCCCTTGATACTCGGCGAGAGCTCTCTTAATCACATCCGCATCATTTGCACCACTTAGATGATTGTTCGCGTTGGTGAGACGAGTGTAGATTGAATTGAAGTTTTGGATTAATGGACGCATATTCCTCCATTTTGCACTAACACCTTCCGCGTCACGATAATCTTTCGGCTTCTTTAAAAGTGTTCTCAAACCATCCGTTATCCTCAACCAATACGTCTTTTCCTTTTGAAAGTTAGCTAAAAAAACAAAAAAAATGCGTATTAGTTTATATATATAATCGAATTTTATATATATATATATAGATGGTAAAAATAAAATTAAAAGGTAAATTTTTTTTTTTTAATTAATAGCGTTACCAACGGCGCAATTTCTTGGAAGATGCAAAACTTTGAGCGATAGAAAAATTCCGCCGGTTTGTGTTTTGGGGCGTAATCGGCAATAGGGGGTGGTGTGGAGGGCGAGATTTGGGCGAAATTAGGGAGTCTCTCGCCCCACTCCGTTTAGCCTAAGGTACATTTCAGTCATGTATTAGAGAAATTTAAATAAAATATTCAAAATATATACTATATATAGTATAGTTCGAGTAGTATAGTACTCTAGTGGTTTAAAAAGTAAAATTATTGTCACTTGATGAAAGAACCCAAACTCAAACTTTTAGGAAAATAAGAGAATTTTTTTTTTTTTTTTTTTTTTTTTTACAGATTTTCCCCACTGCGGCGCAGTGGGGCTATGCCTGCCCACTGCGGCGCAGTGGGTACCTGCTGCCCAGTTTTTTTTTCCAAAACTCCATTTTGACACTTAAATCAACTTACAACTCAACCAACTCAAAACCAAACTTCACATTACAACATTTATGAGTTCAAAGAAGGATTTGACACATTACAAAAGACAACGTACAAAATTAGAAATTTCGGCATGACCCATTCGTAAAATCGTCATCCAAACCTGTTACGGATTATGAGTTTCTCCAAAACATGTTTAAACAAAATCAATACATTACAACTACAAGACGACCCATTAAATTAACCAAAACTCAAATCTAACACTAGACATCATAATTACTTTACCCAAAATGACATAACAAGTGTACGATGAGCCGATAGTTCAAAGGGGTCACTATGGGTCCTATTACCAATACCATTATCCGCATTTAGCTAAAGCAATCATATCCATTAAGCGACTTTAACTTCAATCTTTACATTACTTAACTTTCTTCCGCATCCGGGACAACCTATAAAAAGGGTAAACAACTAAACAGTAAGCAAAGCTTAGTGAATAATCTTGCATACGTTTATACATACGAAGGAGGGCAATGCACAAGGACTGTTGCATATAGACTATGACACCGTCGTATCATATCTATAATACTCACCTTGCACGCTAAACAACATATATGGATCCATATAAGCTAACCAATGAGACTATCGGGGTTCTTAGGCCCCGGAGGTTCTTAGGCCTCTTCTCAAAACAACTATCGGGGTTCTTAGGCCCCGGAGGTTCTTAGGCCTCAACAATACTATGCCCCACATGGGCTCAACGCCAAATCAATTACCATGCTCGGAATATCCACGTCTCATGGTAATTGACCCAACGTATACATAAAGGTATGCAAGAGTACTCACCTCCTTCGCGACCACAAATCAAAAACCATCAAAACCGCAATTACACAATAGTTATGCTTCAACCTGGCAATAATTCACAAATACATATAATGTCATCAAACACACAAGGTCACTTAGCCACATTCAATTGCATCTTAGAACCAAACCCATCTTTTATAGTCTCACATTGTTCTTAGTTTGATTTCCAACATATTCGCCTCTTACATCATTATCATAAGGCCAAACTCATTTTTATACGAAAAGTATCCTTTTCATTATTTGACCAAGGTGACTTCAAACAAGCATAACTTGAGTTCTACTCAATCTTTTTAGGTGATTCCAGTGGCCAAATTTACTTAACACACTTAGGTACATTTCATCTCTAGAGACCAACATGTTAATTATCCCTCAAGAGTGACTTCTGTTCGTTTTAAAAACACAAACAGTTGCTGTCCTTACGCACAAAACAGATTTGACCTTACCGACTTCAAATAATCGTAACTTGAGTTCTAATTACTCTTTTAACATGGTTCCAGTGGCCAAGTTTACATGACACATATACCTACCTTTTATCTTTAGTGACCAATATGTGAATTGTCCTCCAAAGGTGACTTCTGGTCGTTTTAAAAACCAAAACTGCTGCTGTTAAACAGCTTTGACCTTACTGACTTCAAATGACCATAACTTGAGTTCTACACAATATTTTGACCTCATTCCAGTGGACACTTCTTCTTAACACAATTTAGCACATTTTATCTTCAGTGACCAAGACATGAATTTACTCATAAGAATGCGTTTTACTCGTTTTAATAACAGACGTAAAAATCAGTTTTGCTGAAAGATCAGCATGACGACCCTGAATTCAAAAATTCATATCTAGAGTTCTACTTCGTCTTTTTAACCCATTCCAGTGGCAAATTTGAGATAACACAATAACCTACATTTTCTTTTTAGGACTCGACAACTGAAAATTCTGTCATGGGGGTGTTTAACTCATTTCAAACTCAGAGACAGAATCTGTCCAACTTATTCTCACTAACATTCAACAAATCTATCATGCAACCCAACTAAAACCCTAAATTTGATTAAATTACATGAACCCTAACTTGTTTTTAAACAAATAACCCCTTTTAAGAAAAACCCCCAATTCCCATTTCAATTTAATAGTAAGAACCCTAATTCAAGAAATAGAAATCAAATTAGGTTAAGGAATCATTACCTCAACAATGGAAGATAAGAGGTTAAGATTTCTAATTCACAATTCTTCCCCTTTTCTCTCTTGAAATTCGGCCAGCCCCCATCACCAACACAATCCCTAACTTTTAATTTCTTAGATGATGGAAGATTATTATTATGATCAAGCTTTGAAGAATTTCTTGAATTACTTGGAGAATTAGAATTAAGGTAAAGATGGAATGAAGAAAAGATGAATAATGAAAAGGGTTGGTGGTGGAATTGTGATTCAACAACAAAAAGAGAAGTGTCTGGCAACTCTTCTAAGTGCCACGACCCAATTGAGTTTTTGTGGGTATTTTACCCGCTATCCGCTAAAGTTCTAACTAAAACAATCCCATATTCAAAAATAAAATACTAGGAAACTATTTTAATGTCAAAACTATAATAGAGGTTTATTTTCATTGGCTTAATAATTTAGGATGTTACAACTCTCCCCCACTTGGAACGGATCACGACCTCGTGATCCAAGCCGCATCTAGTGACGAAATTGCAATAAAGCTTTTCTCTCAATTTCCCATTAACACATACGACATTCTTCCATGCTTCCCAAGCACTTTGCACCATAATATAGTCTTGATTTACATTTTTCTTAAATATTTCCTCACTAGGCCAAAGACTTTTCGACATTGTCATATTTAAACTCATTTTAAAGTTCGATTTCTATTATAAGCACACGTGAAAACTTGACGGTGTAATACTTCATAAAACGAGAATTGTGAAAAATAAAATGAATTTCTTAGAAGTTTTTTTTTTTTTTGGGAGATTTCAAACAATAGTACCCTTGACGACTCGAGCAAGGATTTTGAAAGAATCGAAAACCGAGACCTTAGATTTTCCATATATGCAACTTGTAACACGTCTCTCTAAAGATAACTTCTTCATATTACACAATTACCAAAATTGAACTTGATAAGTCTCTCTCCTTTATCCGCATAAGATTCTTGCCGATATTAACCCGCTTGAGTTGTTAATTTATCATTTCGATCTTTATATACATCTTCATCACTATATCCGTGCTACGCAACTCTTGGTGTCCCGCTTTTCTAACACGAATAGGGAATTGACATTTTTATCAGACAACTTTCATACGGAAGCAAATCTGAATACTATGGCGATAGCTAGTGCTATACTGGGACTTCTAACGAGATCGTGAGCAAATTCTATGATCCCTTAAAGAGCAGCTATTCATGCCTACAAGATTCCGCTTCATTTGAGGTTACTAATAATCTCTCTTAAGATCTTGACACATCTTCGTCATACCGGTGAAGGGATTATTCAGATTATATAGGTTTCATGGAGCAAAAACGCTTTGGCTTCGTTAAGGAGAGAATTTTAAGTTCTATCATGACGTCTATTGAGTCGGTAAAGATTATTTAGAACATATATCGTGTGATCAAGCTCCTCGTTTGCTTAGGTTCTCGTTGCAAAACCTCCTCTTGCCTTCTTGATTTGATCGAAGAAATCAAATGTGAATAATATTCACAATGGTAAAACACAGAAAGAAATGTGAGGACTTTTTCAAGATTAAGGCATCCGCCTCAACATGGGCTTACCGGGACGGCACTTAAACTTCGTAGACATAATCTTTCGAGAGAGTTAACCAACTTCTTTGACAATGGTGAGATTTTCGTTGATTGATAAGAAAAGAAAGTTGATATGATTGAGTAAGACCGATATATTTGACGCTATAGAGAAAGAAAAACACCAAAATTTTAAAGTGAAAATAATTCCGGTGGACTTTAAACCGCGAATGGAACGATTCGTCTTGATTTCTTTTAGTACTTCGTTCGACTTCTCATTCTTTTCTTCAAGCTTGCTTCACATCCTTTCTAAATAATTCGGTCAACGGCGAGGCTATCTTCAAAAAGCCGAAAGTAACGCGACATTTATCACCTGTCAACTACGAAACTTCTAATCTATATTGATCTTGTAGGCCGTCTCCACTTCATCACCGCACTATTCCAAGCCGAATCGACCTCAATCCCTCTTTTGGGTAATCACACGATAGAGATAATTTCACTTCTCTTAATCTGCTCATCCGACGATTTGACAGGGAAGTCTCCCTTTTTATAATATCTCCTTTACGTCGCGTAAACGAACTTAGTAACCGTGTTGACTTTCAGAATAAACATTGTCAATGAAAACATTTACGATAACGAAACAATTGAGGTTCGTAAGACTCATGAAAATTTGCAAAATCATGGATAAAATCGAAGAGTATAACTACAAATTCAAACTTCTCAAAACAAGTATAGATAGCTTTTCCGGAAACATCTTCATCGCTCGTCTTAAGTTGATGATTAAAAGGAATGAAAATTCATCTTAAAATAATAAGAAGATCGAGTAGAACATGATTCTTGTCGACGGGTACTCTTCTTCGCTTGTTACTTTATTGAGCTCACGAATAGATAAACGCACGCGCATAATGTCATCTTTGCTTTTAACAAAAGGATAATCATTCCTCTCGGGAACGATTAGATCGATTAAAATTCATGAAAAGGCATTAAGAAAATCACGACATCAAGAGTATTCTCCGTAGACCGTGGTTTCCATTCGGCGTCGATGATTCAAATATAAAAGACCCGACTATCATACAACGATTATCAAAACGCACGAGCAAAAGTACCAACAGAAACCGGCCGTTTCATTTCTTCCGCCGAAGACAATTGTTTTCTTTATGCTAGGAATATTCAACTAGGTCTCCTCCTCCCTTTGTGAAATTAGGAATCATTCACGCTTAGCCTATTCTCAAACATTATATCGTACGCTCCCGAAGGAAAAGAGAACAATTTGGTTCAAAGATTTTAGATCAGGTTTTAACTTTTATAACTACCATACTTATCATTTACTAGTTCATTGTAACTATATCATCCTCATGTTCTCACTATGCAAATTTCATCTTAGTGTCTATCATCAAACCTCAAGTAATCATATACTCATTCAAGAAAAGCATGTTAATCAAGATCAAAACACATTCACCATACTCCGTATGGTCTTTTAACATACACTTAAATAACCATCTTCAAAACAAGACATCACATTTTACATGGCTTTATACTATCAATTTAAACATATGACTATACAAATAGTTCTTATTGCCATATCTCGTAATCTTTCAACATATCACTAACACAATCATAATTATCATTGGAATCTCCAATCCTAACATTTTATATTACTCATATCATAAGCATTCTTTTCATTAACCCATCAATTAAATCATATCAATACACAACTGATTCTCATCACCAAACTTTATATGATCTTCTATCCCAATAATGATGCCACGGGTCTCACTACCCAATGGTCTTACACCAGATAATAACGATGCCATGGGTCTCACTACCCAATGGTCTTACACCAGATAATAACGATGCCATGGGTCTCACTACCCAATGGTCTTACACAAAATAATAACGATGCCATGGGTCTCACTACCCAATGGTCTTACACAAAATAATGTCACACTTCATTCGCATACATTCAACATTCATCAACTATTCAACATACTTTCTCCTTATAAGTGACAACCATCTTTTAAACTTATAAATCAACATTCCACTTTTATGGCCTCATTGCCGATTATTCAAGTAAAACTTTTGCTCTATCGCATTCGCATACAAACAAGCAAATACACATTAGCATGCATTTCACGTTTACTATGTATTTATCATACCTACTTCTTTACTATCATCAAGCAATATATTAACTCATAAACCAATCTTAAATTTTCAATTCTTACCATTCAATAAACCAGTTAGCATGCAAAGCTCATATTTAGATATCAACGAGTAAAATCATAAAACAATTCACATTGCCAAATAAGGTCTCCAACCTATGGCTTCACACTAACATACTTCCATATTTAACGGACTTAACTTGAGCTATTATAATATGTGATCATAATAACGCTGCAGTCATTATGATGATTACTTATTATAACACCTCAAGTGAACTGCGCTAAATACTTCCATATGTCACTAGAAACCAAACTATGCACATAAGGTCAAGTCACATCTATGGTTTAAGTCTAGGTATCCGTGTAATAATAAAATACCTAAATCCCTTAAACCACGGCTTTGATACCACTTGAAAGAACCCAAACTCAAACTTTTAGAAAAATAAGAGAATTTTTTTTTTTTTTTTTTTTTTTTTACAGATTTTCCCCACTGCGGCGCAGTGGGGCTATGCCTGCCCACTGCGGCGCAGTGGGTACCTGCTGCCCAGTTTTTTTCCAAAACTCCATTTTGACACTTAAATCAACTTACAACTCAACCAACTCAAAACCAAACTTCACATTACAACATTTATGAGTTCAAAGAAGGATTTGACACATTACAAAAGACAACGTACAAAATTAGAAATTTCGGCATGACCCGTTCGTAAAATCGTCATCCAAACCTGTTACGGATTATGAGTTTCTCCAAAACACGTTTAAACAAAATCAATACATATTCAACTACAAGATGACCCATTAAATTAACCAAAACTTAAATCTAACACTAGACATCATAATTACTTTACCCAAAATGACATAACAAGTGTACGATGAGCCGATAGTTCAAAGGGGTCACTATGGGTCCTATTACCAATACCATTATCCGCATTTAGCTAAAGCAATCATATCCATTAAGCGACTTTAACTTCAATCTTTACATTACTTAACTTTCTTCCGCATCCGGGACAACCTATAAAAAGGGTAAACAACTAAACAGTAAGCAAAGCTTAGTGAATAATCTTGCATACGTTTATACATACGAAGGAGGGCAATGCACAAGGACTGTTGCATATAGACTATGACACCGTCGTGTCATATCTATAATACTCACCTTGCACGCTAAACAACATATATGGATCCATATAAGCTAACCAATGAGACTATCGGGGTTCTTAGGCCCCGCTTAGCGGAGGTTCTTAGGCCTCTTCTCAAAACAACTATCGGGGTTCTTAGGCCCCGGAGGTTCTTAGGCCTCAACAATACTATGCCCCACATGGCTCAACGCCAAATCAATTACCATGCTCGGAATATCCACGTCTCATGG
Organism: Erigeron breviscapus; assembly: GCA_034093135.1. Lineage (NCBI taxonomy): Eukaryota > Viridiplantae > Streptophyta > Magnoliopsida > Asterales > Asteraceae > Erigeron > Erigeron breviscapus. The sequence continues at coordinate 38,113,743 of CM067169.1, read as the reverse complement.
TAATTGACCCAACGTATACATAAAGGTATGCAAGAGTACTCACCTCCTTCGCGACCACAAATCAAAAACTCAAAAACCATCAAAACCGCAATTACACAATAGTTATGCTTCAACCTGGCAATAATTCACAAATACATATAATGTCATCAAACACACACAAGGTCACTTAGCCACATTCAATTGCATCTTAGAACCAAACCCATCTTTTATTGTCTCACATTGTTCTTAGTTTGATTTCCAACATATTCGCCTCTTACATCATTATCATAAGGCCAAACTCATTTTTATACGAAAAGTATCCTTTTCATTATTTGACCAAGGTGACTTCAAACAAGCATAACTTGAGTTCTACTCAATCTTTTTAGGTGATTCCAGTGGCCAAATTTACTTAACACACTTAGGTACATTTCATCTCTAGAGACCAACATGTTAATTATCCCTCAAGAGTGACTTCTGTTCGTTTTAAAAACACAAACAGTTGCTGTCCTTACGCACAAAACAGATTTGACCTTACCGACTTCAAATAATCGTAACTTGAGTTCTAATTACTCTTTTAACATGGTTCCAGTGGCCAAGTTTACATGACACATATACCTACCTTTTATCTTTAGTGACCAATATGTGAATTGTCCTCCAAAGGTGACTTCTGGTCGTTTTAAAAACCAAAACTGCTGCTGTTAAACAGCTTTGACCTTACTGACTTCAAATGACCATAACTTGAGTTCTACACAATATTTTGACCTCATTCCAGTGGACACTTCTTCTTAACACAATTTAGCACATTTTATCTTCAGTGACCAAGACATGAATTTACTCATAAGAATGCGTTTTACTCGTTTTAATAACAGACGTAAAAATCAGTTTTGCTGAAAGATCAGCATGACGACCCTGAATTCAAAAATTCATATCTAGAGTTCTACTTCGTCTTTTTAACCCATTCCAGTGGCAAATTTGAGATAACACAATAACCTACATTTTCTTTTTAGGACTCGACAACTGAAAATTCTGTCATGGGGGTGTTTAACTCATTTCAAACTCAGAGACAGAATCTGTCCAACTTATTCTCACTAACATTCAACAAATCTATCATGCAACCCAACTAAAACCCTAAATTTGATTAAATTACATGAACCCTAACTTGTTTTTAAACAAATAACCCCTTTTAAGAAAAACCCCCAATTCCCATTTCAATTTAATAGTAAGAACCCTAATTCAAGAAATAAAAATCAAATTAGGTTAAGGAATCATTACCTCAACAATGGAAGATAAGAGGTTAAGATTTCTAATTCACAATTCTTCCCCTTTTCTCTCTTGAAATTCGGCCAGCCCCCATCACCAACACAATCCCTAACTTTTAATTTCTTAGATGATGAAGATTATTATTATGATCAAGCTTTGAAGAATTTCTTGAATTACTTGGAGAATTAGAATTAAGGTAAAGATGGAATGAAGAAAAGATGAATAATGAAAAGGGTTGGTGGTGGAATTGTGATTCAACAACAAAAAGAGAAGTGTCTGGCAACTCTTCTAAGTGCCACGACCCAATTGAGTTTTTGTGGGTATTTTACCCGCTATCCGCTAAAGTTCTAACTAAAACAATCCCATATTCAAAAATAAAATACTAGGAAACTATTTTAATGTCAAAACTATAATAGAGGTTTATTTTCATTGGCTTAATAATTTAGGATGTTACACTTGAACGATACTTTAGTCCAAATAACATAATATATTTTTAGTTATTAAATGCTGAGTGTATTGAATGGATGAATATGTAAATAATGTCTGTATGTATTAAGTAAAATATAGGTATTGATAATTATTTTTGTTTATTAAGTAAAAACATAAAATTTGACCGAATAATTAAGTTTTTAATTACTCCCTCCGTCCCATTTTTATTGTCTTATATTGACGGGTCAAGTCTTTTTTTTCCGACTTTGACCGTAAATATCTTTGTTTGTGTTATATATTAGTTAATGAAAGTTATATCAATGAAAAGTACATTTAAAACTCAATCAATTCATATATGTTATATCAAGTGTTATGTAACACAAACAAAAATATTTACAGTCAAAGTTGAAAGAAAAAGACTCAAAAAGTCAAACTATTACACTTAATATGAGACGGAAGGAGTATTAAATTTATTAAATAAAAAATAAACAAGGCCTAGTCATGTTAGTGATGATTATTATGACATGCATGCCTTGACAACTGTATGATCAGTGAGACACATTTTTCGAGTATATATCGGATCAGAAAAAAAAAAAAAAATTTATTATCAGTATCAGGTTTTTTATATTGTCTTAAACTTAGAATAATACTGTAATATCAATATACTTACATTATCATTCAACCCGTACAAGCGTACAACTTATAAGTAGGAATTTTGCTTATTTGTCAATTTGTTAAATAAAGTAGGTTTTTTAAATATTCATTGATCTTACATGGCATTTATAGTTGGCAAAAATAATTATTTTTTTAACATGATTTATTTTTTTAATTTTATATATAAGGTAATATGATAAAAGTTTTTCGCTACAATATTTTAAACTTTGATATTGATATTGGATAAGTATGCCAATGTTGTTATCTTATGATTCAATCCTTCTAAGAAATTAGTTATTAGAAGATTTGTAGTTTTTATTACATTATAGATTATATTAATGCTTTATCACTTCTTTTTTTAATTTTTTTTTACGTTTTTCATTATAATAAATTTTTGAGGTTGAAATCATTTATCATTTGTATCTATTAACCTTTAGTAAGCTGCCGTTATACTAAATTATCATATATTTTTACAGATTTGTTTTTGTATATACTACTTTTAAATTAAGAGTTAATTCTATCAATTATATGTTCTAATATAAGATTGTTTATTATATTATATTTAATATATAAATATTATAAAGAAGATTTTTATAATTTGTAAGTATTTTGGTTTTTTAGTCATGTTTTAATATTTGACATACATCATATATTCATAAATCATAATCTTATTATCAGTGTCGTTCAAAAAAAAAAAATTTATTATCAGTATCAGGTTTTTTATATTGTCTTAAACTTAGAATAATACTGTAATATCAATATACTTACATTATCATTCAACCCGTACAAGCGTACAACTTATAAGTAGGAATTTTGCTTATTTGTCAATTGTTAGATAAATAGTCTTTATTTAAATTAAAATTAGTCTACATGACATTTTTAATTGACAAACTTAATTAAATATTAATAAATAAATATGTTCAATATATATAAGTAGACTTTTAGTTTTTCTCCATAAAAAGACAACATCTCTTCTCTTTATATAACTAGAAGAGGATAATTTTTTGATTAGTTGGTAATTATGAGAGAATGCATGTAGATTTTTCATTATGTGTCATACTTACATTAATTTCCTAATTTTAAGCATTCTTTTAAAAATTATTTATCCTAATCATCATTAATTAATAATAAAAAAATTAAAAATTAAAAAAAAAAACTATATATGTAGTAAATCTCTTAATGATCGGCTGGTGGATATGTAGTAGTATTATTTTAATAATTTAATTTATTCTAACATATATATCTCTTAATCTCTTAATGAGTTGTCATTTTTTTTATTTAAATTGCTATATATGTGTCATGTATGATCTTAATCATCAATTCTAATCATAAATCCTAATATTAATAATTATTTTTCTATTTTCTATATGAGTACAAAGATGTTTATATACATTATAGTATGTTTTTTTATTATATTTAATGAATATATATTATACATTTTTTATGATTTATAAATATTTATACTTATTAGTCATGCTTTAACATATTTGACGTATATCATATATTCATAAACTATAATTTTATTGTTTGAATCAGTCGTAATCTGACAGATTTTAATATTATCATAAATTATGAATAATAATGTAACTATCTGTTATTGTATTTTTTATTTATGTTCTCAATCAGTCCCGCACAACGTGCGGGTTTAATCTTGTTATTATAGTTTAAAAGACGATATCTATTAAAATCCTAGCTATTGATTACATTATCATAACTTATATTGAGTACGGGATATAAATTATTTCAATATTCAATATTTTATGGAAATGGAATCAATTGAATTAGTATCAAGACAAACCAGAGTCAACCTTAGCTTCGCGGACCCTCAATCGGGTTAATAATCCATGAGAAAACAAGGGTCAAGGAGAAAACACTACTCAAAGCTGCTTTTAACAAGCTGCAATCATATGTAGCCACGTAGGTGTGGAACCCATTAACATTTAGCGTGATAGACGTTCTCATCTTATTATTTTATGCATATGATTCACAAGTGATTGCTATTTATATCTTTCGACACCAAACAATTTGGTTCATATTTAGCAAATTATCATATCATGTCGTATCATAATATACATATAATATATATTAATAATAATATAATATATAGTACAATCCATATGGAGTACACGGTTAAGGCTTAAATGGAGACTTTAAAGTGTTTAAACTTTTTTTTCTTCCCTTAGACAAGATACTGCTTCCGTCCCATTAAATTTGTCCACTTTTAAATTTTTAAAGTCAAACTTTACGAACTTTGATAAAATATTTTTATTTGTGTTATATAATAGTTGATGAAAGTTATACCAATGAAACACACATCTAAAACACAATTAATTCATATAACTTTCATCAAATATTATATAACACAAACAAAAATATTTATAGTCAAAGTTTGTAAAGTTTGACTTTGAAAATTTAAAAGTGGACAAATTTAGTAGGACGGAAGATTATATCGCATTTCTTTTGTTGAAAGGTAGTACATTATTTGATTATATCAACATTATCATCCAATGGCGGAGCTATGTGATGGTCAACGGTGACCATATCAACCCTACAATTTATATAAAACTTTATATTTTTAGTACTCCATCCGTCTCATTTTAAGTGTCTTAGTTTGACTTTTAAAGACTTTTTTTTTAATTTTGACCGTAATTATTTTTCGTTGTGTTATATAACACTTGATATAAAATATATGAATGAATTAGGTTTTTAATGATATAAGTTTCATCAATTATTAGAAAAATACATACAAAAATTTTTACGGTCAAAGTTAAAAGAAAAAGACTTTGAAATCAAACTAAGACACTTAAAATGGGATAGAGATACTATTTTATGTATTTGTTTAGTCTTAAAGGTAATTGTCAAACCAAGATGGTGTAAATTAATTTTATAGTTTAAATTTACGCTTATTAATATTATAAAAACTGTTTGGCGACTTCAAAATCAAAATCTTGACTCTGTCACTGCTAACATCTAGTTGTAATAAATTGGACAAAGACGCGAAACAAAACCATATATTAAAGTGGTTAATTTCCTATATATATAACGGGCTTGTGAAAATGTATTTGTTTTATCAGAAATATATTCATGAGAAATTAATCTCATTTCTCAAGGATTTCTCTTATGACTTTATGGAAATTTTAGGTCGACGATGTAAAGTTCGCCACTAAATAATTACCTTATGAATTCACAAACTACTTCCCAAATGACGCTGACCAACTAAGCAGATGGCTATCGTACGTCTACCTGCCTAGATATTTTTCATTTCTTTTGGATTAACTTTTTAAACAATTCAATCAAATTTTGTGTTTTCGGGTATATATTCACAAAAAGATTTGGCCCAAGTGAATAGTGTAATTAACATCCATATTGTATGACTTCTTGCATGACTGATGGCAACACAACTACAGTATATATTATTACTTGCACGCCTTAAAGAAATTAACAAACTAACTTTCTACAACTCAATCCGATATGATAATAACTCGATCTTGGTTATATATACTAGTATTTAATATTTTTTTTATCTCTTCATGCCACACTCTTTTGTACAATAACTACTACTTTTGTAATCTTAACTCTAGCAAGTAATTGCTAGGCTGTATTTATAAAAGTTAATTAGTTCTAAAACTTCAATTATTATTATGTAAAAACGGGTATTCGTGGAGATATAGTGACCCACCGGAATCGATCTTGATAATATTTTAAGTGTAAATTCTTAATGTATGTTGTCGATCGATGATCATGTTAGCCTCTAGAAATTTCTCATCAAAATCGTATTGAATATACAAAACATATATTAAAATATGCATGCGAATAAAAAGTACGTATAATTATTATAAATATGATTTGATAGTTCAGTGAGATTATAATATAAATCCATAGTTGATTGCTGCTGTTTTCAAACCTCTTCTTGCCACCACATCCATTTCATTATTTTCATGTCACCATCTTTCTAGCTTATATATATATAGGGATACCTAATTTTATACATATATCAATTTGATCATGCATGACTGTTTCAATTTGACAAAATGCTTCTACATGCATTAGTTTTAAATTAACACAAACATTTGACCTATGAAATGTGAAGATGACATTTTAACAGAAAAAGTATATTTAATTAATCAAGATTATAAACCAATGGAATATTATTATTACTACGTTCCAAATGAAACCTCATCAATCTATATTACTATATTATGTCAAACATAATAATGTCATTAAAATGAGTAGCTAGTAATGATAAAATAGAAGTTTCACGGACAAAAGATAGTGTTTAATAATATGATATGCATGCTTCATGACCTCTAACGTAACTAAAAACTTGATAAACACTATTTTTACATAAATAAGATGCTCATCATGACTTACTAGCAAATAAGATGGAGTAGTAGTAGTAATGCTAAGATTAATTTGAGGTTGGCAATGTGATCTTAATTCAAAACTAAAGATTTACATGTTCTCCCATGTTAGATATATACTTAATTTCATAGGGTTAAGTATCTGGGAGTGTAAGTAACTTTTACACTTTTCTATTGTGTGAATGTAACTTTCATTTGGTTCATTGTATGTAACTAACCCGCTAAATTGAACGATTAATGTAAAATTTTTACGTTGACCAATCAAAAACTTCTACGTGGCAGCTCATATGGTTTAATTTGCCACGTATACACTTTTACATTAATCGTTCAATTTAGCGGGTTAGTTACATACAATAAAGCAAATAAAAGTTACATTCACACAATAAAAAAAGTGTAAAAGTTAGTTACACCCTCAAATACTAAACTCAATTTCATATAAGTCAATCACAAAACTAAAATATATATATGTCGTGCACGTTTCATCGGTTTAATTTGAATTCAATGGTAGTTAATAAATTTCTTCAAGGACGACTAAAAGTGCATACAAAGTACATTGATCATAAAACAGTCCAGTAATGACATGAATGACAAATATATATATCTATATAAGATCAAAGCGCCTTCATTATCTAATAGCAAACCGATAACATTAATTGGTCAATCCAGCTAGTCATAAGAGAATTAGAAAATGGAGTTTGGTTACAAATTAATTACGATTGTGATCATTAGAGTTATGGAAACTTTTTTCGCTTAGATATTATGAAAAAGCTAAATTAAGTTGGACAAGAAAACCATACTTGACACAACTGCTAGATATTAACATTAAAATCCAATTTTTCTTTCTAAAAACTGGAGTGGGGTTAATTAGCTACTGACACAATAGTACAAATTTATAATAACCCCAATAAGCAATGCACAAAAAAGAAAAGATTGTACACATGTACTACATGTCACACACAGAATGATATGAAGAAAAAAACAACAAATAAATAACTTAATTGTTCATTTTTTGTTTAGTGACTTTTTACATTGATTTCCACTACTACAATCAGCACAAACCCCAAGAAACTGTCTCAAATCATCTGCATCTTCTTCCTTAATTACAAATCATACACATCATTAGTAATGATAGTATATATCCTTATCATCATCATTATCATTATTATTATTATGTGTTGTCTTGTAGTCATCATCATTATTATCAATATTGAACAAGAAACTGTTGCTACAGTTTGTGTTGACAATAAGTTGCTTCACTTCTTCAAGATCACTATGCAATGAGCTGCTTTCATAATTAGTACTACTTTTCAAGCTATTATTATTCACTTTTGGTTTCTGATCAATGTAGCTATGATTCATCATGAAACTATGGCTAATTTGATCCCCAAAACCCTGAAGTGTAAAATGATCTTCTTGCTTGATGTGATGCTGAAATTGCTGCTTATCTTTGTTATGATTATTACTTCCATAGCTAATTTGACTCATACAACTTCCACCTTCAGATGAAGAGCCAGTTGCACTTACTTGATCATGGCCTGCTCCTTCATTAGTACTATTTCCAAACATTAGCATAGCTTCTTCTTTGACATCTGAAGTACTATTAGGATATTGGTACTCCATTGGATTAATATTGTACATGTTTTGTTGTTGATCCTCTTGAAACCCTACATAGAAAGAACTACTACTCTCCATATTATTGTTTGCAATATTATTATTGTTGTTTGTTAACAAACTGATCAAAGTGTTTGGATCTTGTAGTTGTGTAGAGAGATTGATATGATCTTGCAATAGGTTGGAAGTAGTGTTTAGGAGAGAGTTGATGATTATATGGTTGTTCATGTTCATGAAGTTAGGGCTATTGTGACCATAAAAAGGTGATGAATCATGGTTCAAGATGTGGTTTGGTTTGTATGGTTGTGGTGATTGAAATGGTATTGATGGAAAAAAGGAAGGCTTTTTTTGAAAAGAAGGAAGCATGGCCAAGAGTTTCTTCTTGAGCTTTGTGTTCCAGTAATTCTTGATATCGTTATCAGTCCTTCCTGGTAGCTGAGCTGCTATTATTGACCATCTACATATACATGCATATGTATAAATCAAAGATTAGAGACATATAAGATGAAGAACACATATATGTTTCAACTAAATGAAATTAAGAAATAGTTATATGGATGACAGATCAGATCTTTTCAAACTGAACTGGCATGCACATATATGCATTCATCCATCCATAATAATAAAAAAACTTTAAAAAAAAACTTGAGTATATATACTTTTTTTTAATAATGTTGATGATCTTTGTACATACATTTTATCATTTTTAGGTTTTCAAAGTAGGTTGCTTTCAAGTGGAAAGATATTATCTAGCTAGCTAATTAAGGAAATAGCAGCTGATCGAACACATATGATGACCATATTGGGTGCATGTTTAATCATGAATACAAAAGTCAACATTGGAAAAAAGCAACAAAAGGAAACCAAGATTTGAATCTATATCTATATGAATGTATAGTAAGTGGGCTAGTATATATATATATATATATACCTGCTACCAATGTTAGCATACAAACTACAGATGATCTTGTCTTCATCATCAGTGAATTCACCATGTTTAATATTGGGCCTCAAATAGTTTAGCCATCTCAATCTGCAACTCTTCCCACATCTTTTGAGACCTAAAAATCATCAAATCCACAACACCAATTACTAATAGTTAACAACAACTAAAAACAAGATACTCAGAGAGGTACGTGTAGACAGCCATATCTCTACCCCAGGGGCGTCAAGATATATATAGAGATAATATTCTTATAACTAGCTAGATAGATGATTTCAAGATATATAGACAAAAATGGAAAGAGCAAAATTAAGATAGTTAATATATATACCAGCTTTGTGAGGTAAAGCAATCCAATTACCACCAGTACCATGTTTGTCAATAAAATCTTTGAGCTTTGCATCTTCTTCAGGAGACCAAGGTCCTTTTTTCACATTTGCTTTGTCACAACATGGAGCCCTCCCCATCTTTCTTTATTTTTCTTTCTTTTTTGTGCTTTTGGTTGTATGTATATATGTCTATATGTATAGTGTATCTCACTTAGAAATTGGCCTTTTTGACAAGAAAATCTTTGTAAGTGTGTGTGTGTCTTTTTTTCTCAAAATGTGTGAGAGTGCTGTTAAATGGACAACCTTGTTTGGTGGGTTTGCAGGTTGGCATTATATATTGAGTGAGAGACTTGTTCTGATGGTGGTCAGGATACAAATATTAATTTATTTAATTACTACAGATAATGGTAACACAAGTCAATAAGATTAGGGTTCATATAATAATGATTTTAATTTCATCAATATTATAAAATCATATTTCTACTTTATATCTTTTCTGTATGACATATGTACTACCCCAATTATTTTTTATTAGAGTAATTCAAATTACTAGTAGAACCTCCCCTCAACGTACACCCATTTCTTGTAAGAGCATACCCAGTGGGTTCGTCCCTGGGCTCGTTCGACAACCTCGGACGAGTCCACACCGTTGGGTGGGACTCGTCCCTGGTTCGTCCGCCTTGCTCGTCCGGGGGATTAGTCCCTGCAGGGACGAGACTTTTTTTTTTTTTTTTTTTTTTTTGTTTTTTAATTCTATATACAAAGAAGAAGACAAAAAAATTAGTGGGTCCAAGACTAGTCCTTGAGGGATGAGTGCATTGGGTGTATTTTGGGGGGATTAGTCCTTGGAGTGTTTTTTGCTGATGTGGCGCTGACAGGGACTAGTCTTTGGTGGATGAGTCCTGGGCATTGGGTACCCTCTAATAAACCTAGATAAGATAGCCAAATTTGACACGAGTGCTACTTCGGGGAGGGCTTTTGATTATGTGGATGAGAAGTATTTAACGGGGGTAGAAACACTTAATAATTGGATTGATATGCTTGTTGAGGTTTTTGATGTTACAAGAGACAATTTGAGTACAACCTTTAGGATGGAGCGTGCTTTGTTGAAACCATTACCCCGGTTAATTATGTCAATTTTGAGTTGGAATGTGTGCCCCCGAACTAGTGATAAGAGCATGGTTAGGCACCATGATGTCATTGTGTTATATGCCTTGGTCACGGGAAACCTAGCCTTATCATTTAGACAAATTATAATGTCTAACATTTGGGATGCAAGAAACAAAAGAAACAAACTTGTCATACCTCACCCGAAACTCATCGCCCGTCTCCTCCAAATTCACAAGGTAGTCCCAAAGGAGACCAATATGGAGTATTTGAGTAATACCCCTTATTCCATGAAGAGGTTGTTGAAAGGGAATGAGTGGGAGTTTCAGGATTATCCACAGTTTAAACTCCTTAAGGATTTGAAAACCAATGGGTATTTGATAGCTCCTAAGGCCGGGGTTACTAGGGAGGAGGCGATAGCACAAATGGAACAAATGCGTGCTAGTGAGAGGGCTGAGTCTAGTGCAGCTAGAGGGGGTTTTGAAGGAAGAAGAGATGGTTTGTTAGGAGCTGGGATAGGAGGTACTGGGCCGAGTTTTGGTTATGAGCAGCCTAGTGATTATAATCAGTGGACATCCTATCCTATGAGAGGAGCATGTGGGATATGACTGCTCAGCAGGGGGTACAGCGGAGGAGTTATGAGTTAGGGATGGCATATGCTCATGAACAGGATAAGAGACAGTAGTTTGAGTATTTTGAGCAAGTGCGCCACCACCAGGACCACATTGCGGGACTTGACTATGTGGAGACTCCTCCTGCATATGATTACAGGCAGCCTTATGTTTCCACTGCTCATCCATATTCCACCTCACTTCACCATGAAATTCGAGTATTGTTCAAAGTTGTGTTGTTTATGATGAATTGAAAGAAAGAACAAAAATCAAAGTCAAAATTGCAATATCCGGTTGAAAAGTCAAAGTATATGGTCAAAAGTGAAAATCCCTGTAAATTGACCAAAAAAAGAGAACCAAAGTGAAATGTTCCAAAATCATTCTAGTAAATCACCCAAAAGAGAATCATTACCGTGTTTCATTCCATATTCCACCTCACTTCACCATGAAATTCGAGTATTGTTCAAAGTTGTGTTGTTTATGATGAATTGAAAGAAAGAACAAAAATCAAAGTCAAAATTGCAATATCCGGTTGAAAAGTCAAAGTATATGGTCAAAAGTGAAAATCCCTGTAAATTGACCAAAAAAAGAGAACCAAAGTGAAATGTTCCAAAATCATTCTAGTAAATCACCCAAAAGAGAATCATTACCGTGTTTCATTCCATATTTCCACCAATCTTGTATGAATGCCGAAGTGATAATTTGGTGTTATGAGGTCTTGGTTCGATTTGTGCACTAGCCTATGACTTTTAGTGTTGCAATAATAGGTTGTGAGCTTCAAATATACATATTAGCACATCTTTTGCTAAATCACTCAAAATATGAACCGAGGGGAGTGCAAATTGTGAGAAGTGTGATACAAGTGTTGTGGCAAACTTGAGGTTTATTAGGTTTAATTGCACCTTTATATATTTCTATTTGCTAGTCGTAAATCTTTTGATAGTTGTAAGTCTTATGAGTTGATTGTGTTATGTGATTTGGTTTGCATTACTTAGTTTCGCCCAAGTGTACTTTGAAGATTGCTTGAGGGTTGAGTTTTACAAATGTGTATAGTTGATATAACTCTTATATGGTGTTTCTTTGGTGATATGAAGTATTATAGGATTGTAAATTGACCAAAAAGAGAACCAAAGTGAAATGTTCCAAAATCATTCTAGTAAATCACCCAAAAGAGAATCATTACCGTGTTTCATTCCATATTCCACCTCACTTCACCATGAAATTCGAGTATTGTTCAAAGTTGTGTTGTTTATGATGAATTGAAAGAAAGAACAAAAATCAAAGTCAAAATTGCAATATCCGGTTGAAAAGTCAAAGTATATGGTCAAAAGTGAAAATCCCTGTAAATTGACCAAAAAAAGAGAACCAAAGTGAAATGTTCCAAAATCATTCTAGTAAATCACCCAAAAGAGAATCATTACCGTGTTTCATTCCATATTCCACCTCACTTCACCATGAAATTCGAGTATTGTTCAAAGTTGTGTTGTTTATGATGAATTGAAAGAAAGAACAAAAATCAAAGTCAAAATTGCAATATCCGGTTGAAAAGTCAAAGTATATGGTCAAAAGTGAAAATCCCTGTAAATTGACCAAAAAAAGAGAACCAAAGTGAAATGTTCCAAAATCATTCTAGTAAATCACCCAAAAGAGAATCATTACCGTGTTTCATTCCATATTCCACCTCACTTCACCATGAAATTCGAGTATTGTTCAAAGTTGTGTTGTTTATGATGAATTGAAAGAAAGAACAAAAATCAAAGTCAAAATTGCAATATCCGGTTGAAAAGTCAAAGTATATGGTCAAAAGTGAAAATCCCTGTAAATTGACCAAAAAAAGAGAACCAAAGTGAAATGTTCCAAAATCATTCTAGTAAATCACCCAAAAGAGAATCATTACCGTGTTTCATTCCATATTTCCACCAATCTTGTATGAATGCCGAAGTGATAATTTGGTGTTATGAGGTCTTGGTTCGATTTGTGCACTAGCCTATGACTTTTAGTGTTGCAATAATAGGTTGTGAGCTTCAAATATACATATTAGCACATCTTTTGCTAAATCACTCAAAATATGAACCGAGGGGAGTGCAAATTGTGAGAAGTGTGATACAAGTGTTGTGGCAAACTTGAGGTTTATTAGGTTTAATTGCACCTTTATATATTTCTATTTGCTAGTCGTAAATCTTTTGATAGTTGTAAGTCTTATGAGTTGATTGTGTTATGTGATTTGGTTTGCATTACTTAGTTTCGCCCAAGTGTACTTTGAAGATTGCTTGAGGGTTGAGTTTTACAAATGTGTATAGTTGATATAACTCTTATATGGTGTTTCTTTGGTGATATGAAGTATTATAGGATTGTAAATTGACTTGTCACATGATGAATGACTTTTTCGGGACGAAAAAGGGTTAAGTTGGGGAATGTGATAAACGCCTAAAACGCATGATCTTAATGGATAAACTTGGACCACCTTGTGCTTGTTAATAGACGAGTAGGGCGTTTTTATGTTTGTTTAAGTGTTTCAGGTCTTTGGTGATAACTTGTCGTTAAATGGAGCATAAACGGGTCAAGCAAAGTCGAGAAACAAGTCAAGTGATTCAAGAACCAAAATCTGGAAATCTGGAACTTACAAGGGGCGTAAGCTACGCCAGTATTGGCCGTACCTTACGCCAGGCAAAATCTCAAAGGGCGTACCTTACGCCCAGATGGGGCGTAGGTTACGCCAAGCCACTGTGCAGAATTCGAATTTTAAGGGTTTTAATTGTAACTTGAGTTATATTATCAAAAACGATTTGAGACTTAATCACACCCTAATTTCTGAGATCTAGAGCAGCAACCCACTTCTCCCAAGCCCCAAAATCATCATCAAATCATCATTCAATCACAAGATCATGGAGATTACAATCCAAATTGAAGATTCATTGATGAATATGGAAGGCTAATTCTCTTTAGATCATTCTCATGTGAACAATTATGTAAGACAATTGTATTCAACCTTTCTTATATTCAAGTTGGATTAGATGTTTAATTCTTGATTAGTGTTTTGCATCTAATGTTATTTGGTTTGAATGAATGATTATTTGTTTATAACTTTGAATGAATTCCATCTATCTTTTGATTTCAATTTCTTGTTAATCATTAATTATTGGAATAATCTCTTATGAAATTGTAATCTTGTTAATGGATAAATAATTTAGTTGTGTCAATTACTCGGTTTTCATTATCGTGAATCATCACAACCTAATCAATTAGTCCTTAACGTTCATTCATTCCAAGCTTTATAACGAATCATGTCTATGTGATTTTCAACGAATATAAGTTAGGTTATACTTTTGAAAGCATAATTGGGATCATGAGAATGGTCTACTCTTTTTATTATTGAATTCTATTGTTAAGTTTCAATCATTTTTAGTTTTAATCAAATCAATCCAACAATCAACTTTAAGTTTATGCCTAGTTTAATCAAGTTTGTAAATTGTTCAACACTTTCCCATGATTCCCTGAGGATACGATACCCGACTTACCCATACTAGTTATTGGTATTTAGTTTATATTTTTGATCGGTCCAACGACAACGATCACCTTCTCAATTTAAGTGTCTTAGTTTGATATTTTTGGTCTTTCTTATGTAATTTTGACCGTAAATATTTTTGTTTGTGTAATATAATACTTGATGTAAAATATATGAATGAATTATATTTTAAATGTAGTATACATTAATACAACTTACACGAAGCATTATATAACACACATAAAATTATTTACAGTCAAAGTTACGAAAAAAGACTTGTGAAGTCAACTTAAGGCATTTAAATTGGGACAGAGGGAATAACGAAATAGAAGGTATTTTATACTCGTATCTGTATATAAGTATAGCATAATGATGTTCTTTAAAAGAATTAGCAAATACTTTAGTATTGAAATTAAATTAAATTAATCATAATCAAGTCAGTATATAATTAATATAAACTAAAAGTCATCAAAATGTCAATTGGTTGGACTTTTTTGGGGGGAGATGGTTAGTAAATGTAAACTGTTTGGAGTTTTCTTTGTAACCTACGTAGCTAAAATTGAACAGATTCTAACCAATATAGCTAGACTAATAATATATACCATCGATCAATAATGTTGTGTTGACTTATTAATTAGTAAATTCGAGATAAAAAGACAAAAAAAAGAAGTTATGTCGCATTGCTTGGAACAACTTAATATAAAAAGTGCCATAAAAGCATGTTACAGGGTAATTTAGGCATGTTCAGAGTTTTCTTTATCAACTCCATCAAGTTATTTCAATATTTCTAACACCTGGCCCTAATTAAAGTTTAATTAAGTAGGGGCCCTTTCTCATGGTTGGCACACAGGAAATGCATGTACCATGGAAAAGTACTTACAGTTGCTTGATTTGAGAAAATTCTTATTGAATTTGGCTAGCCTAATTTAGCTTGACAAAGTTTTCAAATAGCCAACTTCTTTTCAAATTAATACATACTTGAATTTGTTGGCTAATTAGTCAAGAGTGATTAATTATATTTGTACTACATTTCACTAATTAAACTGCTTCGCCTTCGTTGTTGTACCTGTTTGAGTTGATGTAATTAAGATGTTATAGCAGGCGAAATAGAAAAAAAATGTAGCCATATAATCATGTGGTCGGGTTGGGTTACAGTTTGATGTTGTAGTCGATTGTGTGTATATATTACTTCAAAGGCACGCGTTGCTTGAGTTATATCTCTCTCTATATATATGTGTGTGTAACACTGTGAACTAATCACCTATTAATGTAACTCTTTTTGCAGTCGATCTGTTCTGTTATAAGCCTAGCTAGCTTCATGAAACCTGACCGATTAGAGTTGTACTGTCGAGATCACAAATAGCATGTGTTCATTTGTGTGACGGGTATTTGAATTTCATATCAAATTCCTTCATTAGATGATATACTAATTAATATACTATACATTTGGTCATGTATTGGAAATTTATTTCTGTATAGAAGACTTTATTGATGACAAATGCATATACAAGTAAAATTTTATGTTTTGTTTAAGCAGAGAACCTGCTAGTTGACAGTTGTTTAAACGGCAAATCAACAAAATACATATATGTATTAATTAATCTAATCATATATGGTTTACGAGAATATACTTTTGAAATGGAATCTTATGCTTGCTGCTGCAGACTACAGTGATTTTGTAAATCTTATTTAACTTGGCATGTGACCTTCACTTTTCTATTTTAATTTCTTTGTCGATCATATATAATTTTTACAAGTTGAAAATCATGATTTATATATATACCACAAAATTACTATACATATCACATTATAAGATCGTCTAACCATTAAGCCACCATCATATCAGTTCCTAGAGTTAATCCAAGTGATTATTCTGACACTCTCACAATACACAAAAAGGGGTGATGATAACAATATGGCAACTAGCTAGCTAGCCAGATGCTTGTTTAAAAATGGAAGTTTAAACACGTACAGGAGAGGAGCCCGTTAGCAGAGTGATCAGCCGGGTTGGGCTAAATCGACCAAAGCTGCAATGTGACCCCAAATCTTCTTGTCGACTTGGCATTTGGAGAAGATGTGTTTCACAGATTCGACTTCATGGTCACGTACATCGAGTTGACTCTCATATATACTAGTCCCAATTTTCGGAGTTTGTACTTTATAACACATTTATAATACAGAGTTGATGATTTTTTTTTTCTTTTAAGAAGTAATGAAGTATGTATAGATATTCTAAGACCTTTTATTTTTGGATAGTATATTATTAGAATAATCTAATTAAAGATGCTAGAGACACTTTATAAAAGCCATTAAAAAAAGAAGAAAAAATCCCAACTTTATAAGAGCTCAATTATATGATTTACATAACCTCCATTCTATTAATGAAAATAGAATTTACTTATTCAATGTGTTAGATTGTGTATGCACATCAACAACACAAACATTTTGAGATCACTTATTTGAATTAATTATCCTCGTTGACCTCGGCATAGGGTGTAATTATTATCCTCTTATAAAGGTTTTTTTTTTTTTTTTGAATGTTCAAAAAAAAAGTAGGAGGTCGGCTAAAAATTTCAACATTGTTTGGGGATATGATGTCACATATTGACATCAATAAATGAGTACCTCAACTTTCGTCAATACTAGTTCCTAGCTAGATATAGAAGCTAAGATTTATTTTGATTCATTGTTCTAACTTTCTTCTATTTTTATTTTTTTTTGTCATTACATATGCGTTAAATCTAGTTTATGTATGTTTTATATCATCCAATTTAAAATAATAGTTTGAATTACATCAGACTTATCAGCTATTGAACATTTTCAATTAATATAATCTTTCCATAAAAAAAAAGAAATTAATAAAATCTTTCAAAGCTAAAAGTGTTATTTGTTGAGTCTAAAAAGCAACATGTTTAACTTTAAGGGTAATGATAGATCATCCTAACTCATCCTCATAATACATATCTTTCATGTCAAATGTAATCCATTAATTCTCTCTATTTCATCCTTTGATTTGCCATGTGTCATGATCATATTTTTAAAAGGATGAGTTAAGAGGATTAATCATTTTCTTAACTTTATGTATGTGAAAAAAGCTAGAGTCAAAAAAGTCCAAATAGGAGGTCGGCTAAAAATTTCAACATTGTTTGGGGATATGATGTCACATATTGACATCAATAAATGAGTACCTCAACTTTCGTCAATACTAGTTCCTAGCTAGATATAGAAGCTAAGATTTATTTTGATTCATTGTTCTAACTTTCTTCTATTTTTATTTTTTTTTGTCATTACATATGCGTTAAATCTAGTTTATGTATGTTTTATATCATCCAATTTAAAATAATAGTTTGAATTACATCAGACTTATCAGCTATTGAACATTTTCAATTAATATAATCTTTCCATAAAAAAAAAGAAATTAATAAAATCTTTCAAAGCTAAAAGTGTTATTTGTTGAGTCTAAAAAGCAACATGTTTAACTTTAAGGGTAATGATAGATCATCCTAACTCATCCTCATAATACATATCTTTCATGTCAAATGTAATCCATTAATTCTCTCTATTTCATCCTTTGATTTGCCATGTGTCATGATCATATTTTTAAAAGGATGAGTTAAGAGGATTAATCATTTTCTTAACTTTATGTATGTGAAAAAAGCTAGAGTCAAAAAAGTCCAAATATGAATATTAGGTAAAGAATAGTATTTTTTTGAAAAACTTCCATCTGAAATATAGTAATAAAACCAATACTCAAAATCATTAAATCACGATCGAAACCCAAATAGCAGTAAATATTTTTGGGAAATGAAAAAAACAAAGATTGAAATGCGGTGAACGTGGATCGAACACGTGACCTTCAGATCTTCAGTCTGACGCTCTCCCAACTGAGCTATCCCCGCTTTGATGTTTTGTCTATCAAACCCGGAATATTAAAACCAAAATCCACATCATTTACAACTTTTTGATATACATGACCATCGGAAAACACTGTCTCATAATCTTCAGCCGCCATGGAATCAGACGAACCAACCACAACAATATGCACAGTGGTCGCCATTGATCACACAAATTTGCATTACACAGTGTGTTCCTTGTGTGAAAAAACTATACATGAATCCGTTTGCAAGCATTGCACATTTAGTAGAAATAGTGCCACTGCCGCTCCTTCTCCTAAACGTCTGTTTCGTGTTCTTATGTCGATAGCAACGGATACAAATGTGTTTGTTGTAGTGTTTTTTGATAGGGCTGCCAAGGTTTTGTTTGGTTGTTCTGCTCAAGATTTCTTTGAGTTTTCAAAGTTTCATCCTTTTTCAGGTTGGTTTTGTTTTTATCAAGAAATCTGTATTTGCCCATTTGAGTTTCCAAGATTTATACTTTTTTAGCTTGGTATCAATTATAACAAAAAATTCAAATGACCCATTTGGGATTTCAAATTATTTTTCAAGAAATCTGCCAAGGTTTTGTTGTTTTTGTATTGTGTTCTGGATTGTCTATGCAAGTTATGTCCAATTGCTAACAGATGACCTTTTTTTATGTTTTTTAATAAATATTCAGGTGAGACTGCAAGTGAGATTCTGGAGGGAGAGATGTTGAGGGTGACACTTTCGAAACCGAAAAATGGTAATGCACAACATCAAAGAGTTGTATCAGTTGTTCCTTTGAAAACCGGTTTTCGTCCCGTGATGGATACATTGCGTGAACTATATCGAGTAAGAGCTGATTGTTAACTGTCTACTTTCTCATTTTGGTTGTTACTTCTTTATGCTGTGAAACTTATGAATCCGTTTTTGTATTGATTTTCACTATTCACTATTGGTTCTAATTTCTAAATATATATCCCAACAGTTAGAGACTCAACCATGATTCTAAAATAATAAAAAGGTAGATGAATAAGAATATGTAGATCTTGAGGTCATACTTTTGGATCAAATTGTTAGAGACTCAACCGTCTGTTGATTAGGAAATAATACAAAAGATCAATTGTTTATAACATATGGAAGATATCTTGTTTTAATCTCTATAAAATGTTTATCAATCAACTTTAGCTTTTAAACCTTTTGTTTCGGGTATGGTAAGCTTTCCATGTATCCACCTTTTTAACATGATTAGTGAAACCTTTGGTTGATCCATTGGAACCAGATGTCCAGCATCATGCACCTGATTGGGATGAAATATCTATCTTAGAAAATCAAAGTAGCTTCTTAGATATATGCATATGAATTTATAACGTACACACTAACCGTAAGGAAAGTGAGGGCCATGATTCTTTAGCAGTCCAGCTTCTTTCCCATCCACCACAAACTCAAGTAATGAAGCTGTTTCAAAATCTTGTTGACCCGACCAGTTCATGGCTGTTACCCATCTAATGTTTTCTGGATAATCACCACCAGTGCTCATTTCAAATAGTGGATTAATAAACACTATTCGTTTTCACTAATTAAAGATGTTACCTAGCCAGTTGCAACTTAAATCGTATTCTCCTACATATACAAGCATCTTAATACCATCCTCCAATAGTCTCGGAAGGCCAACTTCAAGGTTTCTCATAATGTCTTCTGTCATTGCCTTGTTCACCACATTACTACACGCGGAATATTCTATATCCTGGGGTACCCCTAATGCTTTTTTTACTGATGCCATATTCAAGATTCTTCAATTCTTGAGAAATCATAGCAGTGTTTCCTTCTCATGTCAAACCTCTGCCATCGAACAAAAAAGTCAGGGAAGCTCATACGAACTTCATGGCGAATTATGGATTGTATGATATCCGAGTGCTTACACATATAGGGCTAATGGTCAAAATCTCATTCAGAATTTCCATACATATGTTAAAGGCATCAACACATCTGTCTTTATCACTTGTCCTTAGAAAAAAAATGTACTAAAGTTTACAGATGAAGAAAGTATGTCAAGTGTAAATCATGAATTTGATTTTGGAGAGCTTACCACATTTCTTTGCTGCCTTTTCACACTTTGGCACTATCTGAATTATTCTGAGGTATTCTTGTGTTTTAATTAAATTACTCAGGAGAGCAAAGTCTGGGTCTGCCTTGAACTGAATTGCAGAGTTGGTGAGTCCATTGCCAATTGCAAATCCCTGTTCAATAAATCACAATTCCCATTATCAAACTGGAACTGTTAAAAAGGCTAGAAGATTTTGATGTCACCTTCAAGTTTAAATGAATTGCATCTTTCTTCTTGTTCCCCTGGTTTATACGGGAAGCGAAAGCTGGAATATAGTGCCCTCCGTATGATTCTCCAGTTATATAGAGGCCGTTTTTCACATACTCAGGGTGATTCTTGAAAAACCCCTGTCCGTCACAATTCAAATTTAGTTATTTTTATTTTATCGTATATTATGGCAAAAAAATATTAGTTATTTAAGTTCAGGATTATGGGACCAATTAAGATTATGTGCCACATACCTGCAAAAAGTCATAGAGATCATCACTAACTCCTTTTTCATCGTGTCGAATATCTTTTTCACTAGAACTGTAACTGAACCAGTTCCAATAGGTTGGTCGATGTATATCATGTTGGCAACCTACATACCAATTCGAATGTCTTCGTTACTTTTCCTTTCGAGAATAAAAAGATTGAATACTTATAATTGTGAATTTTAGACCTTATCCCAACCATAATCATTCCAGACTAGAGACAAATTCTTGGTCAGATGAAATGGGCCATTCTCGTTAAAAAGAGCTATTGCGCTGCTGCAACCTGGTCCTCCAGTCTACCATATAACCACAGGATCATCCTTACTGTTTCCTGATTGAAAGAAGTAGTAGAACATCCTGCTAACATAGTAAAAAATATAGTTACTGTTTGATTTTATAATTATACTTAATTTTTTAGCACTTTCTACAATATTATGGGTAGTGGGCCGAGTGGCGATACTAAAAGATACCTTCCACCTATAGTGTTTTTAATTCGAATGTATCCAGCAAGATGAGCCAGGTCATGAAACGAAGCACCTGAGTTGCCTAGAACTGGAAGCCTTAGTGGCTTCTCAACAATCCTGGATTCTGCAATCTGGACTGCATCAGATGTGTTTGGCTTATAGATGTTAAAATTAAGTTTTGAGTGCAAGTTGAATTCCTTAATGAGTTCAAATCCTGTTCTTGTTTGCAGAAAAGTTGAGGAAGTATTGTGTAGCTGGGATTTAGCAGATGAAAAGGAACAGTGACTTGTAAGGACACGGAGAACAAGGTAAATGACAACCAGAGACATTGTGGTTAAGTGTTCCTTGTATTTCACTTCTGCAAAGATCGTGTGAATTTAAAGGATTTATAGAGGGTAATTAGAAGATCTCCACACGAAAACCCACCTGCACACCATGATTTAAGTATTTATGCAGATCAAAGACTCAAAGTAATGACATTTTTGTTAACGTTCTTGCATTAATACTTTTATCCTAATATAATATGTTAGGCTATATTGTGTCCGCATATAAAATATTATCTGTTTTTTCAAGCAAACCATTTATTGCAAATAAATAAACAAAGGGAAAATGGTTGAAATATTCCAGTTTTTGTTATTAATCGCTCTCGATAAACAGTCCTTTATCTTCTCTAACAAGTAATTTGACATTGACATATGATATAAAAAAGGTACCATTAACTCATTAAGTAGATCTATTGAGGAAATCTTGAATCTGTTCATCTGTAAAAGATGAAGTTTTTTGCCTTGAATCAATGTTTTTTTTCCTTTAATAGGATTCTTGCACACTTTTGTGGTTAACTTGTACTCCTTTGAAATAAAACTGGCATTCTTTTTTTAAGTTATGTTTTCGTATCTAATTACTCAATCGGTAACATACAAGAACGGAAACTGACTAACAAGGACGTGAACAATGTAAAACTGGCATTCTTTTTAAGTTATGTAACATACAAGAACGGAAACTGGACGAGAACAATGTAAAACGCCGACTGGTGCTACTGTGGTATGTGTTGCTTTGTATTTGGTTTCTGCAAAGTGCGTATGGGTCTAAAATAAGATGATTATGGTATATATTTTAGTCAAGTTAATTGCCTCTATGTTAACATTTTTGTATTACTACTTCTGTCTAAATGTAATACTCTAAGCTGTTAATAATCCGATATAAGATCTTTGTTTAAACAAACCATCCAATGAAAATAGCTAATCCAACAAAGGTGTAGTGTTAAAAATAGTTCCAAGTTTTTGTTATGTATCACTCTTAATCAACTTATTCATTGCTTTGTTAAGTAGTATCCACATACAAAACATGTCGATCTCAAAAGGCCATATGCGATAGCCTTGAATCATTGTTTCCCCCAATTATATTAGGATGCTTGTACACGTATGTGGTTAACTTATGCTCCGTTGAAGATTGTCAAAAAGATAACCATTCTTTTTTTAAGTTATGTTTTCGTATCTAATTACTCAATCGGTAACATACAAGAACGGAAACTGACTAACAAGGACGTGAACAATGTAAAACTGGCATTCTTTTTAAGTTATGTAACATACAAGAACGGAAACTGGACGAGAACAATGTAAAACTGGCATTCTTTTTTTAAGTTATGTTTTCGTATCTAATTACTCAATCGGTAACATACAAGAACGGAAACTGACTAACAAGGACGTGAACAATGTAAAACTGGCATTCTTTTTAAGTTATGTAACATACAAGAACGGAAACTGGACGAGAACAATGTAAAACTGGCATTCTTTTTTTAAGTTATGTTGTCTTATGTCATTGCTATTTGCTCAATGGGCTCAGTTATGTAACTATTGCTAATAGGCCATTGTTTTGAAATAGTAATAAGAAGATAATACTGTGTTTCAGAAATTATGATTTGTTGATAAACACTATTTGCATCTTACCAAATTATGAACACTACTGCTATTTTTCTTATATATTCGCTGTTTGTGTCTGTATTTGACAAGATTGAAATCAAATAAAGAATGCTGAAAGGTCCTATGGACTTATTTTTCTTCAGAGTCTGCAAAACAATCAAAGAGGCGGAACCCCATCATTCTGAAGCGAAGTAAGTTTCCCTGTGATCCACAGCTCCAACATCCTTAGTGCAACCCTGGGTTGATCCATAGGAACCATGTGTCCAGCATTCTGAACCTTGATGAAAGTGAGAGGCCCATGGTTCTTTAAAATGCCAGCTTCTTTCCCGTCAACTAAAAACGAAACATTTGAAGCTGCAACAAAATCTTTCTGACCCGACCAAGCCATGGCATGCACCCATCTCCAGTTCCCTGCAAACCACTCATTGGTTTTCAGTAAAAAGGCATAATGGGTGAAATCTAATTTTCCAGGATGGAAGAAATCACGTACCGAGCCAGTTGCAAATAAGATCAAATTCTCCCGTGTATATGAGCAGTTGAATATTCTGTTCCAGAAGGTCTGGAATCCCGAGTGCCAGATTTCTCATCCAATCATCGATCATTGCATCCTGCACTCTGTTATTACACGAAACAAAACCTATATTGCTCGGTACCCCTAATGCTTTTTTAACTGATGCTTCTTCTAGAAAATTTTCCACTTGTGAAAAGTCATAGCAGTAGCGCCCCTCACATTTCTTCCTTATATCGTAATACTGCCATTGGAAAAAAAATCATGTATAATACTGCAATAAATTTTTTGTATCTGGTAAGTTTGTATATAAAGAGTTCTTACATTTTTATTGTCTATAAGATTAATTATGTCAAATAATAGTGGCTGGCATTTGATATAGGCAGAATAACAAGTCTCTGTACCCGTTGTGCCTGAAAGAAAGAATGCAATTTCCGCATACTTATATGATTACAAACATAACAATATTGAAGACGACTTACGAAACAAAATTAGAAAGATTAGGTGTTACCACATTGTCTGATTGCTTGTACACAAGCTGGAATTTGTAGGTTTATTCTGTCATAATCTGTTTTTGATATTATTTTATTAGCCAAAGCAAAATCTGTGTATGCTGGATACTGGATTTCAGGATTAGTTAGCCCATTTCCAATTCCCATGCCTTTCAAATTTATGTGAATCCCTTTTTTCTTCTTGTTTCCCTTGTTAATCCGCGTAGCTAAAGCTGGAATGTAGTGTCCTGCATATGATTCTCCAGTGATGTAGAAATCATTTTTGACATAATCAGGATGGACCTTGAAGAAGGCCTATCATTATAAGGTTAGGTTCTGTTAGATGAAGGAACAATATTGCTTTTCCCAGGATGACTATGAATAAACAGACCTGTAAAAAGTTGTAGAGGTCATTGCTAACTCCAGTTTCATTGTATCGCTTGTCTTGATCACTAGAACTATAACTGAAACCGGTACCAGTAGGTTGATCAATGTATATTATGTTAGAAACCTGTGTCAAAAGAAAACCTTTGCTGAATTAAGACTGTCAATTGGGTCGGCTTTGGGTTGGCAAGTTTGGGTTGTCAGCTTGACAAGTTGAAGACCCTCAACCCTAATCCATCATCGGAAATTTCAACCCTGACCCATGACCTACTATCCCGAACCTGACCCACGTGACCTGGTTAATACATGTGTCAAACAGGTTGGTGGGTTGGTTTAGGGTTATATGGGTTGATCTCAGGTCAAAATGTTCCAAAATAAAATGTGAAAAGTTGTTAAACGGATTTTTCTAAACAAAACAAAATTAGGAATGTCCAAATGTAGACGAAGTTATTGTGGATTTTCGATTAGTGTAGAAATATATACTTTGATAAGTTCGAATGTATAAATATTTCTTATAATATAATCCATTTAGAAACATATCGAGCTGGCAAGTGAACCCGATGAGGCGATGACTCAAACGCATAACCCAAACCCGACCTGAAAAAAGTTAATTCAACGTGTCGACGAGTCAAGAATACACAACCCGGCCTGAAAAAAGTTAATCAGGTCGGGTTTTGGGTTGGATCAAGTATTACAAGCCTATGCTGAATACAATGCATGAAATGGTTGATTGTAGAGTAGGATATTTGAAGTCATGAATGCAAAAACAAATATTACCTTATCCCAGCCATAATCATTCCAAACAAGTGATAAGTTGTTGGTAAGCTTGAAAGGACCATTTTCATAAAACAGAGCCAATTCACTGCTGCAACCCGGTCCTCCCGTTAGCTATATGACAACCGGGTCAGCTTTGGCCTTTCTCGATTCAAAGAAAAAGTAGAACATCCTGCAATTGAGCCTCTCTTTAGAATAGAAGTTATAGAAATAGGACTGCTGTTCTTGCATATGTTCTATTGTATTCACGATTATAAAAATGGGGTTTTGATTTTAGTTTATGAAAGACAAAAAAAAATGTGATTACTTGTTTCATTTGTACTTTCTAAAAAAGTTCTTTTAATCTCAAAAATGGCAACTTTCATGTAAAATCTTGCTCAAAAAAGTAAAGCAAAATATAATAAAGTTACATTTTTCTCCAACAATTTTAAAAGTTAGTTCCTTTATTTATACAATAGTGAAATACTTGCCTCCACTTAATATTTGTCTAGTTTTCCTTATTACAAGCTAAAAGTAAAAAATGTGAAACTTTTTGAATGTATATATAGAATAAAGTTACATCTAATTATATACCTGGCATCTACAGTATGTTTAAGACGAAAATATCCAGCGTGTTGAGCTAGGTCAGAAACAGTTGCACCAGAATTGCCAAGAACCTGCAATGATAATCGTTTCTCAACAAGCTCAGAAGAAGACTTAGTATGTTCGTTAAAGATGTTGTTTTCATGATTCGGGTACAAATTGAAGTCTTTGATATATTGGAGTTGGGTTATTCCTCTTGGAGATCGAGGAAACTGCAATGAGGAGATGGAAGAAGCGTTTGTTCTTGTGGAAGATGAAGACATGCAGAGCAGGAAAGAGAGGAGAAGAGAAGAGATTGAAAGTGAAAAAACCATTGCTTGTAAGTGAAGAAACAAGAGAGTTGGATGTGGTTTCACTATATGTATTAGTATCGTGAATGGAGTATATATAGTGTTAGATTTGTGCAGTTTGGAAGCTCAAATTCGTTTAGTCTTTTTCTTGCATGTATCTTGTGATTTGCTCTCTCATTCCCTCAAGATCTTACAAAGCTTTTTCTTGTGACAGATATAAAGCCGAACGTTCAACTTTTATGTGAAACTTTGCTTTGTCGATTAACTTTCAGTTGGTTGGTACGTCTTCGAGAGATAAAGGTTTAAATCCCTAATTTAATTATCTTTCTGTAACAATAATATTGGTAAAGTGTGATTCTTTTTTAAAAAAGAAGCTGATAATTGAACTTTTATTATCCTTTTACTTGTGTGTTTTAGTATTTAGCATTTGCATATGAAAGTTCTTGTGGAGATATCCTGATCATCATCATCTGAATGACATCTTTTTGGTCAAGTTGAGCTCAAAAGCTATATATATATGCTCATTAAATGGTGCACAGTTATACTGCTTTATAGTAACCACTTTATGTTCATTTTACTGACATTTTCCGGTTTTAATATCTTTCGAGCCTTCAAAACAATCAAAGAGGTGCAGATGCAGATGTCTTAGGTGGGTGGAGTGAACAAGTTATAAGAAACTTATGGTGAATGCTCTCTGCCTCTCTGAGCAAGATAATCTCAAGAATACCCACAAACTAACTTATAGATTTAGTAAATAAGAAATATTTTAAATTCAACAAAACTGACAATACTACAAGATCTGTAAATGAAAAGAATAAGAACAATACAATGATTAACTCGAGCCAATTGACTTGATTAGGATTTTCATCAAACCGGCTAAAGTTGAAGTGTTGAACAATGGTATATATTGCATCCTTAAATTGTGTGGATGATATGTATATAGGGGTTGGGTATTGTAAAACAAGTATTGAAGTAAAAACAAATAGGACAAGATCTTGACCCTTGGATCATGGTTAAATTGATGCACAAAGGTTCACGAAGCAATTGATACACGATGATTTTCATGATGCACGGTGATTTTCAATGAAAAGAAACCTATTGTTTTATTTGTTTTACTTTAACACTTGTTTTATTTTACCTAAAACCTATGTATATATCGTAGTGCTGCAAATTATTACATAGCAATCAACTTTTTTAGGTTGGTGAAGTTATTGTTTCACAACTTCCTACCTGTTGTGCCTGGAATTCTGGAAAGAAACCCGGCAGCATGCTTACAAAATTTCAACCATAATATAAGCTAACAAAATTTAGGAGACTCTGTCAACAGTGTTTATTGACCGTTTTAAGACAAGGTAAGCTTAATAGCAATGGTCAGCAAATCCCTGAAATAAAATGTATAACTGATGGTTCATGCTTAGAGTTTGGACTTTAATTTAGTGATGATTAACTTGTTAATCTTTTATGCTTAAAATGTGAAAATATTGGATAAATGACCTTGCATTTACACTGTGTTTAATTGAAGGATATCTAGTAAGATGAGAAAGGTCATGAATTGAACCAAAGCACCTGAATTGCCTAATACTGAGAGCCTTAATGGCTCAATGGCTTGACAACAATCCTCTAAGTCAGTTAGGCCTAGAGAAGTTTGGGTGCAAATCTAATTCTTTAATGAGTTCAAATCCTGTTCTCGTATGCAGATCGAGAAGTTGAGGAAGGATCATGCAATTGGGATATAACTGACGTGAATGGGAACTGACTAAGGACGACAACAAGGTAAATGACAACAGACCGCGACCATTGTGGTTATGCTTCATATCTTGTTGCTTGATAGGACAGAGTTCAGCTCTACCACTACTTCCTTCGAAAAAATGATCTGTGAAAAAGCCGGTTCTCGAAGCTAGAGCATTTTATTGTATTCAAACATTAATTATTAAATTTCGGAACCATCTAATCTACAACATTTTTTTGGCATATAAACAACTTTCTTCTGAATATGCAAAAAAAGACAACTTGGTAGATAAGGCCCTGGTATGAACTTTGACATTTTCTAGTCTTAAAAATCAACAATTGACTTCCAAAAGTCAAATGTGGACTTATCATAATCATGCATTCATGCTATAAATTGGAAAAACATAGATCTAACATGCAGTTAACAAGGAATAGCCCCATCCAATTGAATAATTTCTTCTTGCTATAATCACATAAAATCTTCGAATATCAATGTTGTAGTTACATGTAACGCTTTGACCTTTTTCTTTCTCTCTTTTTTTTTTTTTAAGTGAATCTGCACACGTATATCATATACGCTCAATAATCACATGAATTGTTTTAAATATAATAAATCTAATATGGCTCTATATATTCTTCACTTTGTAACCGCGCCTTTCTTAGGTGGAGAAAGTTTCCCAGTGGTCCACAACTCCAACATCTTTAGTGAAGCCCTTGGTTGATCCATAGGAACCATGTGTCCAGCATTATGAACCTTAATAAAAGTGAGAGGCCCATGGTTCTTTAAGGTCCCAGCTTCTTTCCCATCAACTATAAATGAACCATTTGATGCTGCAACAAAATCTTTCTGACCAGACCATGGCATGGCATGAACCCATCTCCAGTTCCCTGTCAAGCACAAACCATTATTCAATTTCCAAAGTAATACAATGAAAAATCATTTTCTTTTTCAGGCTGGAAGAAATAATCGACTTACCAAGCCAGTTGCAAATAAGATCATATTCTCCGGCATATATAAGCATTTCAATATTCTGTTCCATAAGCGGTGGAATCACGAGTTCAAGATTTCTCATCCAGTCATTGAGCATTCCATGGTATACCATATCACTACATGAAACATATTGTATATCACTTGGTACACCTAATGCTGCTTTAACCGACGATTGGCCTAGGAATTTTTCCACATTTGAGAAGTCATAACACAAGCTCCCATCACATTTCAACCTTATATCGTAGTACTGAAAATAGAAAATAAAACATGACTAGATAATCAACTTTGCATTTATAATGGGCTTGCTTCAACGAGTTCTTACGTTTATGTTGTCTGTTACAGAAATTATATCCTCGAAAATCTGCTGGCAAAAGTTATAGGCAGATTGACATGTGAGTGTTCCCGCGGTGCCTGCAAAATTCTTATACAAATTACAACTACGACATGAATGAACAAAGCCTAAGAAACAAAAGTAGAAAGATTAAGGATTACCACATTGTCTGATTGCCTGTTGACAAGCTGGAAGTTTTCGGTTTATTTGGTTATAATCTGATTTTGAAATTACATTATTGGACAAAGCATAATCTGTGTATGCTTGATACTGAATTCCAGGATTAGTTAGCCCATTTCCAATTGCAAATCCCTTCAAATTTATATGAATCCCTTCTTTGTTCTTATTTCCCTTGTTAACCCGAGCAGCAAAAGCTGGAATGTAATGTCCTGCATATGATTCTCCGGTGATATAGAAATCGTTATTGGCGTAATCTGGATGTGCTTTGAAGAATGCCTGTCATTAGAATTATAGATTTTACCTAATGAAATGATGGAATTGTCGATTACAGCATCACGATTAATAAACAAACCTGTAAGAAGTTATAGAGGTCATTGCTAACACCAGATTCATCGTGGCGAAGATCTTGATCACTAGAACTGTAACTAAAACCGGTTCCAGTAGGTTGGTCAACATATAAAATGTTAGAAACCTGTGTGACACACAATATTTCGCCCGTGAATACAACGCAACGCGTAAATTGATCAGCTACATGCTACTAAACTTCAAAGAGAATTACCTTATCCCAACCATAATCATTCCAGGCAAGAGACAAGTTGTTAGTAAGTTTAAAAGGACCATTTTCATAAAACAGGGCCAATTCACTGCTGCACCCTGGTCCTCCTGTTAGCCATATGACCACAGGGTCAGCTTTAGCTTTTCTTGATTCAAAAAAGAAGTAAAACATCCTGCACACATTATCTTTGCCAACTTTAGTCTCTCTTACAGGCTACAATGACACACTAATGGGCTTTTTAGCAAATGGACAAAACATATGGGCCTAAATTTTTTTAGTGAAGAAAACTCGTTAGTCATTACAGTGAATCTTGGAAAACAAAACATATGAGCAATTCCTGAGAAGTATGCTAAAGTACAATAAAGTAGTGGTGGCATTGTTTAGGAATCAATGGAATGTGCATTTTGGACCCTACTCACATGTTCTTTATTTTAAAGATTCCATAAATTTAAAGTCTACCAATATATAATATTAATAATAATACCAGTCAATTCTCCACCAGAAAATCCAAATATTTTACTAATCATTAAAAGAGTTTTTTCCATGGGTAGGTAACTTTCCCTATTAAAAAACCCAAAACCCATGAAGAAAAAATGTCATTTTGGAACTATATCTAATATATCAATTGGTCAGTTATTAGGTACAAACTAAAATAAAACAATACCAACTTTGTACATTCTCTTGTAAGTTGTAAGTTGTAACTAGGTTCTATAATACAATGTGCATTATCTCGATACAAAATTCGTGACACTAGTATATATATGGTCGAATTATTGTATTTGGAAAGATAACATATATATACCTTGCATCTATGGTATGTTGGAGACGAAAATATCCGGCATGGTGAGCCAAGTCAGCAACATTAGCACCGGATACACCGAGAACATTGAATTGCAAGCGTTTCTCAACAAGACTCGACTCGGAAACTTTAAATGCATTGTCAGAAGAACTTGTGTTTGGTTTAAAAAGATTGACTTCAAGATTTGGATGCAAGTTGAGGTCATTGATTAACTGGTGGCCAGTTTTTCTCAAATGTGAGGCAGAAGAAATGAAAAAGAGAAAAGAAATGATCAAGAAAAGAGAGAGAAGTGAAGCCATTGTTTGTGTGTGAAGATGAAATGGAAAGATGGGTTGGTTTCAGTTTTGCTTAGTGTGTGAGTGTATACATATAGTGTTTCATGTCGCATGAAATCTTGCAATTTTGGCCCCCTTGTTCTCTCACGATCTTACTAATTGGGTATTTTCTTTTCTTTTCTTTTCATTTGACTCTTTTAAATAATTAATTCTCTATGATATAATATGGAAAGCAAACTGTTGACTTATTTTTTATTTTTATGTGAAAATTGTGACAGAATCTGTTTAGAAAAATGTTTTTAAGTTTAAAATGGATATATAATACACTAGATGGGTACCCACGCGTTGCAGCGACAACGGTTTATAACGCGTGAGATGCCGTAACGTTAATACAAGCTGTTTAGGTTATTTTCATGAGATGCGGCGATGAGACATCTAACCGTGGTTATCATTCTAAATATAAGTCAAGGATTAGATGCAAAAAATAATAAGGTGCAAAAGTTAACCATTTTAAATATATTTGTTAGGGTTATTTTGGGGTAGTTTGGGGATATTGAAAAAAGTGCTGAATTTTCTAAAATAGAGAGGTCAGTTTGTTTTATAAGGGATTATAGACGTGATACAACAAGTTGAACAATAGCGATATAAAAATTCCTAACATAAACGAAGGATAATGTAGACAATTTTATCTTTAGTCAAGAATAAATTTACCAGATATAAACTTTCAACTTTAGTGTAATACCTAAACCCTAAACATAGGCATAGCCAGGAGGCAGAACTACAAGTAATATATGGTAGATCGGACTACGAGTCGGTATATCAAAGTAGTTTAACTTTTTGTTAAATATGATTACTTTTTATTAATATTACGGGTCAAATAATGAGATACCGGTTAATGTAACTATATTTAAACTGATAGATTTTCCTATCAATAAAATATATGAAAATAAAGATATACTTGTGTTATTAAATAAGAAATAAAACCATCAAAAATGTCAAAAACTCTAAATAAGATATAAAATCCTTTAAAAATTGCAAAAATCATAACAATCTAGTTGTTTTCTTGTAATTCTATCAGTCACATGGTTTGGTATTGAATTTTGCACTTATTACTGGCAATATTACAAATGTCGTCTTGCTAATATCAAGCCAATGATGACTAGTCCAACTGGTCAGAGGCATCCCAGGTTTTACCCAAGGTCTTGAGTTCGATCCTTAGGGATGCCAAGTTTTGGGGTTTTTTCATCCGAATACTTGTAACGACCCATGGTCAACATCTCGTTGTCTAGGGTACGTGCAAGACTTCACCATTATACGGTGAGGTTTCCCTGATGTCGCATACCGACTGAATGTTCGAAAAAAATACAATTGATCAGTGAATTAATACATTAAATGTCCTTGGATTTAGCCCAACTGGACATTTAATGCCCCCCTTATGTTTTTCAGCCAAATGTTGGTCACGGGTAGGGGTGATCAAAATACGGGTCAGCCCGCAAAACCCGAAAAACCGGCCCGGAAAAAACCGAACCCGCAACAACCCGTAAGTATATTGGGTTGGGCCACGGTCCTTAAAATGGTAAAAGTTCGGGTTCTCGGGTCGGGCCGGGTTGGCCCGACGAAAACCCGTAAACCCGTCAAGCCCGAATTGTTTATTAATTTCAACAGGATATTATATGTATTTATATTTGATTTGTTTCCTAATTTTATGCAAGTATGCAACCACGTTCATATTTCTATGTAGATTATCAAAAAAGTTTCTATTTCTATGCAAGATTATCAAAACCTAGTTGAATATCAATTTATAAAGACTCCCAATTTATAATTACTCAAACTCTCTTTTTTTTTCATTCATACATCAAGCTATACGGATCACATTGTTCATCTCATCAATTGGCAGAGGTATTTTCTCAATATTCAACCATATAAATATCAATTTTATGTCTTGTTCATGATGATTTTTAAACTCAATTTGTAACTAAAACATAAGTTTTGCTTGGTGTTGATTTCATATTTGAACCATGAATTCGTTAATGTTGAATTAAATTGTAACTAAAACATAAGTATATAACTTTTTAATCCCTACACTGTAACACCCGTCATTTTAAAACCTGGATTTTCAAAAACTTTGCCAAACAGCGTTTAAACGTAGCGGAAAAGGATCACTTAAAAACTGCTTCATCCGTAACGGATGGTATCTTTCATAAATGGTGTTACTAAAGTGCATCATCAAAATAATAAATTGAAATCCAAGTCTTGGCACCAACATAAGTGCCCACATTATTACAAGGTCTTAAATCATAATTATAATAGCCAAAACATAAGGCTAAGGGAAGTCTAAGCATTCAACAATCTATGTTAGTCTTCTTTATTACTTCTACCCATCTCACCGAGCTAATCCTTTCCTAGATCAAGCTTGCTTATCCTGAAGAACACAACATTTTCATAAAAGCAAGTGTTAGCTAATAAAATTAGCTAAGTAAGATACACACATTTAATAAAACGTTCTTCATTTTACTTTCATAAAACTTCGTCATATTTTACTTATCAAAACATAATCACATTACATATCATCCACAACAATCATAGATCAACCCATACTTCCCTTTTCCCACATTACATCACATTTCATTTCATATCAACATATACATCATATCATCATATACTCACATCTTAATCAATATCTTATATCATATCAACATAAACTTACCACTTAAACGTAACTCATATCATATCTTGGCATATCACACATAAACTTGCCACACGTATTCATATTAGCACATGTAGAATATATACTCCTAATTGTGCCTATCCTTCGTTCTTAAATCAGACGTCTCAACATATCTTATTAAATCCCACGTCACATTGTAATCCCACGTCTTCAATTTCATGTACATCTTTCTCACATATTCTTATAATTATCTTAATCAACTTATTCTTACATCTTACATATTACGCACTAGCTTTACAACTAGCACGATTTCCCACGTCTTAACTTTTAGGAAAGGTAATGCCATTTCCATAGTATCCTGTCATGCTTTTAACATTGGTGGTTAGTCACTCCACCCGGAAATACCAGTCCCACGTAACTATGTCGCAAGGAGCCACTCAAGCGACCACGTACGCATTAGCTTTTCAACTAGCACGGGTTAAGCTTAACACTTCCCACGTCAATCTCACGTATTTAGCTATAGCATTTCCCACGTATTTATATCTTTCTTACTTTTTACGCACTAACACTAAGGCTAGAACGGTTTCCCACATCTCACATTTTACTTTAACATTAGGTACAATCGTTACCTAATTAGTCCCACGTCTACTTTTGCATTTAATCCCACTAACGTGTACAACTCATAGCAATTCCCACGTGTATCTAGTGAACTAGACATGTCATACTTAAGTCCCACATTCAAGCCATCACATATCAACATTAAGGCATATCAACGACATTATCAACAACACATATCTTAAACATATCATGGCAACGTAATTATAAGCATCATACTTCATATGCACATATTTACTTCTACTTTAAACATCATATCAACATAAATCATTTCAACTTGCATACTGTTGAGTCCCAATGTTAATTGTAAATTTAATGATGACAAATCTGACCTATAAACACTTAGTAATCTTTTGGTTCTTGTAATCTAAACTGGGTCAGACTAAGCTGGCACAGCTTGCGATCTGTAACTGACCCAGATCATGCTTCATACTTTGTAATTGTAAAATCTTATGGAAGCAAGTGTTATTCAAGCTGCATCAACAATGTGTTAGCATTCAGTCCAAGTCGAAGAAGAGGATTGAAGATAGAAGACCAAGCTGTTAGTGGAAGACAGCTTGGGATTAGCAGTCAGCTTGGAAACACTTAGGCAGATTGGTGCTTTGACAAACGGCCCAATCTGTGTCTGACAATCAAGTGAAGATAACAACCTGGATTGAAGATAAAGACAAATGACGTGACTAGGAAGAATCCTAGGATCCAGGTTGGTGGTTGGATTTACATATGCGTGTCCATACTCTTATTGGTGGATGAAGAATGTGCGTCAGTACGTGGGGGACCACAAGTACTATGAAAGGCACGATTGATTATTCCTTTATCATCCACTGAATGAAGAATACGTGGCTGCAACGGACACCAAGTGAAGGAGCGCTTTCGCCTATAAAAGCCTCATTCATGGATTGCATATGTGTGGCATTTCCTGATAATCATTCTTCACACAAGTTTCTCTGCTCTTATACACAGCTTAGTCTGTACGAGATCAGCTTGGGCTGATTCTCTTGAGCTAGAACTTATTGATTGTAGTTTGTCATTTCAGAGGTTGTTTAGATATCTATAGGCTATCTTTATTCCGCAACAACCTTGTAATTCTTTGTATAGATTATTTCTTAATAAAGGATTACTTTGAAAACCACAATCTGTGTTCAAGAATGTCTTTGTTTCTTTACTGCTTTACTGTTTTAATGATTCCTGCTCTTTACTTACTTGCTTAATATATATAAACTGAATCTTAAAACATTTTTATTTAAAAGTTTGTAAAGATTAAGGTAAGTTGTATTCACCTTCCTCTACAACTGTTCTGTGTACAATATACTTTGGTATATTGATACACCTTGGGACGTATCAATTGGTATCAGAGCAGGGGTTAAGAATTAACTTGACTTGATCCTTGCATATTTCCCTTAATAGTAAAGCATTATGTCATCCTATATTGATAATGGTTCTTCAACCCGACCACCCATGTTTGATAAAGATGATTTCAGTGGGTGGAAAGGTCGAATGTCTTTGTTCCTTGAATCCATCGATAACAATATGCCTGACATCCTTGCGGATGGTCCTTATGTTCCTATACAAACTATTGTGGTAGAAGCTGTGGTCAGGGAAGGTCAACCAACCATTCCTGCCACAGTCAAGTCTATTGTTAAGGACAAGGCAGATTGGGGGGATGAGGATAGGAGATTGGCAAACTTGGATGTGAAGGCTAGAAATTTCATTGTCCAAGCTGTGCCCAAAGACCTTTACCATTCTATTAAAATGTGTTCTACAGCTAAGAAAATGTGGGGTACATTGACTGTCATGTTTGAGGGTTGCTCTACTTCCATGGAATCCACAATTACTACATTGACCAGGAGGTATGAGAGATTTTTCTCTTTGAGAAATGAATCTTTGACTGACACTCATACCCGCTTTAATGCTTTGGTAAATGATTTAGCTGCTGTTGGAATTGTTAAGAAAAATGAGGTTTTAAAGAGTAAATTTCTTGATTCATTACCACCTAAATGGAACAACTATATTTCTTCTGTTAAATTAAGTTCTGTTTATCATGATCTTGATCTCCCTGGACTTTTTGGTTTGCTTCATAACCAAGAATGTTCAGAGGCTGAAAAGTTAATTGCTATGGGTGATTCTTATAGTCAGCCTGCTGCTGCACTTGTTGCTTCTATGTATGAACACCCTAGTTCAATTAGTAATGAGATCATTCCTTGTGTTAATGATGATATTCCTGATATGTCTAATCCTAACTCTGTTTGTGCTTAATCTGAATGTGATGAATCTGATGGTGATGAACTAGCTAATGAAGTAGCTATGTTGGCTGAAAGGATCAGAAGGAGATCCTTTAATAAGTTTAAAGGAAAAGGAAAAGGTGGCCAAGCTGACAAGACCAAGAAGCCATTTGACATGTCCAAAGTCACTTGTTACAAGTGTGGCAAGACTGGACATATGGCTGGAGATTGCAGATCTAAAGAATCTACTCAAGCTGTGCCAGCCAAAGGTGGAAGAGGTGAAAAATACTCAAAGCTCAAGACTAAGTACAAAGCCTTGAAAGCACAAGTAGCTGAGCTGACTGAGAAGGTGAACAAAAATGAAAAGAGTCTGGTAGCCAAAGACTGGGCTGAAAGTGCCACATCATCTGATGATGAGCTGTATAAAGATGCCAAGTGTTTCATGGCTAAAGAAGCTACTCAAAGATTTGCTAAAGATCTGGTGAAAATACAACAGCAATCTGAGTCAGCTCACCAGGCATCTACCAGTCAGACTGCTCCACCTGAGGTAACTTTTTTTTTCCAATCTGTTTGATAATGAGAAACTGTCCAGACTGAATAAATTTGGTGATGAGGTTCTGCTACAAAAACACTTTAATCAAGAACTCAAAAAGGAAATACATGTTTTGAAACTTGATAACAGCTTTAAAAGTCACACCATTGAAAAACTAGAATCTGAAGTTAAAGCTCAAAAACAATTAAACTCCATTTTGGTTAAAGAAGCTAAAACTGCAGAAGAAAAGTTTTTAAAGGTTAAACAAATTACTGAAACATGGTGTATAAGTTCCAAAAGAGTTGCTAAGTGTGTGAATGACCAAATACCTCATCAGATCCAAGCTATCTTTGATGGTGATTATGATAGGGCCATAGCCATTGCTGAAGTATGTGCTATGGAGCCTTGTTATCAGCCTCCTTCACCACCCAAAGTCCAAACCAATGGAATGAATTCTAAACCAATTAAGTTGGTTCAGAAATCGGGTATTGGGTTTAAAGATCCTGAAACCATTGGTCAGACCATTGCTGAAGCTGTATCTGAAGCTGATAAGGTTGTTGAGTTAATACCTGAAGAAAGTCTTGACTTGTCCAAGCTGACCATTACCCAATCTGAATCAAATTCAAAGACTAAAACAAACAAGGGTAGTTTAAAGAAAAATAAAAGAAAGGTTAGAGATCATAGTGTTCCTAAAGAGAAAATAAAGGTTTTAAAGAGTAAGAAGTCTGGTTCTCTAGGAAATTAGTCACAAACAAAATCTGAGTCTGTTTCAAGTAACACCAAGTCTGACTCTGACAAAATGATTTCAAAATATGTTGAGTCCAGAACTGATAAGGTTGTTGAGTTAATACCTGAAGAAAGTCTTGACTTGTCCAAGCTGACCATTACCCAATCTGAATCAAATTCAAAGACTAAAACAAACAAGGGTAGTTTAAAGAAAAATAAAAGAAAGGTTAGAGATCATAGTGTTCCTAAAGAGAAAATAAAGGTTTTAAAGAGTAAGAAGTCTGGTTCTCTAGGAAATTAGTCACAAACAAAATCTGAGTCTGTTTCAAGTAACACCAAGTCTGACTCTGACAAAATGATTTCAAAATATGTTGAGTCCAGAACTGATAAGGTGTCAATGGAAGCAAATTTTCTTAAGAATGTGTCTGATCCAAAAACTGTTGATCAAAGAAAATTGAGAGCTGAATGTAAGAAATCTGGAATAGGCAAAGGTTTTGTTCAAAAGAAAACTCTAACTGTTGCTAGAAAGAACTTTGAATCTGGTAAAGGACAGACCAAGCAACAATTAGTGTCAAAATGTGATAAGAGTCTAAGTTCAGTTACCCAATCTGAGTCAGACCAGAAGGTCAGCTCTGGTGAACCCATCTTTGGATGGGTTCCCAAAAAGAACTAATCTCTTATCATAATTGCAGGGCGGTCATGACGATAATACCTGGCACTTGGACAGTGGATGTTCAAAGCATATGACCGGATGTAAGTCCCTGCTATGTAGTTTTAGGATTCGCGCTGGTCCTAATGTTACTTTTGGAGATGACTCTCAAGGAAAGACTGAAGGATTTGGTATACTTTCAAATGGACCTCTTACTTTCAGAAGGGTCTCATATGTAAATGGTTTGAAGCACAATCTGATCAGTGTGAGTCAGTTATGTGATGCTGGTTATGAAGTGAGATTCAGGTCTGATAAGGGTATTGTTCTTGATTTAGAAGGCAATGTGGTTCTTATTGCAAAGAGGGATGAGTCTTTGTATTCTTTTGACATGAGAAATCCAACTGTCACAAGAGAAGTCTGTTTCATGTCAAAGACTCAAGATGAGCTGAATTGGTTGTGGCATAAAAGGTTGTCTCATATGAATTTTAAAGACATCAACAAGCTGTGTAAGAAAGAGTTGGTGTCTGGTCTTCCAGTGATAAATTATGAGAAGGACAAGCTGTGTGGTGCTTGTGAGAAAGGCAAGCAACACAAAGCCTCTTTTAAGTCTAAAACATGCTCAACCATTGATAATTGTTTGGATCTGCTTCATATGGACTTATTTGGACCAATTAGTACTCCATCATTCACTGGAATGAGGTACTCCTTGGTAATTGTTGATGAGTATTCAAGATACACCTGGGTTTTCTTTCTAAAACACAAGAGTGAAGCTGCTGACAACATTATTCATTTCATCAAGCAAGCTGAAATTCTCTACAAAAGGCCTGTTAGACAATTAAGGAGTGATAATGGTACTGAATTTAAGAATATCACTCTTAATTCTTTTTGCAGTGAAAAAGGAATTTCACAAGTCTACTCAGCTGCCAGAACTCCTCAACAAAATGGTGTTGCAGAAAGAAGAAACAGAACTCTTATTGAAGCTGCCAGATCCATGATGGCTCAAAACAATGTCAAGTCTCATTTCTGGGCTGAAGCAGTACACACAACTTGCTTTACCCAGAACAGATCCCTTATTGTGAAAAGACACCAGAAGACTGAATATGAACTTCTTAGGGGGAGAAAACATGAGATTGGTTTCCTAAGAATGTTTGGGAGTCCTTGTTACATTCTTAATCAGAAAGACCATCTTGGAAAGTTTGATGAGAAATCAGATGAAGGTATCCTACTTGGATATGAAACAATGATGAAGGCCTACAGAGTTTACAACAAGAAAACTAAAACAATTGAGAACTCTGTTAATGTAAGCATAGATGAAGGTTGTTCTAAGCCAGATTGCTCTCCTCCTGAAGATGAAGATTTCAATTTTGAAGAACTGGCTGTACCTGAGAATGAGCCTCCAACTAATCCTCCAGTTGGAGCTGATAATGCTCAAACTCAGGGGGAGCAACTTATAGAAGAAGAAGAAGGTGTTCCAATATTTGAAAATGCACAAGTTGATCCTACTCCTACTGAAGAAATTATTCAGAATCCATTAAATGACTCTCAAACTGGTTCAGATTCCTCCATTCCAGTCCAAGCTGATCAGCCTCTTCCTCAAGCTGATCATGCTGGACCATCTAATCTGAATCAGTCCATTGTCCCAGTTACCAGATGGACAAAGAGTCATCCAATAAACCAAATCATTGGTGATCCTCTCTCTGGTGTTAAAACAAGAAGGAAGGCAACAGGCAATTTCTGCATGTTTGTCAATTTTATAAGCAAGGTGGAACCAACTGAGGTTAATGAAGCACTGGCAGATCCTTTTTGGGTAAATGCAATGCAAGATGAGTTAACACAGTTTGAAAGAAACAAGGTTTGGGAACTTGTTCCAAGACCTCATCACAAGACTGTGATTGGAACCAAGTGGGTCTACAGAAACAAAATGGATGAAAGGGGAGTTGTGACCAGAAACAAAGCAAGATTGGTAGCTCTTGGTTACAAACAAGAGGATGGAATTGATTATGATGAGACTTTTGCACCAGTGGCAAGATTAGAGGCAATTAGAATGTTCTTGGCCTTCTCTGCTCACAAAGGTTTCAAAGTCTATCAAATGGATGTGAAGAGTGCATTTCTTAATGGAAAATTGGAAGAAGAAGTCTATGTTGAACAGCCTCCAGGTTTTGAAAATTCAAAGTTTCCTGACCATGTGTTCAAGCTTGACAAGGCTCTCTATGGGTTGAAGCAAGCTCCAAGGGCATGGTATGACACTTTGTCTAAATTCTTATTGGCTAACAACTTCAAAAGAGGTAATGTTGACAAGACTTTGTTTGTGAGAAAGTATAATGGTGATATCCTGCTTGTACAAATTTATGTAGATGATATAATATTTGGGTCTAGCAGTGAAAGACTTTGCAAAAAGTTTTCTGAATTAATATCTAAAAAGTATGAAATGAGCATGATGGGAGAACTAAACTATTTTCTGGGTTTACAAGTTAAACAGACTAAAAATGGAATATTCATAAACCAAGGAAAATATGTTAAAGATCTCTTAAACAAATTTGGTTTTAGTGATTGCTCACCTATGAAAACTCCTATGGGAACTGGTGATAAGCTGGGTGAAGATAAAAATGTCAAATCTGTTGACACCACAGCTTATAGGGGTATGATAGGATCATTACTTTACTTGCTGCTAGTAGACCAGATATTATGTTTGCTACATGTCTTTGTGCAAGATATCAAGCTAGTCCTAAGGAATCTCATCTTAAGGTTGTGAAAAGAATCTTTAGATACCTTAAAGGTAGTCCCAATCTGGGTCTTTGGTATCCCAAAGACTCAGGATTTGATCTAATTGGCTATTCAGATTATGACTTTGCAGGCTGTAAGATTGACAGAAAAAGCACTTCAGGAGCTTGTCAATTGATTGGCAATAGACTTTTAAGCTGGTCCAGCAAGAAGCAGCATTCAGTTTCTATCTCCACTGCAGAAGCTGAATATGTTGCTGCAGGAAGTTGTTGCTCTCAAATTCTTTGGATGCAATATCAGCTTCAAGACTATGGTGTCACTGCATCAAAAACTCCAATCTTTTATGACAGTACCAGTGCCATAGCAATTTCAAGCAATCCTGTACTTCATTCAAGGACCAAGCACATTGATATAAGATATCATTTCATCAGGGATCATGTAATGAAAGAAGATGTTGAACTCCACTTCATTCCAACAGATAATCAGCTTGCTGACTTGTTCACAAAGCCATTGGATGAATCAAGGTTCAATTATCTCATAAGTAAGCTAGGTATGCTTAATTTGTAAAATGTAGTGAGCTAAGTAATAACAAATCTGACCCCTTAGAGTTATTCTAAATTTTGAGGGTAAGCTGTGTCTAACCCAGACTACCCTTTCATACTTGGTGCATTTCCAAGTAAAAGAGGGTAAGCTGAGTCTGACACAGATTCGTAGTTATTTTTGTTATTAAATATCTCAGTGCGTTTTATTACTTTCATTATTTTATTTAGTTTACTTGTTGATCCTATTGGAGTGTGACACGTGTAGTGGTAACAGCCGGTTACTGAAAAAGTACCTCCACTACTTATTGATCCTCCAATCAAAATCTTTCTCTCTCCAACTTTTTCAAACGGGATATTTTGAATTATGTATATAATATCGATTTAACCTAAATCCCAAATCACTTGTTCATATTTTCTAAAATCAATTTTTTCTCTCTAGTCTGAATACTGTTTTATTAATTTTAAATTTCTTCTAAAAATTGTTTAAAAATGGCATCTTCATCTGTTTCTATTAATACTAATGATTCTCAATCTAGTTCTTCATCTGAAGCTGAAAGTCTATACCCAGCTCCAATAAGCGCTAATAAGCTTTCACCTTATGTGGTGGGAAGTAATGTAGTAGTGGTTCCGGCTGATCTTGATACTGGTAAAATCAAGATTGGTAGTCTGGTTCATGCCAATATTCATCCTCCTTCATGAGCAAAAGGATATGATGAGATTGTGGTTTTCTTATGGTATCATCCATTCGGCAAGGTGATGATTGAGAAGCCAGACTGGGTGTTTCAAGATCTCCTTTGTGAATTTTGGGCGAGTTGTCATGTGGGACAGAACAAGAAAGGAGAGGCTGCAATCTATCGCACAATCCTCAATGGTAAGAAAAAGGTATATATTTCTTATGAGAGGATTAGGTCTGCATTTGAGCTGTCTTATATGCCTGAAGATGATTATGAAAATGTTGTGTCTCATACTGAAGCCAAAAATATTTTACAAGAAGTTGGATATACTGGTCCATTGGCTTCAGTGGTTAAAATGAAATATTTAACTGGCATTTGGAATTATTTACTGAGCACAATTTCTAAAACTTTACAAGTAAAGGCAGGCAGCTTTGATCAACCTAATGTTTTAGAATTGTAGATTTTTCATGCAATGGTCACTATGACCAGAATAGATTTTGCTGGCTTAATTTTTAAGGACTTAGTTGATCGTGTTCATAAGAAGAGCCTTACCATACCTTATGGTAGGAT
The DNA here is from genome assembly GCA_034093135.1 of Erigeron breviscapus. NCBI lineage: Eukaryota > Viridiplantae > Streptophyta > Magnoliopsida > Asterales > Asteraceae > Erigeron > Erigeron breviscapus. The sequence goes on along the minus strand of CM067169.1, from coordinate 38,070,326 downwards.
TCTTGCTCTCATCATTGAAGCAATACTTGACAATGATTACAGTCTGGCAACTGGTCAGACTGTGGAATGCAAGTCTATCAACAATAACATTTTCAATAGTCCCAAGGTATCTGTGCAGGGTCTGACCCGAGCAATGCAGATCTACCTTGATTTTTGCAGGCAAAGAGAAAGGGAACAAGAAGTACTTAAGGAAGCTGTCCCTTCTTCGACGCGATCTGAGTCTGACACTCAATTTGCCAATCAGGGGGACCCAGGTACACATGCTTCTGAACCCTCAAACTCTTCTCAATCTATTCAATCTTCTTCTCCTTCAAAAGAGGGTGAAGGGTTGGCCAAAACATCAGCCACCCTAGCCACACCCTCATCCACTCATTCAAAATCCGCATCTAAAAGACCAATTGTTGAGGACTTAGTACCTCACAAGGCTAAAAAGAAAAGAACGCAAAGGAAATCTGAGTCAGCTTCTGGGGTTGATAATGCAACATCCAATTTTGAGATCCCCCAAGGTGCAGTGGAAGCTAAGGAACGTTCCAAAGCTGTCCCTGCCACCCAAGCTGACAAGCCGAAAACGCCACGCCCATCTGCACTCTCCCAAAAGAGTGTAGACGAGTTAAAGGGAACACCTACTGCTACCCAACCCTCCAAACAGGGTGAAGGTATTGAAATAAAGACCTCCTTCCAAGGTCATACTGTGTCTGCACCTAAATCGCCATCATCAGCCTCCCAAAAGGTTGATGATATCATTAAAGGGATAACAGAGGATCTAGCCCAGATCCAAAATGAGTCAGAGTCTATGCACATCATTTCTGAGGATGGTCAGCCAAAGGAGAGAAGTATCGAACGCATTGGTGACACTGCTTCTCCTCCCCAAGCTGGTCAGACTCCTTCTCTCTTACACTCTGAGTCTGCACAGGCTGTCAATGCCCCTTCTAGATCACAAGGAGGGGTACAGGCCTCAATTCTCCCTAAGGATACTTTGGTGCAACAACACACCTCTGTTGAAGGGCAATCAAATACACAAATATTTACACCTGCAGAGTCTGTGTCTGCATCTGTCCTTGGACAGAGGGATTCTGTAGGTTACATGGCTGTCTTTAAGGCAGTTATGTCAGCCCCTTGTGCAGCAAAGGGAACCATTGATGGTCCTCACGATGTCAATGAGAATATGATCACTATCTCCGGAAGTGATTCTTCATTCGATGATGAGTCTGTCCATCCATCCTCAAGGGATGCTCTGATGGAAGATGCCAGTGGAGGAGTTGATCAAAATCAAGATCAACACATTCCCACTGGCCCTCAACCTGAACCAAACGTTAGTCTTTCTCAGGCTGACCAACTCATCATCATTTCTGAAAAATCCACTCATGAGACTCACTCTCATGAGCAAATTCACCAAAACTCCTTAAGCCTCCACCCCCTTCTATATAAGCTCAATGACCCTGATATTAAGGATTGTAGGCTGCTCTTTCCAGAGTCAGTGGCTTTTAAGCCAACTGCAAGTTCTTCCCAAGCTGACACTATCTCATTTTCAGATGTGGTGGGTCAGCTCACTGAGTTCATTTCAACCTCTAAGGTTGAGAGCTTACAGCTGACCAAATGCTTGTAAAAGATCCAAAAGGATCAGGAATTGACGAACAAGAAGGTGGATAAGCTGAGTCATGATTAGACTGTATTGAAAGAAAGTGTGATAAAAGCAGTTGATTTGATGCAGCAGAACCAGAGCAAGCTGACAGAGTCTCTTGATGGTCTTACAAAGGCAATCAATGAAGAGAAGGAAAGAAACAAGAGTACTCTGTGTCAGATTGAGAATGCAGCAACCAAGTTTACAAGGGAAGTCACCATAGAACTTCGATCTGCAAACAAGTCACAAGCAGATTTCAAGAATGATCTGATTGAAGTTTCTAAGGGTGTTAAATCTAAAATTGGACTCCTCCATGAGGATTATGTTGAGCTAAGAAGAGCCCGTTGTCTCACTAATATCAAGATTGACTTGATCAACCAGGATCTCAAAGGACTCTTTGCCACTCCAGTGAGCTCTTTCCCTGCTGATGATGACAAAAAGGGGGAGAAGAATGCTAAGAAGAGTGCTATGAGTGATGCTGAAATTGAGCTAGAAAGAGAAAGACAACAAGCTCAGGTTGACAAGGATATTGAAGAATATTTTGCTAAAATGAAAGAAAGACAGAATAAGGCCAGAGTTGAGGAGGAAGCCAATGATAGAAGAATGGTTGTGCATGGTTCTAGGGTGGAAAGTGAGAAGGAAACTGTAGAGGAGATAAAAATACCAGAATCTGAGTCTGGTAGTGAAAATGTTGGAAATCTGAATGAAGAAGCTGAAAAGGAGAGTGATCAACTAAGGGGGAGACTGTTGATGTTGAAATGGGAGATATAAGGAAGGATGTTGAAAGTAAAAAACTTAAGAAAGCTGAAAAGAAAAAGAAGTCCTCCCAAGCTGTCCCTGTGCAAGCTGTGCCAACTCAAGCTGACCCAGCTCCCAAAGAACAAATTGATGAATCTTCATCTAGTGAAGACACAGCCACTCTGTCCCAGATCATGCTCAAGAAAAGGCCAACAGAAGGTGGGTCAAGTGGTGTGAAGATCTTAACTAACAAAGAAAAGGATTGGGAGCTTGCAATTGAAAAATCTCCACAGCTTGGGGTAACAGTTGAGGTGGCATACAAAATGGTTAAGGAGGACAGATTACAAAGAGAAAGAATTGTTGCAACTGAGTCTGATCCTGAAATTGCCAAGGCTGTTCAAGAACAATTAAATAAGGAAGATGAAGAAGATCTTGCAGCCATTGGTTCCAAAAAGAAAGTTGTGGCCCAAGGGAAAGAAAAGAAGAAGGTGGTGGTTCACACTAAACCATCACAGAAGGTTAAAGATGTGAAGAATAGTGGTGAAGCCCATGATTGGTTGGAGGATCTGGAGAAAAGAAAAGTAACAGAAAAGATCAACTATAGAAGGCATCCAGAGCCAATCATCCAGGTTCAATTGAAAAGGAAAAGAGGAAAGTCTATTCCAAGCATCAGATTCACAAGAAAAGGATATGAGACAAGCTGGGAAACTCATGATCTTGACAATCTGTATGAGTTAGGTTACACAGAGTGGGTTGAATTGCATGATATCATCACTGGTATGCATGGAATTCATAAAGAGACAGTCTTGGAAGCCATTGAGAAGAAGTTGGCTGCAATTGTAAAGTACAAGATTGATATCACTAGCCTTCCAAGACCAAAAGCATATGATATGGATGATGAAGATGAGTCAACTGAGCCACTCAAGAAGAAAAGAAGAAGGTTGAAAGGATTAATGCTCCTGGAGGTGATCATACAATTTTTCTCAAAAACTTGTCCCCTTCAGAGTTGTTTGCACAATTATCTTCTGATGCTGTTGACAAGATTCTGAATAATCTCAATCTGTCTCTACCTACTGGTGTTGAAAATGCAAGATGTGGAATGCACATCACTGAACCTGAACATGGTATGTATTTTGTGAATGGAAGAGGGCAACTTGTATTTCAAAGGACTGCTGAGCTAAAAGAGGTACCAACTATGCACCTTTTTACCTTGTACAGATTTTGTACTAATTTTAGCGAACAAGGCAATGGGTATGAGCAGTTCCTTATTGATGAGGGGTTAGATAGAAAAGTAGAAGTGAGAATTGCTCCATCATTTGAAGTTAAGCAAGAAACTGTAGAATTGATTGGGGAATAAGTTCTTATTGTAATACTTTGTTTTTCTCAATATATGCAAGTATTTGTACAAATTCAGTTGTCTTGTTAGAATTTCATATCAGATTGAAAAGAACCCAAAAGATTCAAAGGGTCACAAGCTGTTAGTCATATTTTCCTTTGATTCTTTGTAAGCTGATAGTTAGAAGTGTAGTTGGGTTTTATCATCATCAAATAGGGGGAGATTGTTGAGTCCCAATGTTAATTGTAAATTTAATGATGACAAATCTGACCTATAAACACTTAGTAATCTTTTGGTTCTTGTAATCTAATCTGGGTCAGACTAAGCTGACACAGCTTGCGATCTGTAACTGACCCAGATCATGCTTCATACTTTGTAATTGTAAATTTAATGATGACAAATCTGACCTATAAACACTTAGTAATCTTTTGGTTCTTGTAATCTAATCTGGGTCAGACTAAGCTGACACAGCTTGCGATCTGTAACTGACCCAGATCATGCTTCATACTTTGTAATTATAAAATCTTATGGAAGCAAGTGTTATTCAAGCTGCATCAACAATGTGTTAGCATTCAGTCCAAGTCGAAAAGGAGGATTGAAGATAGAAGACCAAGCTGTTAGTGGAAGACAACTTGGGATTAACAGTCAGCTTGGAAACACTTAGGCAGATTGGTGCTTTGACAAACGGCCCAATCTGTGTCTGACAATCAAGTGAAGATAACAACCTGGATTGAAGATAAAGACAAATGACGTGACTAGGAAGAATCCTAGGATCCAGGTTGGTGGTTGGTTTTACATATGCGTGTCCATACTCTTATTGGTGGATGAAGAATGTGCGTCAGTACGTGGGGGACCACAAGTACTATGAAAGGCACGATTGATTATTCCTTTATCATCCACTGAATGAAGAATACGTGGCTGCAACGGACACCAAGTGAAGGAGCGCTTTCGCCTATAAAAGCCTCATTCATGGATTGCATATGTGAGGCATTTCCTAAGAATCATTCTTCACACAAGTTTCTCTGCTCTTATACACAACTTAGTCTGTACGAGATCAGCTTGGGCTGATTCTCTTGAGCTAGAACTTATTGATTGTAGTTTGTCATTTCAGAGGTTGTTTAGATATCTATAGGCTAACTTTATTCCGCAACAACCTTGAAATTCTTTGTATAGATTATTTCTTAATAAAGGATTACTTTGACAAACCACAATCTGTGTCTGACAATCAAGTGAAGATAACAACCTGGATTGAAGATAAAGACAAATGACGTGACTAGGAAGAATCCTAGGATCCAGGTTGGTGGTTGGTTTTACATATGCGTGTCCATACTCTTATTGGTGGATGAAGAATGTGCGTCAGTACGTGGGGGACCACAAGTACTATGAAAGGCACGATTGATTATTCCTTTATCATCCACTGAATGAAGAATACGTGGCTGCAACGGACACCAAGTGAAGGAGCGCTTTCGCCTATAAAAGCCTCATTCATGGATTGCATATGTGAGGCATTTCCTAAGAATCATTCTTCACACAAGTTTCTCTGCTCTTATACACAACTTAGTCTGTACGAGATCAGCTTGGGCTGATTCTCTTGAGCTAGAACTTATTGATTGTAGTTTGTCATTTCAGAGGTTGTTTAGATATCTATAGGCTAACTTTATTCCGCAACAACCTTGAAATTCTTTGTATAGATTATTTCTTAATAAAGGATTACTTTGACAAACCACAATCTGTGTCTGACAATCAAGTGAAGATAACAACCTGGATTGAAGATAAAGACAAATGACGTGACTAGGAAGAATCCTAGGATCCAGGTTGGTGGTTGGTTTTACATATGCGTGTCCATACTCTTATTGGTGGATGAAGAATGTGCGTCAGTACGTGGGGGACCACAAGTACTATGAAAGGCACGATTGATTATTCCTTTATCATCCACTGAATGAAGAATACGTGGCTGCAACGGACACCAAGTGAAGGAGCGCTTTCGCCTATAAAAGCCTCATTCATGGATTGCATATGTGAGGCATTTCCTAAGAATCATTCTTCACACAAGTTTCTCTGCTCTTATACACAACTTAGTCTGTACGAGATCAGCTTGGGCTGATTCTCTTGAGCTAGAACTTATTGATTGTAGTTTGTCATTTCAGAGGTTGTTTAGATATCTATAGGCTAACTTTATTCCGCAACAACCTTGAAATTCTTTGTATAGATTATTTCTTAATAAAGGATTACTTTGACAAACGGCACAATCTGTGTCTGACAATCAAGTGAAGATAACAACCTGGATTGAAGATAAAGACAAATGACGTGACTAGGAAGAATCCTAGGATCCAGGTTGGTGGTTGGTTTTACATATGCGTGTCCATACTCTTATTGGTGGATGAAGAATGTGCGTCAGTACGTGGGGGACCACAAGTACTATGAAAGGCACGATTGATTATTCCTTTATCATCCACTGAATGAAGAATACGTGGCTGCAACGGACACCAAGTGAAGGAGCGCTTTCGCCTATAAAAGCCTCATTCATGGATTGCATATGTGAGGCATTTCCTAAGAATCATTCTTCACACAAGTTTCTCTGCTCTTATACACAACTTAGTCTGTACGAGATCAGCTTGGGCTGATTCTCTTGAGCTAGAACTTATTGATTGTAGTTTGTCATTTCAGAGGTTGTTTAGATATCTATAGGCTAACTTTATTCCGCAACAACCTTGAAATTCTTTGTATAGATTATTTCTTAATAAAGGATTACTTTGAAAACCACAATCTGTGTTCAAGAATGTCTTTGTTTCTTTACTGCTTTACTGTTTTAATGATTCCTGCTCTTTACTTACTTGCTTAATATATATAAACTGAATCTTAAAATGTTTTTATTTAAAAGTTTGTAAAGATTAAGGAAAGTTGTATTCACCCCCCTCTACAACTGTTCTGTGTACAATATACTTTGGTATATTGATATACCTTGGGACGTATCACATACATTCCCACATAACCTCCCGCATAACCCAGAAAACCCAACACATATAAGATAATCCGATTAAGAGGTTAATTATAGAAAACTACATTTTGTTGTGCCTCCAGTGTGAGAAAAGGCATGTATCTTACCTCAATGGAGTACCCAACAATCACAATCGAGTTTACCGTGCTTGACAAGTGTTCCCGACAACCTAAGGTACAAGAACGATTGAAGTAAATCAACTAGAGACTTAAAAGTACCCTAAACCTTTATGATGTTTGATCTCGTCGAGGGGAAATAGTGACCTCGTCGAGATTGAACTCCAGACCCATACTAGCCATACTGATCTCGCCGAGGGGGAAAAGTGCCCTCGCCGAGACTGATGACCAGATCAACAATTTCCATCTTTAACCTAATTCGACTCCCATTCGACTTTAACACAACTCCCGGCCTTATGAACACCAAATACACTTAAATTAAGACCAAAATCACTTATTGAAAACACCAATTGATCCTCGAATCATTTGCATACACGAATCCCTCTTTTGATCATCAAAACGACTCAAAACCGCATCGTTTTATACAAAAACATAATTGAACCCATATGGATCTAATTAAACACCTGGGTTTCCTTTATTTACATATAAATAACATAATTCATCTTTAAAGTTAGCAACTTGATTTAGTTAACCACTCAATTAGCAATTTAATCATGAAAACATCGTTTTTAACCGAAAACGTCAAAATCGGGCAACCCCAACCCTTATGGTCGACCCTACAGAGGCAAAACCAAATTGAAAACTTAATTAACATTCAATGAATGATAATATACCTGTAGGAATGATTAACGGATCGACAAGCAAGCAAAATCCCTTCCGAAAACCCCCAAAATCGACTAGAAATTGAAGAGAGACCTAGGGTTTTGTGTGTGTAACTTTTGTAAAGGTTTGGATCTGATTTTAGGGAAACATGGTCGTGATATAAGCCTCTCATCTGCTGGAACAAGTTTCAAGACTTAACATCTAGGCCCTTGTACTTTTCTTATAACACGTTTCGTAACCTAATTGCTCGTTTAACGCATACGGGAACACTTAACGACCCTTACTCCTATCGGAAACACTTTGTAACTTTATTGATCATCTTTTATTATTCTTTTCATCACTTTAATCATATTGCACATTAACACATTAATCTTACATTTCATATATTAAATACTTAAGCATTTAATCACGTAATTCATTTAAGGCACATAACATGACATAACCTAACGTTGACTAACGGACAAGTCAAACGTCAAACATAAAAGGTTTGGGATGTTACATACACTCTTTTAAATGGTTAGTTCGACCCAACAACCACCACTCTTTGTTATACGAGTACAATAGATTAGTGTATTAGTATGTAAATTTTTTAATCCCCATTTCATATAGCTCTTATTGGATAAAATATATAAATCTGTACAAACGGGCCTGCTGTTCTTCTTTAAATCGGGTAGACTGGGATGATCGAATATGTATTTAACGGGCTACGGGCTGGCCCGCAAAAAACCGAACCCGTGATGTAACCCGGACCGACCCAACCCAATAAAACATGGGCCGGTCCTCGGTTCACCTTTTTGGTAATTCACGGGTCACGGGTCGGGCCAGGTTGAGGCTGGGTCGGTCCGGGTTGAGCCCATGATCACTCCTAGTCACGGGTTCGAAACCTTTGAAATGCATATTGGGAAGTCCTTGCCAATGAGGTGGGGCATGTGAGTTTTCTCTAGCATTTAGCTGGTTTCCTCCAGAACGGTAGTAGGACTTCCACCGCCAGTCATGCCCTCAGATTGACTGTGCTGGTGACGTGGTCGATCTCTACCGACGATGAAGAGGCATGCCGCTGAGTCCAATCACCACTGTTGTTCAAAAAAAAATATACTTAAATGATTGATCCTTTTGGAGTTGGTTGACTTTTTAATGACTTGCGTTTTCTTTACATTAAAATGTGCGTGTTTAAATTCATTTGCTAATGTAAGTAACGATTGGGAAAAAACTTAAGACCTGGGAGAAAAAAATAACTAATGTAAGGATAAAAATGACTTCTTAACTAAAAAGTACGGAATTCATTTATTACTTTTATCTTAATGTAACAGAAAAAATAATGTCTTAGAAATAAATAAGTCTAGTATGAATAATTTCTATCCCAAATCTAAAGGATCATTTATAACTTTGGGATATATTTTGGGTATATTTTCATAACAACAAGACACGAAATGATTTTCAAACTACCTTCTAAAGATGACGGTCAATCCTCTACGGAGTAATATTTAGAGTATCACAATCAATCTTATAATGGGAAGTGCATTTAACATGTTTATACTAATATTGGTTAAAATTAACTAGCACGGTATCCGCGCAATGTGATGATGTCCGTGGCGACGACGGTGTGGTGGTGGGGGACGACTATTGGTGGTGGAGACGGTGTCGAGTGGTGTAGATAATTGATGTAAAAGTAATTGATGTAAAGAGTTAATGAAGATATTATAAAAGATAAAAGGCTGATAGTATAATATAATCATTAAGGGTATTTTAGACAATTTTTTTCATATAACTTTTAACACGGGCTATTTTTTTATAAGATGGTATAGATAAATCATAAAAGTGTTAGAAATGTTTTCTTATTTATTGTGACTATCTATCTTTGTAAACTTACACTACATTTATGTTTATAATATTATTAGAGACCTATAAATAGTGGTCATGTATAGTGTTAAAGATATGAATGAAAGACTCCTCTTAATCTTTATTTTCTTATGTGTTTATATTTATTTTTTACGGATTTTTTAATTTTACCCCATTTGTAATTTTTTTATGGTACCCTCTCTGGTTTGTTGTTAATCTATATCTTAGTACTAGATTGGTACCCGCGCAATGCAGCGCCGGTGTGGTTATTAACGTAAAAATAATTTCATTGCGGTCGGCGATGTGATGAATTTTTGCGGTGGGATGTGAAAGGGGGGAGGGGGACGAATTGTGAATTAGGGTTTTTTGCTATGTGTTTCTACGTGAGGGAAAGATAGAGGTTGAATTTTTTTTAAGGGCATTTTAGTCACAGACTATAAAATGGAAATAAGAATGTATTAAGATTGAGGGTAAATTAGACATATCAGTTCTTAAATTTAAGGGAGGGGGGTTCAGTTTCTTTTATAAGGGAGTATAGATATTAGGTCGTTGTTTCACAACAAAAAGGTAATAATTTTCGGTCATATATCCTTGTAATATTCTTCTTACGGTTATAAAAGATTTTAATAATGACAATATTTTTCTTAAAAAAAAGTAATTACGCGGATGGTCAATGTGGTTTGGAAGGATTTCATTTATCGTCTACTAGCACGTTACCCGCGCAATGCAGCGGTTTTCGCGGCGGCGACGGTGTGGTGATGGGGGACGGTTGTTGTGGTGGGGGCGATATTGGTGGTGGAGACGGTGTCGAGTGATGTTGATAATTGATGTAAAAGGTTAATATGAATATTTAAAAAAAAAGGGCTGATAGTGTTATATACCCATTAAGGGTACTTTAGTTATTTCCCCATATAACTTTCAACATGAGGGCTATTTTCTTTATTATATAGTATAGATGTCTTTAAATTTACCCAATTGGTCATTTGTTTCAATTTGGCTTCATCATCAATCTAAAAACACATGACTTTTAACTGGATTTAGTTATCCACATCACGAAGTCATCACAGGGAAAAGATATTTATGTCCTCGCATGGTAGGCATATCATGAGGATAACGCAACCTAATTAATGGTGTTTGTTTTAGACCCTCAATGATAAACAGAATTTGAAAAAACCACATAGACTATATTTGATGATTTTACAATGCTTAGGTGACTTGAATTTTACTGCTCGTACATATTTAATCGCATATATCTATTAAAGTTTTAAATTATCTTCTTAGTTCTTACTTCATAATTATAGAAGATTACAAAGAAATACGAATATCTTTGTTTTTTTAAAATAAAAACTGTTTTATAAGCATACCGTTGAAGATGATGTTATCTAAAGGTATATACAGTAAATAAATAATATTCCTTTCAAAATTCAATCATTTCTAAACGATGGGGCGAAACGAAGTCTGTATATTGGACTATTACTTGAACATGACTGATAACTAGAATTCTTGTTGTTGCTTCAAATTTTCAAACTCTATAACGTACAATCAAATAAAATCTAGTTAATTAATAAATTTTGTGTCTTTAGGCAGTTTAATTGAGAGTTTTTACTCCTATAAGGTATTGAGGGTGAGGGGCTCTCTAGCGCAAACCCGGTTAAGACAACGTAAGCTGGATCTGTTACGAACATGATCCACACCTTTCAAAAAAAAGAAAAGTTAATACTCTTATGACACGATATGGTTTGACGAATTTTTTATCTAACAAGAAGTTACATAGACAACATTTAGATGCAAGCAACGAATGGTGATAGTCGTGACTCGTTTTGCCCTAAGACTCATTTTATTTTGTGTCGAGTCAATAATTGTATAATGTGAATTATATTATGGTAAGTAGTGTTGATAGTTTAATGAACGGTTGTAGTTATAAATTATGAGTATTTGAAAGATAAGCGGTTGTAATTATATATTATGAGTAATTTTAGGTCGACCCGGGTTGACCCATGTCGGGTCAGGGTCAAGATTTCTAACCTAAAATTTTTAATAGGTCGGGTTAAGGTCAGAGATCTTCAACCCGACAATCTAACACGAGTCGGCCTGGGTCACCCGATTGACAGCCCCCAGATTAACATTTATAAAGTATTTATAAGATGTTTGGTTGTGAATTGTGATTAATAAAGGAAATAATATTTTTTTAATATGCAACAATAACCAATATCATCTGAATTAAAAAAGAGTCATTTAAAAAAAAACTTCCTTGTGTTCACTTCCCATATAAATAATGTGTACTTTATGTTGATAAAGAAAAGTAACACAAATTATGCCAAGGATGGATGTGGTTGTTGGACTTGATTCAATATGGGTCGATGCGTGATAAGACATCAGAGTATGAAGAGACGTATACGCAACATATAAAACTAGAACTAGTTTAAAGGCCCATGTAGATATATCTCTCATGTTTAATTTTCCTGAAAGTAGTTGATTACCGATTCTAACAAACCCTGTGACAATTAAGAATGGAAAAATGTGCCTCAACAATTGTAAGATGCTAACTTTGTTTTCAAAGAATTATACCGCAGTATTAGTTTCAATAATAGACTAATGTACACACGATGCAACAATAATGATGATAGCGGCAGTGGGTGGCGGACGCAGCGATGACTGGTGGTGGTGACGACGACAGCAAATAATGTATAATATTTATGTAAAAGTGATTTATGTAAAATGAGTAATTTATAGTTATTTTATTAGTTGATGAATAGATTTTATGGAAAGTGGGATGAATTTAATGAACTATTAATGCAAAGAGAAATGATAAATCTTCATAAAAATTAGCCTAAAAATTACTCATTATCTTTCTTCATTTCCTCTCTTCATTTCTCCATGTGGCATGATCTTATGATTAGGAAGATTTTTAGGCTAATTTTTTTAAGAGGATTAATCATTTCCCTAATGCAAATTGTGTAGTACTTATGGAAAGTGGGATGAATCGAATGAAATATATTTAAATGACAAAAATACCCGCATAGTGTAACACGAATAGCTGACAGCAGACATAAGGTATCTTAAAAGAGATTGTTGTGGCTAATGTACTATATACAGGATTATGTAGTAAATATTGTTTATTTTAGCAGGAAACTTTTGTTAGCTCGTTTAGTAATCACAAATGTGTTATCCAAGGGTATATATTAGCAAAACTATCATTAAGATGAAAAAGTTTGTTTAGTTTGAATTTATATGTGGTAAAACCATAAACTAAATCTATCAAAATTTTAAATACCATGATTATTGAGTATAATTATAATTATTAGTAAGTAAAAGATGATGTGATTATGTGAAATAATCAAAGTGAGAAACGAGTGTTTCGTCTAAACAATTAAACATTGTGAAGGTGTGAAATTGTGAATCAATGTTGTGGCCCAACAGGCCCAACTTAAGTCCACTCATAAGTCATAACATATTGCCATTGGCGATCCACATTTTATTACTGAAATATCGAAGTTCGGAAGGCAAAAATCTAAAAGGTTCTTCGGTGACTTAATGTTTACGAGTTAGGATAAGTTTTCTCTTTTCCATGTAATGTAATTCGAGAGGGCACAACATTGACTTAGATACACGTAATAATCGATATATATCCATAACCTTTTTTTTTTCTTTTTTCTTTATTATTTTTTTCTTTTTTAACAGCGAGTTAGTAGTTAGTAGTTAGTAGTTAGTAGTTAGCAGTTAGTATTCGAGACACCATAGTGACATCCAATTGAGTAGTATGCGGAGCTCGAACCACGCATGTCTGGGATGAAACCCAAGACTCTCGAAAAATCTTTCTTTTTCTAAGCTTGTCCAAAACATTTACCTAAAAAAAATCGACGAAAATATCATGATGCCCTAAGTAAAATTTCATATAAAACTAATCAAATGGCTATGAGACATGTCCTTTGATGAGTTTGCTAACAACTTAAATACCATATTTATCCTCTCCTTCGACAAAAAATCATTGTTTTCGATACATTTGATGGTGATTGCATAGTCGAGTTGAGTCATCATCATTGGCGGTTCTTCGCAACTTTTCAGTTAAGTATATGTTCTTTATTCTATTTTATCTATTTCACTAGCTAATCAACCCGGGTGATTACCCGGGCATAATTAAGAAAATATAAATACAACCTTTTATATTTGTTTTGTTGGGTCGAAAATCGACCAAGTATAATTTGTTCAGAAATAGCTGAAGCTCAGTGAAGAATACTTGTATAGAATTCTGAAGCCGTTCAGAATTAGTTCACTGAAGCAGTTCAGATCAACGTATCAGAATACCATTCAGCTGAAGTCAAAGACTGAAGACTGAAGAAAGAGAATCAGCTCAGATGTGGAGCTCAGAAGTTGATTCTACCTGATCGAAGACTGAAGCATCTCAGTGTAAAGTACTTACAACACTTTACACTGATTACGAGGAAGCCTTTTTTACTTTACACACCTTTACCCAGTTAATAGATTTATCTATTAATAAAGTACAAGGTTAAGTAAAAGGTTGGGAATAAAGTATGAATTGTCACATCAATTGACTTTCATACTTTACCTTAAAATATATGCATACAGGAATTATCTTTAATTCCTTAAATGCTCCCAACCATATTTGTACGGCCTGTTCCACATCACCATGAACCTTGCCTATAAATATAAGGCTTCTCACAACTTGCAAAGTGCTTGAAACTTTAGCATTGCAACTTGTGAGATATACTCTAAGTAATTCTTAAGAGTATTTCCAATTTATTAGATCACTTGTATTTCAGGATTGTTTAGATATTTACACTTTGGTGTTTATCTTTGTTCCGCAACAATCCTTGTATTTGTTTATATCAATAAATAAAATACATTGAAAAAGTACATCGTGTCTCAATGCTACATACTTGAAATATACTTACTATTTATATAGTTTCAGCACTTATTGTTTCTTGCATTTACTTTCAGTACCTTTACCTTATTGTTTATCCATATCTGGATCGTATTCTGAACTGGTCTACTTCCAGTTAGAATTACTTGCTAGTCGGGTTTTAATCATCTATATTTGGGACTCACAATTGGTATCAGAGCAGCAAGGTTGAATTATATTAATTCCTTAACCTTTGATCTGCAAAGATGGTTGACCAAATATTCAATGAAGGCCCTGGCCCTAATGCTACTACTCCACCCCCTATCATCAACAACAATATACCATCGCATAATGTACACGTACACTTTCCAAATAATCCTGTTCCCAAGTTTGATGGGAACAGTGAAGATTTTCAAACATGGAAAGCATGCATGCTCAAATATATTGCTGGTGTTGAAAGACATTTGACCGATATTCTTAAAGAAGGACCCTTTGTCCCCATGAATGCCTCCTCTGTTGTCAGAAATGCCGATGGGACTCCTAGGGTGTCACCTAAGGAGAAGGATCATTGGTCTGAGGAAGATCATAGGCTGGTAGACCTTGATACCAAGCTGCAAAATATGATCTGTATGCTGTTCCTGAAACTCTTATGCCCACCCTTGTTTTACTTGAAAATTCAAAATTAATGTGGGAGGAACTTATGACACAGTTTGAAGGCACCTCTGAGACCATAGTCACAAGAAAAGTTGCTTTAAATAAAAGATATGAGTCTTTTTTTGCTATCCCTAGTGAAACTTTAACTCAAACATACATCAGATTTACTAATCTGGTAAATCAATTGAAAGCCCTGGGTGTAACTAAAGACAAAAAATTTTGTTAGAAAAGTTTTGTGACATCTTACCCTCTAAATGAGAAAACTTGATCTTGGTTTTAAGACAAGGAAAAATCTTGCACAGTCACACTCTTGCTTCCCTATATGGAGCCTTCAGATACACTAAAGAGAACAAAGCTGAGAGAGTTGTGGCTGAGCAAGATGCCAAAAATCATGCCTCCACCAGTTCAGTCATGGTTCAGTACTCTGAGCCACATGGGACTGCTCTACTATCTTCTGAGAGTGATCATTCTGACTCGATGAAGAAGATGGTCTCTAAAATGTTAAAAACTGGTATTTCTGGTAATGTAACTCATGATTGTGATGAGGATGACAATGATGATTTGGTTGTCATGCTGGCTAAAACGTTTAATCGTTTTAAGGCCAAATCAAATCGATCTGGCAAACCATTTGCTTCCAGCGCTTCTATTGACAAGTCTAATCTTGAATGCTTTAAGTGTGGCAAGAAAGGACATTTCATGAAGGAATGCAGATCTAGTCAGCCTTCATCATCACAATCTGCCCCTAACCATTCTATTTTTCAGAAATCTGATGATAGCTATAAGGCTAAATACAAGAAGTTGAAAGCCCATATAGCTCTCATGGCACAAGACAACTCAAGCAATAATGGTTGTATGATTGCCAAAACTGAAAAATGGGAAGAGTCTGATGAATCGTCTGATGATGAGGAAGAAGTTAGGGACATGTGTTTCATGGCACGTGAAGATCAAGGTCATTTGGTCAAATCTGATGTTGAATATGGTCGATGGGTGGATATAGTCATGAAAAAGGTTAGTGACTTTGGTTTTGAAAGTAATGAGGAACAAAAACTGGACCTTTTGGTTCTTTTAGAGGTTGACATTTCATTTGTCGAAACTGTGCGTTCAGAAAGTTTAAAAATGTTTGAAAGTAATACTTCTAAACTGAACGCCAGTTAGGCCAGACTAAAAGAGCTGAAAGATGTTCAGTTGGCTTTAAAAAGTTATCAGTCTATGGTTGCCACTTTAGAGTTGGAAAAAGAAGAATTGAAAACTATCCTTTAAAAGGAACAAAAAATAATTAAGTCTTGGATGAAAGCACCAAATCCAGATGCCGGAATTAAAAATACTTTTGCAAATCAAAGAACAGCATATGAATCTGGTGATCTTCATTTGGCATCTATAATCACTGATTTAGATGCACTTCCAAAGGCAATGAAACCAGAAATTATTTTTCCTAAAGTTGGCAAACAGAAAACTGTGACTGATAAGGCCCAGGAACAATCTGAGGGTAAATCTGAAACAGCTCAGACCACTGTTTCAGAAAAGAAGGTTAAATCCAAAAAGTCATCCCCTCAGTCTTCATCTAAGGTTCCTAAAAACCAAAAGAAGAAGAAAAATGTCTCCCCTACTGAGCCTTCTACCTCAGATTCAGGTAAGGCTCAGGTGTCTAATGAAGAATCAATTTTGTTGAGGTTAGAGAGTCAATTTCAATTATTGGCTAGACAAGTGCAAAGCTGCAATGCACGTTTAAAAAATGTTGAAACCACTCCTCTTCAACCTAAACAAAATGCAAAACCTTTTTCCAAACAAATCAAGCAAAACTCTGAAAAGAAAAAGGTTAAAACCCCCCATCAAACCAACTGTTTTTGTGTCATCTGAGATCATGATTGAGATCCCCTTCGATCCTTCAGTTCCTTCTGAACCAAAGAAATCTGAGACTACTAAGGGAGAGTCTAGTGAACCCATCAAGAGATGGGTTCCCAAAAAGAACTAATCTTTGTGTTTGTGCAGGGAGACCGAAAGAAGAATATATGGTATCTTGACAGCGTTGCTGGCAGAACCATGGCTGGTTATCAAACCCTGCTGGAGGAATATAGGGTGCAAGAGGGGCCCTCAATAACTTTTGGTAATGATGAAAATGGAAAAACTGAGGGATATGGTGTGGTGAATAATGGACAGGTCAAATTCACACGTGTTGCATATGTGAATGGTTTGAAATATAACCTGATCAGTGTCAGTCAACTGTGTGATGATGGCTTCAAGGTATTATTTGATATTTCACAAGGCACCATATTCAACAGAGATGGAAAGGTAGTATTGATTGCACCAAGAAAAGAAAACATTTATATCATTGATATGAATAGTTCACCCACTGAACAATGTTTCTACACAAAGGCAGATGAAGACGCAAACTGGTTGTGGCACAAGAGATTATCCCATCTGAACTTCAAGAATATTAATAAGTTGTCAAGAAAACAACTTGTTGATGGGATACCCTCAATGTCTTTCAATAAAGACAAGCCATGTCCAGGTTGTGAAATGGGTAAGCAGAAAAGAGCTTCATTCAAGACAAAGCAAATTTTTAGTATAACTGAACCTCTTCACATGCTTCACATGGACCTCTTTGGACCAGTGAATGTTCAGACAAGAGCAGGAAAGAAGTATACCCTTGTTGTTGTTGATGAATATTCAAGATATTGCTGGGTAATTTTCCTCAGATCCAAGAGTGAAGTTGCTGCTGAAATCATTGCTCTCATCAAACAAATTGAACTCAAGTATAAGCGAAAAGTTTGTCAGCTCAGAAGTGACAATGGCACTGAATTCAGAAATGCCACTCTAGAGTCCTTCTGTACTGAAACTGGCATATCTCAGAACTTCTCTTCAGCCCACACACCAGAGCAGAATGGTGTAGTAGAAAGAAAGAATCGTACGCTGATTGAAGCTGCTAGAAGTATGCTAAATGAATCTGGTCTTCCAAAAAATTTCTGGGCTGAAGCTGTTGCAACTGCTTGCTACACTCAGAACAGATCTGTCTATGTCAAAAGACACAAGAAGACAGCCTATGAAGTACTCAGAAATAGAAAGCCTAATATTGGATATTTCCATGTATTTGGATGTCCAGTATACATTCTGAATGATTCCAGTCAGCTTGGAAAATTTGATGCAAAAGCTGATGAAGGGTATTTCCTAGGATATTCAACAAATCGCAAAGCCTTTAGAGTCTATAACAAGAGACTTGAAAAGGTTGATGAGTCAATTCATGTTACCTTTGATGAGTCTAATTCTGCAATCTTTAAGAATTCAACTCCTGTACCACCCTTAGAAAGTCCAATAAGTTTTGGTGATTCTGATCCTATTGTCCAATCTGATCAGTCACCTGAACCTGCTTCTGAACATCTCAGTTCAGAACCAATAATAAACAAGTCAAGCAACATTCCATTTTATCCTTCAGTCAGTTTTAAACTACCTTCTGAACTGACTATTGGATCAGATGTACATGCTGTTTCACCTCAGATATCAGTTTCCATTAAATTACCCCAATCTGAACAGTTTCATGATGCAAATCACGATCTGCAGGAGGAAGATGATGAGACTGAAGTAGTCTTTTCTGAAGCACCTCCTGAAGTAAATCAGAGGAGTTCTTGCACTGATATCATTATTCATCCTGGTCATTACACTAAGTGGACAAGAGCACATCCAATCGAGCAAATCATTGGAGATTCCACTAGTGGGGTTCAGACCAGAAGAGCCACAAACGATCAATGCTTAAATGTCAGCTTCTTATCACTGATAGAACCGAAGAAGATTGACGAGGCTATGAAAGATCCTAGCTGGATTGAAGCCATGCAAGATGAGCTTAATCAGTTTAAAAGGAACGATGTTTGGGAACTTATTCCTTGTCCCAGTGATCTAAAGAAAGAACCAATTGGGACAAGATGGGTCTTCAGAAACAAGATGGATGAAGATGGTCATGTGATTCGAAACAAGGCAAGACTTGTTGCAAAGGGTTACTCACAAGAAGAAGGAGTAGACTTTGATGAAACTTTTGCACCAGTTGCTAGACTAGAAGCTATCAAAATTTTCTTAGCTTTTGCAGCTCATCATGAGTTCAAAGTCTATCAGATGGATGTTAAAAGTGCATTTTTGAATGGTGAATTGGAAGAAGTTGTGTATGTTTATCAGCGACCAGGGTTCATCAATGAAGAAAAACCTCACTGGGTGTACAGACTAAACAAAGCATTATATGGTCTGAGACAAGCACCTAGAGCCTGGTATGATACTCTTACTAAACATCTTCTGAAACAAGGTTTTAAAAGGGGTGCAATCGATAACATTTTATTCATATTGCATGATAAAAGTGATATCTTACTTGTACAAATTTATGTCGATGATATTGTGTTTGGGTCTACAAATAACAAAATCTGTGAACAGTTTTCTGAAATAATGTCATCTGAGTATGAAATGAGTATGATGGGTGAACTGACATATTTTCTGGGTCTTCAAGTGAAACAAACCAGTGATGGTATTTTTATAAATCAAGAAAAATATGTCAGAGATTTATTAAAGAAATATCAATTTGATTCAGTCTCATCAAAAGATACTCATATTTCTGCACCTTTAACTTTGGACTCAGATCCCAATGGAAAACAAGTGGATCCCACAAAATATCGTGGTATGGTGGGATCCCTCATGTACTTAACTGCTAGTAGACCTGACATAATGTTTGCAACATGCCTTTGTGCAAGATTTCAGTCTGATCCCAGAGAAGCACACACAAATGCTGTAAAAAGAATTTTCAGATACCTTAAAGGTGTCCCCAGACTTGGTCTTTGGTATCCCAAAGGCTCAAGTCTAGATCTAATGGGTTATTCAGATTCTGATCATGCAGGTTGTAAAATAGATAGGAAAAGTACCACAGGTGGTTGTCATTTCCTAGGTGGCAAATTGGTTAGTTGGACAAGCAAGAAGCAGACTGCAGTGTCACTCTCCACAGGTGAAGCTGAATACATTTCTGCAGCCAGTTGCTGCGCTCAGATTTTGTGGATGAAGAACCAACTAACTGATTATGGTGTTAAGTATACAAAGACTCCAATATTTTGTGATAACACCAGTGCCATTGCCATCTCTCACAATCCTGTCATGCACTCCAAAACCAAGCATATCGACCTCAGGTATCATTTTATTAGAGATCACATTATTAAAGGTGATATTGAACTTCATTTCATTCCCACTGACAAACAACTCGCTGATGTTTTTACAAAACCATTGGATGTCAAAACATTTAAACATCTCATCAGTGAGTTAGGTATGCTAAATCCTGCATAGCATCACCTCAGGGGGAAGTGTCAAATATTTTATGTTAAAAGAATTTTCAGATACCTTAAAGGTGTCCCCAGACTTGGTCTTTGGTATCCCAAAGGCTCAAGTCTAGATCTAATGGGTTATTCAGATTCTGATCATGCAGGTTGTAAAATAGATAGGAAAAGTACCACAGGTGGTTGTCATTTCCTAGGTGGCAAATTGGTTAGTTGGACAAGCAAGAAGCAGACTGCAGTGTCACTCTCCACAGGTGAAGCTGAATACATTTCTGCAGCCAGTTGCTGCGCTCAGATTTTGTGGATGAAGAACCAACTAACTGATTATGGTGTTAAGTATACAAAGACTCCAATATTTTGTGATAACACCAGTGCCATTGCCATCTCTCACAATCCTGTCATGCACTCCAAAACCAAGCATATCGACCTCAGGTATCATTTTATTAGAGATCACATTATTAAAGGTGATATTGAACTTCATTTCATTCCCACTGACAAACAACTCGCTGATGTTTTTACAAAACCTTGGATGTCAAAACATTTAAACATCTCATCAGTGAGTTAGGTATGCTAAATCCTGCATAGCATCACCTCAGGGGGAAGTGTCAAATATTTTATGTTTAAAAGAATTTTTCTCTAAGGGGGAACTTTGCTTTCAGAAAAATATTTTGACTGAAATGCTTCAGAATTTCTGAAATGATTTCAGAATAAGTGTGAAAACTGAGATGGTTCAGATTCCTTAAATCTGATCATGCTCAGATTTAAATAAGTTATTTCTGAAATAAGTTAGTCCTTTATAATGTCTTTTAGATACTTGGTCGTTGTGTGAACACGTGACAGTTACTGTATAACGTTTGAATAATGATGCTTTCTGCTGACGTGTCACACAAGTTGCGCCGTAAATGAAAAGTAATGATCACTTTTTCTTTAAAGTGTTGAAAAGTTTTGTGAAAATGTGGGGTCATAACCGTCGTTGCATTAAATGCGGATGTATACCCAAAATTATTTTCGGACTTCAAACCCGATCAAAATTGATTTCATTAAAATAATATTTTTTTTGTGGGTTTGAATTTCAAAAACAATTTTATTTTATTTATTTTGGAAAAACCCTTTGTATTCCATCATAAATATAAATACCTTTTCAAAAACAATTCCTTCATTTACTTCTCTTTACATTTACTCCCAATCATCATTCTTTCTCATTTTCTCATTCCTTCATAATTTCAAAACCCTAAATTCATCTTCCATATTCAGTTTTCCCTTGTAGAAACAATGGCTAAACCTGCTTCTCAAGCCAAATCACTAATAGCTTTCAAATACAAACCATCAAAAGTAGTCAAGGCCAGTGCACAATGGCCAAAAGGGTTCGATCCATTGACCCTTAGGTTCAATATGAACAATTTCGTGGCCGCACTGAATCCCAAAGGCAAAACCTTAATGAGGAGGATTAATAAATTTCTTGAACGATCCCCTCTCCATTATGCCTTGATTGCAGATCCTCAAGTATTGTATCATAGATACTTACTTGAATTCTGGTATACTGCCACTTTAAGCAAGGATGAAAAATCCATTGCTTTTTCTTTGAAAGAAGGCACAAAGCAGTATATCCTTTCACTTGATGGGTTTCGGGAGGCCCTTCATCTAAACTACCTTCCTTCTCCTTCAGCCTGTGCAAAAAGGCTTAAGGGAGTTAATTTCAGGGAGGTACTGCACGCCATGGGTCATGATGACATGGTCGATGCTGAGCACAATCTGAGAACATCTGGACATATCTTCCTGTCTGGATTTAGAAACTGTTGGAGATATTTTTGGACTCAGATTGTGGAGTGCCTAGGAGGAAACTGGGGTGGACTGGACCAGATTTCATTGACACAAGTAGAAATCGGGTACTATTTATGGCATGGGATTGAGGTGGACTTCGCTGAGATTCTCTTCTCTCAGTTGGTGACAAAGTTAAAAGGCAAGAGAAGTCCACATATCTCATTTCCCAGATTTCTGAGCATTTGCTTCATGAACATGCTTGGAGATGCGTATCACATGGAGGGACTTGAGTCTTCAGCAACAGAGTTCTGTAGGGATCTATCAAAGCTATCCACTTCAAACCCAGAACCAGAACTTTCTGCTGCAATGATTCAGGTAATAAATAAAACTGAAACAGCACGACCGGCTGGCTCAGAAAGGTCACCGAGCGGGTCGCAAAAGAATGCGAGACCCATTGGTGCACCTGGTGGTCAAATGTTGAAGTTGTTTAAAACCCCAGCAACTTTCATCTACCCAACCACCAATTCCCTCCTCCACTGACCAACCTGAGGATCTCCCAAAAGATCCCTCAGGATCTCCAAAGGGCTTATTAAAATGTCGTAAATATAAGCAGTCCTCACTGCCCAAGGACATTAGTACCGAAGCAAACCCCTTTGGATCTTCCCAACAAGAACCAGAGGAATCGAGTCCAAAGGGAAACCCATAAGCAGCCATCTCCAAAACTTCTTTAGGAGGAGATGGTGAAGATAATACAAGTGTGCCAGCCCAGCACACATTAGAGTCCGTGTCTACACGTGCACCCCCTGAAACTTCACATATCTTACACTCTTCTGATGCACGAATTGATGAAGTCTTTGGTGTGACACCACCTGAGACTGAGATTCCAGACTCTACGGCCGATGAAGTGACTCTTGATGATGGTACGAGAGTCATTAAGGCAACCCCCGTGTCTACTGTCTCTGGCGATGAAGCTTTGGCTGAGCCAACCCATAAATCTGGTGACGATGCATCTGCAGCAGCAGTTGTTGAACCAGAAGCTGGTTCAGGTACCAGTGATCTGAACCAGGGCATATCTGATCAGACTGCAGTTTTAACTGACCTCTAGGATGAAGATGAGCTAACTCAAAGGAATCTTGATTCCTTTGATGACTTTGAGTTTGATGAGGGCTTACTGGAGGAGAATCAGTCTTCTGATTTTGAGCCAACCTTCAGCCTCACAAACGTTCCTCCTCCCCCAGAAATCCAAAATATACTTGTTCAACAACCATATCGCCAACCACCAACTTCTCATGAACATCCATATTTTCCACCAGGCTCAACTCCTGCCTATGTTTCTTCACCAAAATTTCAACCACAATTACAACACCTTCACCCCCAAATTCACAATGTTCCAAGGCCAAGGAATTTTGATGAGCCAGAGCAAAAGGAGATGGACTCTGAAACTGAATCTGAGGGTCCATCTGAAGCTCAATTGGAAAAGACTCTGGCTGGCCTTAGAACTCTTCCCTTTATTGCTTCTGCTTCTACACAACCACCTCCTACTTTGAGTGTGTAATCCAAAGACCCCCACTCGATTTTTTTTTAAAATTGAAGTGTATCGATTTGATGGGCTTTTCCCACAACTGTTCTGGACTTGACTTAGATCTCCCCCACCATTTTGCAAGAAGAGCCAAGTTCATTTATCTTATCCCACCGACTCCCAACCACACAAAACGTTTGGAAGCGACAACCTTTTCCCAGTTTACCTATCTAATCTTGTTCCCGAAACCACAATTCCCTAAAGAAATCTTATGCGAATACCTTCTAATGTCTTAAGAACCAAACCCGGGTCCTTGTTTAATGATAGGTAGAATTTTTAAATAGAAATTTAAATTTATATAGAAAAAATAAACAGCTATAAAAACAAGGGCCATCTTAAACAATATTTACAACCTTTTACACCAAAAAAAGTAAGATTTAATCAGTTCATAAGAGTACCTGATCTCAAATTCTTCATAGCAAGAATGCTTGCATAGAAGTGGGCTTCATGCATGAGGCAAGGCAAAAACAGAATACATCTAGCAACATAAAAAATTTATGCACATAAAATAATGGCTTGAGATTTATGGCAAACTACATTAAAAAAACGGACATGAAGCAGCGACCGGACAATATCGAAGCTCAAACATGATAGTAAAAAAGGTGATTAAGTTCTTGAGCATTGGTATTTATAAGTAGCTTTAAGTAACCTTTGACTTACATTATTAATTAATCCATGCTACACAATACCATCTTTGAAAAGAAAATTTTGAGTATGAAAATCTGAAGGCAAAAAGATGTTAAAGAAAGGGAAAAACAACTTGCCAGAAACAATTTGAGCATGCCCGGAGATAGCCTTTCTGATCTCACCCGTATTCCAATCGAACCGCCGAATCGGAGACTAATCCAAATATTCTTTCCCTAGCAATTGGAAAGATACATGTTCAACAAAACATACATAAGTACTAAAACCCAATTTTAGTTTTATGACTAAAATAAAAGAACATAGAAACTTGAAAAAATCTCCAAGATTCCTAGGTCCTAAAATAAGATTAAGTTCAAGGGGAAACTTGTTGAGAGCGCCTCAACATACCATCACAACACAATTATAAACAAAAACACCCGAAGGCTTTCGAGCAAGCAAGTTCCAATGAGGCGGGTTTTCTACATGTATCCAATAATTCATGGAGAAAAAAGATTAAGCTCATGAAGAAGCCTCTTCAAAGCGCCTCAACATCCCATCACATCACAATTATAAACAAGACCTCAAGAGAAGGCTTTATAGCAACCAAGTTCCATTGAAGTCGGGTTTTCATCAGGTATCCAAGAATTCAACTCTATCATACCTTTATAAGAAACCCCCGGTCCACCAATAACAATAAGTTGATCACTACAAGCACGAAAAGCAAGTCCCCTTCCATTCAGATCGAGAGCTTGCTCTTCCTGGCAACATGCCGACTCTGACCCAAATATTCTGATTTTTAGTATTTTTTTTTAAACATCCTGTTCTTCATAATAGGTTGCATATAATTCATTATTCACAACGGCTACTAAATGGGGTGCATATTATCTCTGTCTAGGTACCGGTTTCTAAACCATAAACTTCCCCACGTGTTAACTCTTTGTTGTTTTCTTCACCTATTTCGCCGATAACGTATAATTTCAAATCTATAAATACCCATGAACACAATTTATTATGAACACAAATTCCAGTTTCTGAATTAAGAAATTCAGTCGAGCTCAAGAATGTATTTCAAACATAAGAATAATATATTTATGATGAAAAATTATAACAAAAAATTATAACCAAAAATACATAATTTCAAACGCATAGACGCATAAAGACTATCTCACTATTCTATAAATTACCTTTTTTTCCTTTCATACAACCATTATTTGGGACATAACATCAAACACCTAGTGAGCAATCACCCGTCACTCATCCTTCTTACGAGCAACAAACCAAATAAAAAGAAAAGAAATTTCATTGTTAGTAAATAAACTGTTTCGAGCCCAAAACACTAAAACACTGTAAACCATCTCATTAAAAATCTGGACATCAAAAGCCTAATCTGTATGGTGATATTATCATTATCATCATCAAGTATAAAGTATGGAATATTTATACTTGAATAACCCAATAATAAGAGAATGAATTTACTCATATTAGCAACAACAACAAAAAAGCCAGTGTAAAGTTCTAACATCTAGATCTATTACAAAAATAGATATTGAATAGTAATGATAATAATCATCGTAATAATAAAAATCCTAAAATTGAAAATTATAAAAACCCTTGATTGAAATTGGAAGGAAGCATACATGTTATTGTTGAAAGAAAGAGTAAAGTCAGTTGAAAGAAGAACCATACGTTGCAAAAAGTTTTGGTGGGGTATCTTTGGAAAGACATGGATTAGTTGTCACGTGGCAAAATTTTGAAGTAATTTTTTTTTGGGATCCTGTTTATTAGGAAAAAAGATTATGTCATATCTATATACATTAAGTCATATGAACTTACAACAAATCATCAGATTCACCTTATAATGTCAAAAGGTTCAATCACTAATAAAAGTGAGACCGGCCATTTCTATTTGTTAAAAAAAAAAGTTCATATGAGTTTACAATTGGTAATAGGTGACAAGTTCTAGATATTTTTCGTTGATGGAGATCCCGTCCCGTCTATATTAAGACCGCAAAACCTAACAAATAACAAAGTCCTGGTATTTTTTATTTTTATTTTTTTGTCAAAAACAAAAGAAAAAGAATATACCTTTTTGAATGTTACATGTCCAGAATAAATATCGGGTATGTAGACGGTAGATATATGTGCGTTTTACCCGAAATTCTTCACAAGCTTTTTACCAAATTTCCAGCAACCCGTGACTTGTTCTCCTATAAATATATTCTCTTATAAATAAATTCTACTCTTTTTGTTAGATTGCACATGCTTGAACCTAGGGATGAGCGTGGGACTGGTACCGTCCCGTACCGGTCCCGGTACCGACGGTACCGATCCCGAATTTCATGAAAATATGGTACCGATCCCGGTCCCATATGAAATGGTACCGGTACCGGTACCGAACGGGACGGGATCGGGATATCGGTACCAAATCCCGACAAGTCCCATTTATTTTTATAACATTTTCATTATTATTTTTTTCAAAAAAAAACACCACTAATAACAATTTAAAATGCTAATAGCTCCAATAACTGATGTCATTTTATTTGATAAAAAGTGTATTTTTATAGTTTTAACATTTTCTTATATTACTCTGCAACGACATATGTGAAATATATAGGACAACGAAAGTAAAAAAAGTAAATCAAGTATATTTTAGATATACGTAAGAGTTTAAACGTGCCTTTACACTTACCGAGGTTACGTACAAAGAAGATACAAATCGTCAAATTGACATATATGTGTTTAGTAAACTCGCATACAAAGAGCGACCCAACACTGTTGGTTCATAACATAAATCTATTGTGACATTACTACATTAGTGAGCTATAAAATACAAATATATAGTGACTATTTAGCACTTTTATATAAAAAACCAGCATTACAACAGTCAACAGCTGCTAGCCTGCTACTTTCTTCATAATGCAACTATAGTAGTATAGTAGCCTAGTGGGTTTAAGCAATTGGGCTTGAGATAAACTGACCTGGGCTTTGAATATGGAGCATGACTGATTCATATGGGACTAAACGGGACTATTTCGGGATATCGGGATTTTCCCGGTACCAATCCCGTTTGGTACCGATCCCACAAACTAATAAAAATGGGTACCGGTACCGATCCCGCTTGGGACTCGGTACCACTTCCCGATACCAGGATCGGGACGGTACCGGGACGGGATCGGGATTTGGGATTTTCTGCCCATCCCTACTTGAACCGACCAACAACACTTTTACTAATTGCAAATTCACATATCTAATCCTTACAAGAATCAGGTACAAAGATAAGATGATACATGTATGTCGGTTATATTAAGGACAGGTGAGCAAGTTTGGGTTGCCGGTTTTCAACTTTATCCGTCGACAAATTAGAAGCTAATGCATAAGGGTATAAGTTTGAAACTGCAAGACACATGTAAACATAAACTTATTACGATTAAGAATTTCCCAAGTTGAATTCAAGACCAAATGGTACTGTATATATTTTGTGTAGAGAACACAAATTATTAAATAAAAATAAATAACCTACAATAGATAACTTATTTCTTTGGATATACTCATACTAGTCTTCAGGTCCATCCAATGAACGTGTAGTTTCAAAATATATGTCTAATAGATTTCGTTTTAGTATGCCCAATGGAAAGTGTTAATGTGGGTTACTATTCAAGGCTCTTGTTCGAGTCACATTCATGGTATATGCATTTGGGTGGTTATTTAGGTTTCCATTCGAGCAACTATATATACGGGATGTTGTTCAAGTTGCACTTCAGATGGAAGGCATAGATAATGATCGAGGGCACACATGAAGTAATAACATTTCACACTGAAGAATATAATATAGTGTAGGGACTAATATTGTAAATAAAGAAAGAATAAGGAGTTATGAGTTAAATATTGTTAGATAGGTTGTTAGTGGCGGTTAACAAAATTAGTTAGTATATAAGTCTGTAAATACATATTGCTTGTAATAGAAATACATACAATATTCATTTTCTTAATAAAAATCTTTTCCTCATTTCTTGATTCTTCATGGTATCAGAGAAAAACGATCTTAAAACCCTAATTATGTTGTTTTTCTTCATTCAACTTTCCGATTAATCGGAATCTTTACTCATCTCTTGATTCGGATTGTTTTCCGATCAAATTTCTGTAAAGAATAGAATTTGAGCTTATGTGTGTGTAAGTGTGTGTAACAATGGTGGTTTTAAGAGAGAGAAAGTGTGTTTGGCAGGAAGATTAGTTTGCATAAAATGAGGTGAAAGGTTACATAATACAAGAGTTTTTTTTTCTCATAAATGACTTATGAGAGGGGTATTTATACTAATCACTAACTTAACACTAATACCCCTTCCAATACTAGAATTTACAATTAAACACCATATTTATATTTCTAACAATCTCTCCCTTGGTGTTGAATTGTAAATGTTGCATCGTCTTCGGTCTTTAAATAAACATGATGAGCCCATTTGTTGAAAATCTTCAATGTTGATTGGACTTTGAAGCTTTCTCATTGTCTTCAATGTCTTGTATCAACCTTGATTTTGAATCTTCTCAACAAACAAATATATTTGACGATGACTTATTAAATCTTGATCTTCTCTTGCAACTTTGAATACTTTGGAACCATCTTTGAAATCTTTGTAGCTTTTGAGCTTTCACAACTTGAACTTTTGAATGTTGATTTCAACTTGATGTTGCTTTGAGAAGTAACTTGAACTTTGAGTAGCATGCGGAAGCTTGGTTTTGACTTTGAATTCCTTGAATTCTTTTGGTATTGCGGAAGCTTGATTTAACTTTGAATTCTTTTGGCTTTGCGGAAGCTTGGTTTTGACTATGAAATCTCTTGGCATTTCAGAAGCTTGGTTTTGAAATGCGGAAATTTGATTTTGTCTTTAAAACTTCAATTCTTGGTCTAACTTGTCTCTGAATCAATAAACATCTTGGAGCACTTGATTCTTTGATCAATAAATATTTGCTCCCTCTCAATCAAACAACTATCTCGGAGCAAATTATTCAATACCAAATCTTTAATCTCTTGCTCCCCCTCGAACAAACAATCATTTCGGAGCATATTTAACGACTCATGAGTTTACTCTTGCTCCCCCTCATCTTTGGATCTTAACAATCCAAGTATCTATCAAAAGAACAATCTTCATTCAATCTCAAACTTTTCTAATCATCAAACAAATGGTCAATTACTCAATAAATCTTTCAAATATCGACCATGTACATCATCTTGAATATACTCGATCTCGAATCAATCCTTTAACTTTCTGAAAACAATCTTACAACTTTCAAGATATCACGTTAATTATTCACTCTCTTCACCTAAACTAACAATCCTTTGAACATCCAAACACAACAATCATCCTCGAACAAATTCTACCAATCAAATTCTACCTATATCCTTGAACTCTATCTATCAATCATATAATCATTTCTCCCCCTTATGATGAATATGTGAAACGTGTTCATCATACAATAATGATTGATAGCATAAACGGTAGATCACAACAAACAATATTCAACCAAATTAACCCAACCCAATTCCCAATTCCAAATGAACCTATTGGTGAACTAGAATGTAAGGTTGCGTTTTTTGGAAAAAGAATTTATAATGGTGTTTGTGTTCTTTGTGTTTGTGTGAAGAGAAATGAAAACCGGATAAAAATGATCCGTTAACACAACCAAAAATCAAAAAGATTAATGGTGTGGCCTAAAAATACGATTACTATTTTTAGGACTTCCTATTATCATCGAGAAATGCACAAAGCTTATCTCTAAATGGTTCGGTCTATGGCTTTTCAACCGATAGATTGCTTTAAAGAATGTAATTCATGGTCAGTGTCACAAAGACGTTCAATAACCATGTCTTACTATCCTCAAAGACTTTTGGGAAAATAAATCCGAGGTCACATAGACTTCTCGTTTACTCAACAAATTCATAAAATGAAAATGTGAGACCTACGTTCAACGTTGGAAAAGATGTTAGCATTGGTAGGATTTCCATTCGATCATCGTGGAATATCAAAAATATGATATCACTACGAATGTTCCGGCAATATCACAAAGATATGCGATGTCACAAAGACATATAAAGACTCTATATGTCCTAGTCAAATGAAAGAATATTTCAAGTACGCTCTAGACTCAATAGTGATCAAATGAAGTCGGGGACCAGAGCAGAGTGTCTCCCTTTTTCAATATCAACGTCTTCCAAATGAAGAGTCGATAGAAATGTGAAAATCTCCGTGAGAATAAAACAAGTATTTGTTAAGAAACACTTGAGTGGTTAGGTAAAGATGTGCATTGCTTCACTGGGTCCATGAAGTCTTCTTCAATATCGAGAAATCAACAAATGAAATCCGATAGAAACGTGTTGACCCGGCTTTTTGAGAATTTTGGGGAGGGCTTTCATTTCTTTTAGCCCTTTCTCACATCATTTCACCGTAACCTCTCACTTTTCGACTACTCCCTCATGTCCTATTTGCACAAACAACATCACACTCAAAAACCCTTACAATCTAAGATTGAGAATATAACTCCGGGGTTAGATCTCATCGGCGATGACAAGATCATGGAGTATGAATGAGTGGCCTAAACTCTCATGTGCAAATCTAACACCGAACTTCTTTGAATATGATCGAAAATGGTTTGAAAATCTTCCAAAGTGTTTTAAAAATGGAAAATGAGTTTAAACACTTGGAAGTTTTGGATTTATAAACAAACTCCCCCTAAATATATTCATGATATAAACAAAGTTTTTGCATATAAAGGGTGAGTAAAAGGTTTAAAAGTTGCTCACAAACATTAAAAATGAGACAACAAAGGCAGTACACAAAGGCGTTCGATGCCTTGCATCTCATCCAAAACATTGTGAGAAACTCAAAGACAAAGTAAATAAACAAAAAGATGAAAAGAGAAAATCTTTTTGGATTTTTTAAAAATAAGAAAAAGAAAATCTTTTTGGATTTTTCTAAAAATGAAGAAATTACAAAAACGGTTTTAGCACGGGTTATACACTGATGTGTGCATAAGCCACTATTCATCAAATCACTTGGAAATCACTTTTGAAACCCATTTGTTATTGGGTCCAATGGTTTTTGAATTCTTGAAAGTCCAAATGTAAGTCTCATCGATTTGATGAATAGATGTTGCATTCCACGGTGAACTAAAACCCGGTGGTTTAGTTGAAAAGAGTTTTCGTGGAAGCAATGGTGAAAAATCATTCTTTTTCTTAGAAAGAGAAGCAATCTTTTGAGATTGATTTGAAAAATGATTTTTCGGAACAAAATCATTCACTTTTTGCACAACAGTTTTCACAGGTTTTGGTGCAGGATCAAAAAGCTCTGAAAATGAATATTTGAATGATTTTGACTCAGTTGACTTATCTTTTGAAATTGGTTTCCATTTTGATTTAGTCAACTGAGATTTTGCTTGTGAAATATGTCCAGAATTATCCTCAAATGATAGAAAAGACACAAAAGTAGTTGTTCCATCAAAAATAGGTTTCTTAGAGTACTTCTTACCCTTTTGCAAGGAGTAATTAGTAAACTGAGACACCTTTCTTTCAAAAGGTTTTGAAGATTTACCCGTGTAAACCCTCTTTGGAACATCAACTTTAGGTTTTGATGAAATAGATTTTGAAAAACTTTTGGACATCTCATTCTTGTCACAAACACACTCAAGATCAGTCTGAGTTGAGGTCTCAACGGTCTTAACAACATTACATTCACTTGTTACAGAAGAATCCACAACTTCACATACAGGACAATCAGGTTCAGTGCAACCTTCAACAACTTCTTTAGGTAGGTCAAGAGAGACAGAACAATGATTTTGACGCTGAAAAGATTTGGTTTGTGTTTGCAATTCAATCTCAAGGTCGGAAATTTTCTTTGTCAAAGATGTTTCGTTTGACTGAAGTTGCAAACACTTGTCTTCAAGACACTTGATTTGAGCACAAAACTTTGTTCTTCCTTCTTCAACTTTGCTCTCAAAAATGGTGGACTTGTTTCGCAACTCATGGTTAAGCTCAGAAATCTTTTGTTGCAAAACAAGTTCTTTTGATTGATTGTCCAAAACAATTTTATTTAGCTTTTTGGAAGAATTGTCCAACTCATTTGTGAATTTGAAAAACTTGGATTGCAAATGATAATTTTCTTTTTGAAGACTTTTCATGTTGGACAAAATAAGATCATTTGCAGATTTGAGTTCTTTGTTCTCTGACATGAGTTGGTCAATTTCAAGTTGAAGATTTTTGTTTTGTTACCATGAGTTTTTGACTCATCTCATACATGTATCGTTTTTCTTGAAAACGAATGACAGCACATGGAACATGTTTGTTGTTGAAAATCTTGGGATGTAAATTACATGTACAACGACCATTTTTATGATCCCAAATTTCATCCCCTGTGGGTTCTTGAATGAACATAGTCGTCAGTTTATCTGGCACATTGAACTTTATTGACTCAAAATTTTCTGAAGTCTGGTACGAAGAAATAATCGATTTCAAGTCTTTAATGTCAGACACACAAAACACACACGTTCCTCACAAAGAGCTTTGAATCTCTTGGACACATCCTCAAACTCTTGATACACTCGAACAACACAAGCATGATTATTTCCTTGAAAACATGAACACTTTTGACTATTATGAAAATTATATAAACCAAAGCTTGGTTCAAATTTGATTGGTATGGTTGACATTTTGACTGAAAAACTTGATGATTAGCCCAATGAAAGAACAATTCAAGACAAGAATAAAAAAAATTTAGCCCAAATGACACTTAAATCCAAAACAAACTTTTAGTTCAAATGAAATTAGTCCAACAAGATAAAATCTCTGCAAATAGTACAAGTACGAATAACCCTAGCCAACAATCTCTGCAATCACTAGTAAACACTAAACGACAAAATAGTCGGTTACTGTTCTTCTTCTTCGTTCAGCCAAACCCTCAAATGCAGAGAATACTGTAAATCTTCAATTTCTCCTTCATTTTTGCGAATTAAAGCTCGAAATTTATATCAAAATGATCAGAAAAACGATGCGCACAAATCCTTGAACAAATTAGATGTTAATTTCAACTAGAATTCAAACCCACTCGAACATGCGATTTGCCGAGCTCGAGCAAAAACAACTCAAATGATGAAATTAACTTCTAAAATCGATAACGAAGGATGATATACTGATTATAAATCGATCGGTAAACAAAATTCGAACAAAAATACACTTAATTTGCAGAAATCACTCAAACAGTGATCTCGGCAAATGAACCTTTCAGAAAATAAGCCAAATTCTGAAATTAAGCACAAATTAAGCTTGTATTAAGCTTATGGATCATTCAGCAACTCTGATTGTGCTCTGATACCAATTGTAAAGAATAGAATTTGAGCTTATGTGTGTGTAAGTGTGTGTAACAATGGTGGTTTTAAGAGAGAGAAAGTAGAGAGAGAAAGTGTGTTTGGCAGGAAGATTAGTTTGCATAAAATGAGGTGAAAGGTTACATAATACAAGAGTTTTTTTTTCTTCATAAATGACTTATGAGAGGGGTATTTATACTAATCACTAACTTAACACTAATACCCCTTCCAATACTAGAATTTACAATTAAACACCATATTTATATTTCTAACAATTTCCATTCAATTTCTTATTGAATTGTTAAAATTAGGGTTTCAAATCTTGAATCGGTTTAATGGCGATTCTGAATAATCCTGATCCAAATCCTCTTCAAACTACAACTAATTCTTCAAATTCTATCAATGATCCATTGAGTTTGACTAACTCGGATCATCCTGGCATGGTGTTGACTAATACGCCTTTTAATGGCGGAATTTTTTGGCAGGAAGATTAGTTTGCATAAAATGAGGTGAAAGGTTACATAATACAAGAGTTTTTTTTTCTTCATAAATGACTTATGAGAGGGGTATTTATACTAATCACTAACTTAACACTAATACCCCTTCCAATACTAGAATTTACAATTAAACACCATATTTATATTTCTAACAATTTCCATTCAATTTCTTATTGAATTGTTAAAATTAGGGTTTATCGATGGTACTTGTGTTAAACCAACAGATGCTGGTTCAGTTGATATGCAGAGGTGGATTCGTTGTGATTTCATGGTGATTTGTTGGATATTGAATTCCATGGCTCCTGAGTTATCTGAAGTTTTCATGTATACTCAATCTGCTGCTGAACTATGGAAAGAGATAACAGAAAGGTATGGCCAAAGCAATGGACCATTAATTTTTCAGATAGAAAGAGAGCTAAGTAAGATTTCTCAAGGTAATCTCTCAACTGCTTCTTATTTTAACAAACTCAAGAGATGTTGGGAAGAATTGAGCAATTTGAATAGTGTGCCTACTTGTACTTGTGGTAAAATGGCTGAGTGTACCTGTGATCTTGTTAAGAAGATAGTTGAAATGGAGAATAAGTCCAGATTAATGCAATTCTTGATGAAACTCAATGATGATTATGAGACTGTTAGGAGTCAAATCTTATCCATGGATACTCTGCCCAGTGTAAACAAAGCTTATTACATTGTTCAGCAAGTAGAGAAACATAGGCAGATTACTAATCACCTTATTGATCAGACTGCCTTCTTTGCTAATAATAATGGCAAAAATAATTTTGGTGTGAAAAGGGATGTTAAGATTAGTAGATTTGATAATAGAGGAGATACTAAGCGTGTATGTACTTACTGCAAGCAAGAGGGTCATCTTTATGACCAATGTTTTGAGAGATTGGGTTATCCTGATTGGTACAAAGGAAAGAAAACAAAAAAGGAACCAGAATGGCTAATCAAGTTGGTTCAAATTTTGAAGAAATGGCTGGTGATTCTCCTTTTGATGCTCCTATGAATTACAATAATCATGGAGCTTCAAAGCAGCCCATGGATCAACAACAACTAGTAGCTGCAGTTTGTCAGGAAGTACTTAAAATGTTTAATGGCAAACTTCCAATGAATGACTGTTCTTTTCCAAATCCTGCAAATGTTGCAAGTTCTTCAAACCTTGCAAGTACTTCAGATAATGCAGGTATATATTCATTCTTTGCCTCTTGTCATGCTTCCATATCCAATCCAGTGGCATTTACTTTATTCAGTCATCCTGATTTTGATGTTGCCTTAGATTGGATAAGTGATTCAGGAACTACTGATCACATGTCACCTAATATCAAACTTTTCCATAATATTCAAACCTTGCCAAAACCTTTATTGGTTAAACTGCCAGATGGTTCTTTTAAACAAGTGACCATTATAGGATGTGTTACGTTAACTCCTCATGTAACTTTGACCAATGTGCTCTACATTCCTGAATTTCAAGTCAATCTTCTATCTGTTGGCTCTTTGGTTCAAACTAATAAATTGGTTGCCCAATTTTACCCTGATGACTTTGTGTTCCAGGACCCTTCTACTAATCAAGTGGTGGCACTTGGAAAAGGGTCTAACAGGTTGTATATCTGCAAGCCTACACCAAGTATGGATGCATTTAATGCCAGTGTTTCTGCTTTCTTTGAGTCTCATAAGTCTTTAGTTCCTTTTGCTTGTATGTGTAAAACTTCTTGTAGCAACTTTGTGATGCCTAAGAATAATGTTGATCTTGCTTTAGTTCATGCTAGACTTGGACACTCTTCTTTGTCTAAGCTAGCACATATTGATGTATGTAAACATCTTGATGCTACCAAATTTCATTGTGATACTTGTATGTTGTCTAAGAGTCATAGACTTCCTTTTCCTTCTAGTCATTCTGTTTCTGCAAATGTGTTTGAGCTTGTTCATATGGATCTTTGGGGTCCATATAAAATACCTTCTCTAAATGGAGCACATTATTTCTTTACAATAGTGGAAGACAAAAGCAGAGCTACTTGGATATATTTGGTTCATACCAAAGATCAAATATTATCCATTGTTTCCACTTTCCTGTCTTGTGTTGAAACTCATTTTCATGCCAAAATCAAGTTCATCAGGTCTGACAATGGCACTGAACTTGTCAAAAAAAACTGTCTTTCTTTGTTTAAAACAAAAGGCATCATTCATCAAAAATCCATGTCCTATATTCCTCAGCAGAATGGTGTTGTTGAGAGAAAACACAGACACCTATTGGACACTGCTAGAGCCATTAGAAATCATGCTAATTTACCCATTAAATTTTGGGGTGATTGTGTGCTTGCTGCCACTTATCTGATCAATAAAATGCCAATGCAGTCCCTTTCATGGAAGTCCCCTTATGAGATTTTACATGGCAAAACTCCTGTCTATGATAATCTTAGAGTTATAGGTTGTTTATGCTATGCAAATATTCCTAAAACTTTTAGAGATAAATTTGAAAACAGAGCTTGGAAACGTATTTTCATTGGCTATCCTTCTGCACAAAAGGGATATAAGTTGTACAATCTTGAGTCTCATGAAGTGTTGTATAGCAGAGATGTTGTTTTCAAGGAATCAATTTTTCCATATAAACCTTCTACTGTTATTTTAACACCATCGTCCTTCAATGAGTTTCCATCTTTTGAGACTAATGATCATCATGATCCTCCTGTTGTTCTTCCAACAAATTCTAACAACTCTCCTTCTATTACTTCAAATATTCCTGTTTCTACTGTTCCTTCTGCTCAACAGCCTTCTAATAACCTTAGAAGGTCTAATAGAAGCACTTCTGCTCCTAATTGGCTTCAGGATTTTGTTACAAGTATAACTAAAGCTGCCAATCATGTTATTACTTCAAAAACTGCATATCCTCTTTTCACTACTGAAAATACTCAGTCTATTCCTGAAGATCACTTGTCCTTTTTGGCTAATGTGATGGCTGTACATGAACCATCTTCATATTCTGAGGCATCCAAACATTCAAATTGGATTGAGGCCATGAATAATGAGCTAACTGTTCTTGAGAAAAATCATACTTAGGATCTCACTTCCCTGCCTGCAGGGCATAAGGCCATTACTTCCAAATGGGTTTATAAAGTGAAATACAAGGCCAATGGAGATGTGGAAAGGTTCAAGGCCAGATTAGTGGTGAGAGGTTTTGTCCAACAAGAGGGAGTGGATTATAAGCATACTTTTTCACCAGTGGCCAAATTAGCCACTGTGAGAGTTATCATAGCTTTAGCCACTGCCAAGGAATGGCCCTTACATCAATTGGACATAAACAATGCTTTTTTACATGGATATATTGAGGAGGAAATCTATATGCTTCCTCCTGATGGATACACAAAGGCTAAAGCTGGTGAAGTCTGCAAACTCAAAAGGTCTTTATATGGCCTTAAACAGGCTTCAAGACAATGGAACCAAGAATTTTCTAAATTTCTTATCTCCTTGGGGTTCATACAATCTAAACATGATTACTCTCTCTTTGTTAGAGCTGACAATGGGAAATTGTTGATTGCTCTAGTTTATGTAGATGATGTTTTGTTGACTGGCACAAATGAGGAAGATATCATTGCTACTAAATTAGCTCTTGATAGGAAGTTTACTATCAAGGACTTGGGTATTGCAAAGTACTTTTTGGGTATTGAAATTTGCAGAACCAACACAGGGACATATCTTAATCAAAGGAAATATATTGTTGATTTGTTACAAGATGCAGGGTTCACTGGTGCTAAACCTGCAAATACTCTCTTTCCTTCTCATTTGAAGTTAGGACATGGCCAGGGTAAACCTCTGTTTAATGCAGATTCTTATAGGAGATTGATAGGAAGATTATTGTATCTTACCATGACTCGACCTGATATTTCTTACCCAGTTCAACATCTTAGTCAGTTTGTTTCTGCACAACACAAGACCATATGGATGCTGCTAGACACTTACTTAGATATCTCAAAGGAACTGTTTGTGAAGGATTATTCTATCCTATCCAAACTGGTTTACAATTAACAGGTTTTTCTGATGCTGATTGGGCTTCTTGTGTTTTTACAAGAAGATCTTTAACTGGATTCTGCATATTTTTGGGACATTCACTTATTTCATGGAAAACTAAGAAACAACCAACAGTTTCTAGATCATCTACAGAAGCAGAATATCGTAGTATGGCTGCTACTACATGTGAATTACTTTGACTGAGTTTTCTTCTTAAGGATCTTCATGTTCCAGTCAAACTGCCTGTCATTCTTTTATGTGACAACAAGTCTGCTCAACTTATTGCTGCTAATCCATGCTTCCATGAACGTACCAAACATTTGGAAATTCATGTTCATTTCACCAGAGATAAAATTGAGGAGGGGTTTCTACAGACTGCTCATATTTCTTCCAATTTGCAGCTAGCAGACCTTATGACTAAACCGCTTTCTCAAGCCCAACATTCAATTCTTAGTGTCAAGTTGGGTCTTTCTACGCCTCCAACTTGAGGGGGGATGAAGAATATAATATAGTGTAGGGACTAATATTGTAAATAAAGAAAGAATAAGGAGTTATGAGTTAAATATTGTTAGATAGGTTGTTAGTGGCGGTTAACAAAATTAGTTAGTATATAAGTCTGTAAATACATATTGCTTGTAATAGAAATACATACAATATTCATTTTCTTAATAAAAATCTTTTCCTCATTTCTTGATTATTCACACACAAATTGGAACAAAATAAAGGACAATGGATCACCTAAATTAGCAATAAGTTACTATGGAGTGAGAACATTTGTATTGATTGATTTATGAGCTGACCAGGAACATGTTTTTAATCTCAAACTTATGTTGATGGTAGCAGTACAAAATATAAAATTAATTATTTAAACAATGAGAACATATCCATGATCATCCATTCAAATATTAGCATAAAGAAGTTGTTCAATTTAAAACACGAGTCCATCAAGAGATCCATTTAGGCATTTATCTCAATTCCCAACTTGTATCCCCAATATATGAAAGTAACTACAAACTCAAGTAAAACTTAGATATAAAAAAAATGCAAAACATGCCCTAAATTATAAAGAAGTATAACTTACAACAATAACGTGTTGAGGACATACAAACCTTAATCCACTTTGAACACAAACACAACAACTCAACTCAAATCAAGAAAATATACATGATCAAGATACCAATACCAATATAAAATATATGATTAGGATCCCAAAAGACAAAGCTTAGAATGAATATTGAATAAATTAATCACGCTTCTTTAAATCATGACCAAGATTACATACATACACTATGCTTCCATTTAATAAGGTTTTTTTTTAAACATTTAATCAGGCTTTTGCATGTAATTAATTATGGATAATGTGATTACATCCTTTTTAAATCCTTCAATCATCCATACTAATATTTTAAATAACGGTATATACCGGTCGGTCGGTACCGGATGATACTCTGGTACAACTATCCCGGTATTTTGTCCGGTATAGTCACTATTCAATACCAGTTAGTATTTCCGGTATTTTCATTTGTTATGTTTTTTAAAAAAAACATTTTCTAAATTTTTTTTATGATACTTTAATGTTATTTTTTGTTATTTCTGAACTTTAAAACTTATATTTTGTTATATAATACCTATTTGGTATTATTTTTGAGTGGATTGTAATTGTATTTTGACTATTTTCGTTAAATTATAACAAGTTTTGTAGAATTGTTATAAAAAAAATTAAATTGAATTAGCCGTACCGGCCGGTATTTCCGATAATACTGGTAATACAAGATAAAATCACCACACCAATACGACCAAAATATCGGTTTTTAAAATATTAATCCATACAATAGCATTACCATTGCCCTTTTTTCGTCTTCCATCCTATTGAATTTGAACCAAGAGTAAAACCATATCAGTGAAATGGAACACTTTCTTGCAAGAGATCAGGTGGCAAAATTCTTCCTAAATTTATACCATCCGTTTTTTTATATGGGACTACAGGTTGAACCAAAACAAAATATTTTTTTCATACCTAGAAAGTTTGATATAGAGAGTCATCATGTTATCCAATTGTATAAGAAACACAAGTTCGCATAATTATCATTACGTAACAATGAAGTAAGTTCCTTCCACGATAATGTTGTTTTTGTTACAGCCGGGTGATAGTGGAGCGATGTTGCTGACCAGTCTGCTGATTTAATGTCTTGAATAATACAGTAAAGTTTATATACTTCTGCCATTTACCATGTCCGTGTGTTAATCTATATGTGAGAGTTTTCAAAATTGTAACTCACTATTACACATTTATGGTCATTTAAGAGTCATGGAATCTAACCTAACACCTATACCTACTTATATACAATTGAAGTGGTCAATTACTTATGTCGTGAAATGGATTTGTCAAATTTAACCAAACGAAATGGAAAATAAGTCACCAATTTCTTCAAATGTAGCTTCAATATTTTCAGTTGCATCGAGGAAAATTGCCTATTACCAATCCTAAGTGACACATTTTCCAGGAAACACAAAAAACTTTTATTATTAGATTATCGTTAGTATGTAGTATATGTATATATCATTGACAATTGCAATCTCGGGTCTTGAACACACCAGAAATCCAGCATAGAAATCAACAAAATCTAACATTCATTCGCCCTTTAGGAGCATGTTCCGAAAACTAACCCAACAAATATCTCTTCTCGTCGGATTTTTTTTTTAATACGGTTGGTAATCATGCGAATTTGTATTTATTATGTTTTTTTATTCGGATTTGATCATTTAAGTGCTTCTCTTTTAGCTTTTAATTGATGCGTTTAATTAGTTTTATGAAAATTGGTATCTATCTTCCAATGTTTAGAATACCAGATCCCCAACTGCATTCACATTATTTTACTAGTCGGACCGGTCAGACTATTTGGACAATAATAGTGAAATAAAAAGTATAAAATAGTTAAATTATATATGTCGTAAGTTAAGTTTGATTGTTATATTTAAGTAAAAATGAAAGGAAAAAAACAAAAAAAAAGACAAAAAAAAGGAAAAATAAAATGACAAAGATGGAAACTTTCAAAGAAAAGGAGAATCTCAAGAAGCATTTGCTCTTTCATCACTACACCCATTATCATGCTACATTCAGTTAGGTAGATACATGTCTTTGTTAATTTGTCTATATAAACAACTTATTTTTCCATTGATAAAAGATGTTCCCAAAATCTTTATCTCAATCTATCTCTATATATAAACTAGGTGATGATATACCCCATACGGAGCTTTATCTCCGTACCCAGAGAAGATACGAAGCCACCTTCGTGCAGGTAAAGTTGCTTATCCATATACCCGGAATGGAGCTCGACCTCCGTCTAACATAACTATCCCGGAGCTCCCAAGGTAATAATACCTAGCTCCGAAGAAACATATCAAGAAGGCCGGATATAGATACTTTCTATGATTATCCGAATAAAACAATATACTTAAGCCCGAAGGCTTCGGTCAGGACAGATCCGTGGTAACACCACAGGGTCAAGGTCAGGACAGATCCGTGGTAACACCGCAGGGTCAAGGTCAGGACAGATCCGTGGTAACACCGCAGGGTCAAGGTCAGGACAGATCCGTGGTAACACCGCAGGGTCAGGGTCAGGACAGATCCGTGGTAACACCGCAGGGTCAGGGTCAGGACAGATCCGTGGTAACACCGCAGGGTCAGGGTCAGGACAGATCCGTGGTAACACCGCAAGGGTCAGGGTCAGGACAGATCCGTGGTAACACCGCAGGGTCAGGGTCAGGACAGATCCGTGGTAACACCACAGGGTCAAGGTCAGGACAGATCCGTGGTAACACCGCAGGGTCAAGGTCAGGACAGATCCGTGGTAACACCGCAGGGTCAAGGTCAGGACAGATCCGTGGTAACACCGCAGGGTCAAGGTCAGGACAGATCCGTGGTAACACCGCAGGGTCAAGGTCAGGACAGATCCGTGGTAACACCGCAAGGTCAGGGTCAGGACAGATCCGTGGTAACACCGCAGGGTCAAGGTCAGGACAGATCCGTGGTAACACCGCAGGGTCAGGGTCAGGACAGATCCGTGGTAACACCGCAAGGTCAGGGTCAGGACAGATCCGTGGTAACACCGCAGGGTCAAGGTCAGGACAGATCCGTGGTAACACCGCAGGGTCAAGGTCAGGACAGATCCGTGGTAACACCGCAGGGTCAAGGTCAGGACAGATCCGTGGTAACACCGCAGGGTCAAGGTCAGGACAGATCCGTGGTAACACCGCAGGGTCAAGGTCAGGACAGATCCGTGGTAACACCGCAGGGTCAAGGTCAGGACAGATCCGTGGTAACACCGCAGGGTCAAGGTCAGGACAGATCCGTGGTAACACCGCAGGGTCAAGGTCAGGACAGATCCGTGGTAACACCGCAGGGTCAAGGTCAGGACAGATCCGTGGTAACACCGCAGGGTCAGGGTCAGGACAGATCCGTGGTAACACCGCAAGGTCAGGGTCAGGACAGATCCGTGGTAACACCGCAGGGTCAGGGTCAGGACAGATCCGTGGTAACACCGCAGGGTCAAGGTCAGGACAGATCCGTGGTAACACCGCAGGGTCAAGGTCAGGACAGATCCGTGGTAACACCGCAGGGTCAAGGTCAGGACAGATCCGTGGTAACACCGCAGGGTCAAGGTCAGGACAGATCCGTGGTAACACCGCAGGGTCAGGGTCAGGACAGATCCGTGGTAACACCGCAGGGTCAGGGTCAGGACAGATCCGTGGTAACACCGCAGGGTCAGGGTCAGGACAGATCCGTGGTAACACCGCAGGGTCAGGTCAGGACAGATCCGTGGTAACACCGCAGGGTCAAGGTCAGGACAGATCCGTGGTAACACCGCAGGGTCAAGGTCAGGACAGATCCGTGGTAACACCGCAGGGTCAAGGTCAGGACAGATCCGTGGTAACACCGCAGGGTCAAGGTCAGGACAGATCCGTGGTAACACCGCAGGGTCAAGGTCAGGACAGATCCGTGGTAACACCGCAGGGTCAAGGTCAGGACAGATCCGTGGTAACACCGCAGGGTCAAGGTCAGGACAGATCCGTGGTAACACCGCAGGGTCAGGGTCAGGACAGATCCGTGGTAACACCGCAGGGTCAGGGTCAGGACAGATCCGTGGTAACACCGCAGGGTCAGGTCAGGACAGATCCGTGGTAACACCGCAGGGTCAAGGTCAGGACAGATCCGTGGTAACACCGCAGGGTCAAGGTCAGGACAGATCCGTGGTAACACCGCAGGGTCAAGGTCAGGACAGATCCGTGGTAACACCGCAGGGTCAAGGTCAGGACAGATCCGTGGTAACACCGCAGGGTCAAGGTCAGGACAGATCCGTGGTAACACCGCAGGGTCAAGGTCAGGACAGATCCGTGGTAACACCGCAGGGTCAAGGTCAGGACAGATCCGTGGTAACACCGCAGGGTCAAGGTCAGGACAGATCCGTGGTAACACCGCAGGGTCAAGGTCAGGACAGATCCGTGGTAACACCGCAGGGTCAAGGTCAGGACAGATCCGTGGTAACACCGCAGGGTCAAGGTCAGGACAGATCCGTGGTAACACCGCAGGGTCAAGGTCAGGACAGATCCGTGGTAACACCGCAGGGTCAAGGTCAGGACAGATCCGTGGTAACACCGCAGGGTCAGGGTCAGGACAGATCCGTGGTAACACCGCAGGGTCAGGGTCAGGACAGATCCGTGGTAACACCGCAGGGTCAGGGTCAGGACAGATCCGTGGTAACACCGCAGGGTCAGGGTCAGGACAGATCCGTAGTGACACCGCAGAGCCAAGATTCGGACAGATCCGTAACAACATCGCTTGGCCAGACCTCAGATAGGCCTGCACCGCAGGGCCAAGGCCTAGAAAGACCCGTCTCACAGAGCCAAGGCCCAGATGGATCTATAATGACACCCCAGGGTCAAGGCCTATTCAGATCTGTGATAACCCCTCAGGGTCAGAATGCAGGTAGGTCGACAGTGATCCCACCAGATGAAGGTTTACATAGGCCTGCATCAACGCCACCTCAAAGTCGGAGCGAGTTCGTACTCACACCTCTTCAGGGACAGAATAGGTCGGGCTTTGCCCCCTCGAACCAAAGGACACCACAAGCCCCCGGGAATGCAATAGGGCGTCGACGTCGGCAGAGCACAAAATAAACGATGCATATGTGCAAGCCAGTTACGAAGCCCTGAGCGCAATTATGAACCGCTTAAGAGAAGCAGGTCAAACCTGCAACATCACCAAGAACCTGGAAAATGACTACGATTCGGACTCAATTGATGAGTACATCGAGATGGAGGCCCCTCCGGAGAGAACAAACGGAATGGCACCGTCACAACAAAGGAGGCGAATTCAGGCAGTCACGACCCCCGCAACAAGAACAACTGGCATACGAATAGAAGAAGGAAGAAACGCAACAATCAACGACGAAGGGACAGCCTTTCGAAGGCCACGGGGAAGATATATACCCGGGTCCGACGGAGGTCCGGAGGACAACCTGATGCTTCAACAGAACCAGGGCAGGACTAAGAAGAAACTATCAAGGGATCACACGCCCAGAAGGAATGTAGTCCGACCCGATTACGACTCGTATGAATGGGAGGAACCTGTTCCGATTGACCTATCCCATCTGGTAAATACTGACAGCCCGTTCTCCGTGGCCATACAGAGTCATCCACTACCAGCGAAAATGAAATACCCCCAACATCTGGGGTATTACGATGGAAAAAGCGACCCAGACGACTTCTTAAAAAAGTTCGTCGGAGCAGCTTTGATTCAAAGGTGGGATATGCCAACCACATGCCACGCATTTTCCTACTCACTAACAGACGATGCTCGGGAATGGATCGATGGC
Organism: Erigeron breviscapus; assembly: GCA_034093135.1. Lineage (NCBI taxonomy): Eukaryota > Viridiplantae > Streptophyta > Magnoliopsida > Asterales > Asteraceae > Erigeron > Erigeron breviscapus. Next base: position 38,025,514 of record CM067169.1, on the reverse strand, counting down.
CTACCCAAGAACATCATCGATAGCTTCGAAGTACTTAAAAACAAATTTAGATCCCAGTTCAGCATGCAGAAGAAGCATAGGAAAACTCACATCTCCGTGCACAACATTAAGCAAAAAGAAGGCGAAAAGACAAGGGACTTTATCGTCAGATACACCAATGAAACCCAACAAGTGCGGGGATTACCAGAAAGCCAGAGAATTTCAGGACTCATCCATGGGCTCCGCACAATAGACCTTATCGAGCACTTAAGTACTGATTTACCTGAAACCTATGATGGCTTAACTGATAAAGCCCATATCTGGTTGGACGCAAGAGAAACGACGAACGTCGATTACTCCTCAGGAAGGAAAAGGAAGGAGTATGGAGGCAACGGAAGGTTCCCCCGTTATGCACGAGATGACAACTAGTGGGCAGGCAGAGATAGAGACAGCGGGATTGACATCCTGTCTAGTCTCACAAAAACCCCAAAGCAGATTCTGGCTACGGAGCGAGTTGCGTCCACTTTCCCGATCCCAACCAAACTCGTGACCAAAAAGAAGAACATGGATAAATACTGTGAATATCACAGGGATCATGGACATGACACAAATAATTGCAGGAATCTGAGAAGAGCCATAGAAGAAGCCGTGGAATCAGGGAAGTTGGACCACCTTGTCAAAGGGATCCGCCAAGCAACAAGAATAAAGAATGAAACGGAAAAAACACACCAGCACAGATCCTCATGATACGCTCCGAGGTGCACAGAGATCCCCTACAGAAGCAGAATTATCAGTTCCCGCCACTGAGGGATATAGTACCCTCCAGCGGACCGATTGTCGTCGAAGCCGACATCGCAGGAACCAGAATGAGGAATGTTCAGATAGATGGACGAAGTGAATGCGATATCCTCTATGAAAAATACTTTTCCAAATTACCAAGAAGTGTCAGAGAAAACCTTAAGAAAGTGGAAAAACCACTAACAGGGTTCGCAGGAGAACGAATATGGCCAATTGGGGAACTACGAACAGAAGTAACAATAGGGAAATACCCAAAGTGGAGGACAGAAAGAATTACCTTCATGGTCGTACCAACAAACTCTGACAACAACGTAATACTTGGAAGGGAAGCAATGCGAAAGTTCGGGATTATAGCATCAACGATCCACTCACAAATAAAATTCCAAAGTGAGTCAGGGATAGCAACATTGATGTCTAACTCAATCACCGAACGAAAGAGAAACCGAAGCTCAGCAGATGAGCAAAGTAGACAGACTTCCACGCTGTCAGAAAAGAAAACACAAGCCCCAGAAACAGCAAAATTCAAAAGAAGGACGCGCAGACGGAATAGAGGGGCCAGGAGGAATAACACAACAAGGAGCTTCGGGGAAAAGGCGGAGGCTCAGAAAGACCTCCATCAAAAAGTTAATTTCCTGAAGAGACAAAGGGATAAGTCCGATTAGCTACCGGATAAGTCCCAAGAAAGAAAGCTAGCAGCTAGGAACTTTACTATGTAATGTCCTCCTGCCATATTTTTAAGATCGATCAATAAACTATAAACGCGCGTAAAAAATAAAAATAAAAAGACTTCATGTAAATGTTCAAGGGGACGCCCATTAAGACATTCATGGAGCACCAAAGAGCCTCCCCATACTAAAAAGGGAACGGCCAAACATAAAACCACTCAGAGGGTTCGCAGGAGAACGAATATGGCCAATTGGGGAACTACGAACAGAAGTAACAATAGGGAAATACCCAAAGTGGAGGACAGAAAGAATTACCTTCATGGTCGTACCAACAAACTCTGACAACAACGTAATACTTGGAAGGGAAGCAATGCGAAAGTTCGGGATTATAGCATCAACGATCCACTCACAAATAAAATTCCAAAGTGAGTCAGGGATAACAACATTGATGTCTAACTCAATCACCGAACGAAAGAGAAACCGAAGCTCAGCAGATGAGCAAAGTAGACAGACTTCCACGCTGTCAGAAAAGAAAACACAAGCCCCAGAAACAGCAAAATTCAAAAGAAGGACGCGCAGACGGAATAGAGGGGCCAGGAGGAATAACACAACAAGGAGCTTCGGGGAAAAGGCGGAGGCTCAGAAAGACCTCCATCAAAAAGTTAATTTCCTGAAGAGACAAAGGGATAAGTCCGATTAGCTACCGGATAAGTCCCAAGAAAGAAAGCTAGCAGCTAGGAACTTTACTATGTAATGTCCTCCTGCCATATTTTTAAGATCGATCAATAAACTATAAACGCGCGTAAAAAATAAAAATAAAAAGACTTCATGTAAATGTTCAAGGGGACGCCCATTAAGACATTCATGGAGCACCAAAGAGCCTCCCCATACTAAAAAGGGAACGGCCAAACATAAAACCACTCAGAGACGGACTCGTTATAACGAAGTGCGAGGGCCTAGATGTAAAATTGAAAGTTGTATCCAGTATATAAGGCGCCCTATGGTCGACCAAGAACCCTTTTGATCAGTTACAAAACCCTAGAAACACCTACAAACAGAAGTAACAATAGGGAAATACCCAAAGTGGAGGACAGAAAGAATTACCTTCATGGTCGTACCAACAAACTCTGACAACAACGTAATACTTGGAAGGGAAGCAATGCGAAAGTTCGGGATTATAGCATCACCTACTGATTGTTAATCAGGTTTTCAATTAGGATTTACCCCTTTAGATTCGGCCTAAAGGGTTGGGGTTCCTTGATCATGATGTTTTAGGTCAAAAACGTTGTTTTCGTGATTATAATCGTTAATAGAGTTGATTAATTATGTCAAGATGCAAACTTTAATGTTGAATAATGTTGTTTATATGTAAATAAGTGAATCCCAGGTGTTTAATTAGATCCATGTGTGTTCAATTGTGTTTTTGAACCAAACGTTGCGGTTTCGAGTCGTTTTGATGATCAAAAAGAAGGATTCATTTATGCAATTGATTCAAGGATTAATTGATGTTTTCAAATGCTTAATTGTGACCTATTTGATGTCAATTTAATGGGTGTAAGTCGTGGTGGAGGTTTGGGATCCGTTTGGAAGGTGAATGAAGAGAAACTGAGTTGGTTTTGCTGGTCGGCACCCCAGGTGCGGCGCACCAGGTGGGTGGTGCGGCGCACCACTGCCCAGATTAGGGTGTGCGGCGCACCAGTTATGCGACGCACCAGGTGGGTGGTGCGGCGCACCAGGTGGGTGGTGCGGCGCACCATATGGTGCGACGCACCGTGTATGATTGGTGCGACGCACCACTTGGGAGGTGCGACGCACCTGATGCCCAGTTTGCACAAAACATTTCGTTTAGCTTATAGATCGATCTTATACTCGTTCTAGGTTGTCGGGAGCACTTAGCAAGCACTGTAAGGCATACGTAACTCATTGCTAAGCAGTACCAAGGTAAGATACATGACTTTTCTCACGCTGGAGGCACAACAAAAAGTGGTTTTCTATAATTAACCTCTTAATTGGATTATCTTATGTGTGTTGGTTTTCCGGGTTATGCGGGAGGTTATGTGGGAATGTATGCATGCTGAAGTGGTTTATTATGTTATGATGACGCTTAAATATGAAGTAGTTATGTGCATATGTAGTACTATGAACATAATGTTGCTGCCATGATATCTTAACGATATTTATTGTGATGTTGATTATATTGATGCTATGATTGATTATGATATATGATGAAATATATGTGGGATTTAAGTGTGTTACACGTAGGAATGCTATGATATGTACACGTTAGTAGGATTAAACACTAAAGTAGATGTGGGATTAATGATGTTGATGTTATGATTTGACGATGATACGTGATGAATTATATGTGAGACTTAAGTGTGATAATGTCTAGTTCACTAGATATACGTAAGAAATGTTATGAGTTATGTACGTTAGTGGGATTAAACGTTAAAGTAGATGTGGGATTTAAGTGTGTTACACGTAGGAATGCTATGATATGTACACGTTAGTAGGATTAAACACTAAAGTAGATGTGGGATTAATGATGTTGATGTTATGATTTGACGATGATACGTGATGAATTATATGTGAGACTTAAGTGTGATAATGTCTAGTTCACTAGATATACGTAAGAAATGTTATGAGTTATGTACGTTAGTGGGATTAAACATTAAAGTAGATGTGGGATTAGTTAGGTAATGAATATACCTAATGTTAAAGTAAAGTGTGAAATGTTGGAAATCGTTCTAGCCTTAGTGTTAGTGCGTAAAAGTAAGAAAGATATAAATACGTGGGAAATGCTATAGCTAAATACGTGAGATTGATGTGGGAAGTGTTAAGCTTAACCCGTGCTAGTTTATGCCAAGCTAGTGCGTACGTGGTCGCTTGAGTGGCTCCTTGCGGCATAGTTACGTGGGACTAGTATTTCCGGGTGGAGTGACTAACCACCAATGTTAAAAGCATGACGGGATACTATGGAAATGGCATTGCTTTTCCTAAAATTTAAGACGTGGGATTACAATGTGATGTGGGATTTAATGAGATGTGTTGAGACGTGTGATAAGAACGATACATAGGCACAATTAGGAGTATATATCCTACATGTGCTATACATATATGTGCGATATGTTTATGTGTGATATGTAAGACATGAGATGAAGTTGATTAAGCTGATTAAGTTGATAATAAGATATGTGTGAAAGAAATATATGTGCTTTACGTTGTGAGATCACGATGTGACGTGAGAATATGTGCTAATATGAATACGTGTGACAAGTTTATGTGTGAAATGCCAAGATATGATATGAAGTTATGTTTAAGTGGTAAATCTATGTTGATATGATATAAGATATTGATTAAGAAGAGGGTATATGATGATATGATGTATATGTTGATATGAAATGAAATGTGATACAATGTGGGAAAAGGGATGTATGGGTTGATCTATGATTGTTGTGGATGATATGTAATGTGGTACGTTTGATAAGTAAAATATGACGAAGTTTTATGAAAGTAAAATGAAGAACGTTTTATCAAAATGTGTGTATCTTACTTAGCTAATTTTATTAGCTAACACTTGCTTTTATGAAAATGTTGTGTCCTTCAGGATAAGCAGGTATAAGCTAGTGAAGTGCGTGGATCGTGAGATGGGTAGAAGAATAAAGGAAGATTAGCATTAGTCTCCCTATGATTAGACTTTACCCATAGCCATATGTCCGGCTACTTTATTTATGATTTACGTCTCTTGTAGTGTTGATGGCAATTATGTTAGTGCCATAACTTGGATTTTACTTTGACTATTATGATGATGCTATTAGTAACACCAAACTTTAATAAAAGGTACCATCCGTTACGGATGAAGCAGTTTTTTTAAGTGATCCTATTTCCGCTACGTTTTAAACGCCGTTTGGCAAAAGTTTTTGAAATCCAGGTTTTTAAAATGACGGGTGTTACAATGCTTTTCTGTCATCAGCTTCTCATACTGCTCCTTTGATGGCCCGGGCTCCTCAGAAACCTCTCGCAATCTAGCATCCAAAGCACTCCCAACAACGGCACTACAGAAGACTGAGCGGTTAAAGAAGGCAGAAAGCTCCGGGATCCCCATATTCATCAATCCATTGACCCATCCAGAAGGAGCGATGCTCTGGAGAGAGCGATGACACGAAGCAGCATCAAGAGCCTCCCCTATAGGGTCGAAGGCTGCAAAGAAAACAGGAAGTTAATAACAATAAAAGAACAAACAAGGGAAAGCCAAGAGAAACTTACATGCAGGCTGCTCGGGCACCTCAACACTCCTGGTCTTCCACTTCTTCGACCGGGAACTACCAACACTCTTGGATGACTTCTTCCTCTTCTTCAAACGGCTAGAAACAGTGTTCTTTTGGGCAACATCCTCCACATATTCACCAATACCATCAGAAACATCCACCACAACCTACTCTTCAACAACCCGTTCCTGAGCCAAAGGAACGGGTGTCTTAGCCAACACCTCTGAAGAGGGACCCCCGTGGACAATAGAAGATGGGGTCGAAGGAGGAGCAAGAGCCACTGGCTTGAAAACAAGGCTGGACAACGCAGGTTGCCAATCAATCAACTGCTTGAAAGACATCTCTGCAAATGGAGACACCTTGAATCAATAGCTGTAATATTCGACAAACAAAGAAGAAAACAGGCAAGGGAAAAATTAACGTACCCTGACCACCACATTCAATGGTGAAATCCTTAACACCATGTTCCCAAAATGAAGCAACACGGGAGTTAAACAACACAGCCTCTAGATATACACACAGCTTAATGCCATAAGAAGAGAGGCGATCGACATCAGACTGCCTCACACCACGAATACTAGGGACACCTATAGACTTATATTTCAACCTACCAGTATTTAACAAACCACTACGCTCAGGAGGAATCAATGAGCGATCAACAAAAACAAATAAATCCTTTCAATCCCTAACCTCTGTACCCCCAGCAACAAACAGCTCATGATCACAATTTTTTGACACAGTAACCCAGACACCAGATTCTTTCAGCTTGTAATAGCAGTTAAATAAAACAACGGAAGACTCTATACGATTGGCACCACAAAGAACCTGGAAAGCTATGATCTTTGCTATGCCAGTTGGATGAACAGTAGAAATATGGCATTGATAGTAATCCAAAACAGCCAGAAAAAAGGAAGAAAAAGGGATCCTAAGGTTACCAAGAGTGAATGCTTTCACATACAGGCCAACAAAACCGGCAGGCGAATCACAGATAGATTGCCCTCTTTCCGGAAATCGAACTAAGTTAGGGTTTCGGGCGAAATAGGTGGACACAAAGTTCTGATAAGCAGAACGATCCAGTGCATTGGTAATGGTCCTTAATCCTCTCTTCGTCATCTAAACTATTATGGAGTAAAAGAAGAAAGCAAAGGAGACAAAGGAGTTTACCTGGTGACGGTTGACGAGGAAGCAGCGGAAGAGGATTTTTCGAAGTAATGGTAAAAATAGGCAAAAAGCTGACAAAGAGTTGGTATTTATGGGGTAATAATCACGGGTACCAACCAGTGAAAAGTTACCCCGAGTTCCGTGCCAACAAGTTGTTATAAAGGGATAAGCCGTAATTATATCTCTGCAGTAAACGACTTTAACGTCGCTTAAATGATTGATTAGATGGGCAGGTTGCGACACGGAGCAACCTGCCCATTTTTGAAGTCTAACCGGACACCCTGAAGACAGCCTCTCCCGTTAGACTGGGGGGCTTGATGATATACCCCATACGAAGCTTTATTTCCGTACCCGGAGCAGATACGAAGCCACCTTCGTGCAGGTAAAGTTGCTTATCCATATACCCGGAATGGAGCTCGACCTCCGTCTAACATAACTATCCAGGAGCTCCCAAGGTAATAATACCTAGCTCCGAAGAAACATATCAAGAAGGCCGGATATAGATACTTTCTATGATTATCCGAATAAAACAATATACTTAAGCCCGAAGGCTTCAGACATGGCTCATTAAGAGATTATCACAAATCTCCCCAAAAAAGGTAAAAGATATCCTCAAAAGAGGAAGAGATTTACCCTAATTCTCTTACCCTCCTCTCCAAGCTTTCTACCCTCTATATAAAGAGGAGATATCACACGGCACAAATCATCTTCAATCACCCTAACACATTATTCACACACCACGTCACCCCGGCCCCTAAGGTCCGGTGATAATCTATAACACCAATTAGGCGTAAAGCGACCGCGACCCTATTACCTGTAGGGAATCACCTACAAAACACCCCCAGAATCCACACACCCCTCCAGTTGTGCCATAGTGCGAATCCAATGGGATGAGCAAAAACCGAAAACCGAAAAAACCCGATAAAACCGAACCAAGAAAACCGAAAACCGAATCAAACGGATTGGTTTGGTTTTGGTTTTCTAAAAACCGAACGGATCCGTTCGGGTTTCGGTTTCATATACAAAAACCGACCTTTAAAACCGAGCCGAACCGAAGTTAAACCATATATGTTTTAACATATTATATTATATATTTATGTGTTGTAGTGGTAATATTTGGTACAAGGTGTTCATTCTAAAGAAGAAGATGTCTTCAAGTATAGTCTGAATTTAGTCAGTATGCATGGAACGAAAGACATAAATTTGATGGTCGTATTCATCCAATCCTCCACCTCTGTCAATAATTTTGATAGTCTTATTCATTTTTTTTAAAACAAAGAACATTCGTTTTTAAAACAAATACTCCGTAACATTCGTTTATACTAGGTTCCGTTTTTCACTTTTCATATCCGTTCTTTTTTTTAAAACAGGCTATTCACATATTTTAGTCATTAGGCATTGGCTCAGCCCATTAAATAAAAGATTGGTTTAAAGAATTAGGAGTAGTAAATTTATACGGTCATTCCATTCTCCTTTTGTCTTAACTTTCATTCTCTTATTATTACTTCCGTTCGAGATCAAGACTTCGATTAAAATATCATTGAAAGTCAATTTCTTCTATCGATCATCATACATCAATCTAGGTGACATATTTCCTTTATTTTGTTTATATATACAGTTTATTTATCAATTATATTTTTCTTTTTGTAGTGTCATTTTTTATATTTCATAATTGTTTTTTTTTAAAAGGCATTTTAATCTACTCCTACTCCTAAATTACACGCATGCCTGGGATGATACCCAGGACTCTCGAAAAATCCCTATTAATCCACCCCCACAAATGTGGGAAGTGGGACTCGAACCCAAGTGGATCCCCCCAAGGTCAAAGACCTTACCAATGGGCCACCAACCCCATTGTTTACTATTTTATATAAATTTTGTTAAGAAATTACATTATTATGTTTCCTCGTAAGCAACCATTTGGTGCCTAAAATAGAAAAAGAAAAAGACATCAGGAGAAACTTACTAGGTTCCAAACTCTTAAAATCAGCGTGCGGATGAACCGCCTAGCTTGACTAGGTATCAAACCCTTAAAAGAAATGTGTTGTATTACTATTTTTTTTACATGGGCATAAATTTTATAATCTAGTCGCGAGCATCCGATTTTTCAGGACCGGCTCTGGTGAAGAAGCATAAGTTATGAGTTGTGTGTTTCGCTATCTTAAGATGCTTGGTGTAATGATGTTGAATCATATGGTTTGTTTAATAATGGTTGTTACATGGCATTTTTCTTAAATTATTGCTTTATTTAGTTTTTGATTAATGGGTTCTTCATGATTTGATCATTTAACTGCTTATCTTTAGCTTTTAATTAATTAATGCGTTTAATTAGTTTTATGGAAATTGATGTCTATCTACCAATGTTTTGAATACCAGATCAGACACGGAACCGGTTTCATAATATTTTACTGATCTGACTGATTGGATAATAATAGTGAAATAAAATAGCAAAGTTCTATATGACGTAACATAAAAGTTTGAGTGCTATATAAAAGTAAAAATGAAAAAAAAAATACTGTAAAAACACAAAAAAGAAATCTAAAAAGGAAACAAAAGAAAAGGAAAAAAAAGGAAAAGAAACAAAAAGATGAGAACTTTCCAAGAAAAGAAGAATATCAAGAAGCATGTGATGTTCATCACTCCATCCATTATCATAGTAGATTAGGTTAGGTAGATACATATGTCTTTGTTAAATTGTCTATTTAAACAGCTTAGTTTACCGTTTATGAAAGATGTTCCCAAAACACCCCTCTCTCTCTTTCCCTCTTTCTCTCTCGATTCAGCTTGTTAACATACTACACTAGCTTCAACATGACTGGAAGGAAGCGAGGCGCCAATAAACAAAGGAGTTGGGAGCAGGACTTGAAGGCCGAGTGCAATAGGTCGTTCGAAAAGGAATGCAGTCAGACTACAAGTCGGGGAGCACAAAAAGAGGTGTCAGGTGAAAGAAGTTTCCACTATCCAAGCCAGAAGAACCGAAGAAGCGGCAGAGGGGAAGCCGGAAGCCGATTCCAAGTACTTTGTGTTCCTAGTGTTCAAATAATGTAGTTATTTTAGTTTGTTTTAGTTCTACTGTTGTGGACTTTTAGTTTTGTAGTGGAATCATGGTTTGCCTGTTGCCATTAATGAAGAAGCCTAAGTTATATATATATATATATATATATATATATATATATATATATATATATATAGAGATATATATATATATATATATATATATATATATATATATATATATATATATATATATATATATATATATATATATATATATATATATATATATATATATATATATATATATATATATATATATATATATATATATATATATATATATATATATATATATATATATATATATATATATATATATATATATATATATATATATATATATATATATATATATATATATATATATATATATATATATATATATATATATATATATATATATATATATATATATATATATATATATATATATATATATATATATATATATATATATATATATATATATATATATATATATATATATATATATATATATATATATATATATATATATATATATATATATATATATATATATATATATATATATATATATATATATATATATATATATATATATATATATATATATATATATATATATATATATATATATATATATATATATATATATATATATATATATATATATATATATATATATATATATATATATATATATATATATATATATATATATATATATATATATATATATATATATATATATATATATATATATATATATATATATATATATATATATATATATATATATATATATATATATATATATATATATATATATATATATATATATATATATATATATATATATATATATATATATATATATATATATATATATATATATATATATATATATATATATATATATATATATATATATATATATATATATATATATATATATATATATATATATATATATATATATATATATATATATATATATATATATATATATATATATATATATATATATATATATATATATATATATATATATATATATATATATATATATATATATATATATATATATATATATATATATATATATATATATATATATATATATATATATATATATATATATATATATATATATATATATATATATATATATATATATATATATATATATATATATATATATATATATATATATATATATATATATATATATATATATATATATATATATATATATATATATATATATATATATATATATATATATATATATATATATATATATATATATATATATATATATATATATATATATATATATATATATATATATATATATATATATATATATATATATATATATATATATATATATATATATATATATATATATATATATATATATATATATATATATATATATATATATATATATATATATATATATATATATATATATATATATATATATATATATATATATATATATATATATATATATATATATATATATATATATATATATATATATATATATATATATATATATATATATATATATATATATATATATATATATATATATATATATATATATATATATATATATATATATATATATATATATATATATATATATATATATATATATATATATATATATATATATATATATATATATATATATATATATATATATATATATATATATATATATATATATATATATATATATATATATATATATATATATATATATATATATATATATATATATATATATATATATATATATATATATATATATATATATATATATATATATATATATATATATATATATATATATATATATATATATATATATATATATATATATATATATATATATATATATATATATATATATATATATATATATATATATATATATATATATATATATATATATATATATATATATATATATATATATATATATATATATATATATATATATATATATATATATATATATATATATATATATATATATATATATAAATTAAGTATTTTTATTTAAAGTTTTTCTTAAATAATTAGGTATTAATAATATATATATTATATAAAAAAATATTTATATTTAAACTATTTTTTATAGTATAGTTGATTATGTATATATATATATGTAAACGAACATAACGAACAAATGTTCACGAACATAAACAAATTATTGTTCACGAACGACGGTTCATGAACATAAACGAACGAACGTTCACGAACAGATTATCGAACGTTCATGAACGAACGAGAGTTTTGTTCATGTTCGTTCATTTAACTAAACGAACGAACACGAACGAACTTCCCGCCGAACGGTTCATGAACTGTTCAGTTCGTTTACAGCCCTAGATACATATGTCTTAGTTAATTTGTCTATATAAACAACTTAGATACATATGTCTTTGTTAATTTGTTGGTTGGTGGTGCCGGTGCGACGACATCCAGTACCTTGTCATCATTTCACGGTAATTGTTTCCGGAGGTGGTCGTTCTTGGTGGTTGTCGGAGCTTTGGTGGTTCATGTGTATGTGTCATGTGTGTCCATATGTATATGAGTATATCTATATCTATATGCTTTAGAAGTAGTACATGCCGCTTAAAAACTTGTAAATATATGGTGTAGACGTTGTACTTGTCGCCTAAAAACTTGTAATGAAATACAGTGGGAAAAAAAGAGAAGGAAAAAAAATTAAAAAATGGGGGGCTGAATAACAATAATGAAAATAGGTGGCTGTGAGTGGGCGCACAAACCTACGCACGCAACTTATACATTATATACGGAATTTGTGAGGAGAACACAAATTATTAAATAAATTTAAATAGCCCACAATAGATGACTTTTTTTTTTTTATATACTCTTATACATTTCATGTTGAAATTCAATTTGAGACGGAACTAATTATGAACTAAAACTTACATGTAATTATGTAAACATTTTACATGTAATTATGTAAACATTCAGGGATGTAACTGCGAGTTAAGCTAATTTTATTTGTTTATATGTTGTTACATTTGTAGTGTTAATGATTGTCATTAAGAAACCTCAATTAAGAAACCTCATTTAACTATGATATGCTATAATCATAGAAAACAAGTTATAATAATAAAAAAAACCTAAATACAACTTATAAGGTTGTAGTTAAAGTGCATAAAAAAGTCATACTTTTCATATCAAAACTTACCCTTACATTTTATAATAAAGTATATCTCTTCTATATATAAAACTAAAGTCCAATCCTAAAATTTAGCTAAAAAAAGGCTTAGTTGGCACATCTAAAACCCTTTCATTCTCTAATTTATTCTAAAAATCATTAATAATGATGTCATAAATAAATATTTAGATATAACAAAAACTAACTATCAAATAGTTTGTTAGTTTCGGCCGAATTTTTAGTGCCTTCTCTACTAATGCAAACCATATCATATATTTATTATTATTATATTATACATACTGAATTCTAAACTTATTAATGGAACTTAAAAAACTAATTAATTAATTTAAAGAAACCGCAATTTACTAAATTGATGTCTTGAAAAAAATGAGTCTTTGCTAAATGCAGTCATTGAGTCTGCAGTCAAGGTTCATAAAATAGTCACTTAGCATAAAATTTGAGGGCGTGCGTTTGGTATGAAATATATAGTTTTTTTATGCACGTTAATTACAGCCTTAGAGTTATATTAGTATTTTCCAGATAAAATTAGTATGTCTTAAAAAAATTGTACATTCCATATTAAAAAATCATCTCTGAATTTTATGATAAAAGTACATCTATTTTATGTACGTTAATTACAACGCATATGGTTGTCATTAGTAAGACCAGTAAAATTAAATAAATTATTTTAATTAGAAATCCTTCAATAAACTAATTTGCGTAATTACTTATCATTCATACTTAGCTAATAACTTGCATAAAAAAAACCTAACCAATGAATTAGATATACATAGGTATGGAAACAAAAAAAAATTAAAATTAAAAGAAAAAAGTTATACATAGGTTGATAATTTATTTTAAGATAAAAACTCCATTAATTACAACACAAACAAAACAAAACATAAGATAACAAGTCTAAAAGTTTTAATAAAAAAAAGAAGCTAAATACAACTTATAAGGCTGTAGTTAAAGTGCATAAAAAAGTCATACTTTTTGTATCAAAACTTACCCTTATATTTTATAATAAAGTATATAATTATGTAAACATTGATGGATGTAACTGCGAGTTAAGCTAATTTTATTTGCTTATATGTTGTTACATTTGTAGTGTTAATGATTGTCATTAAGAAACCTCATTTAACTATGATATGCTATAATCATAGAAAACAAGTTATAGTAATAATAAAAAAAAGAAGCTAAATACAACTTATAAGGCTGTAGTTAAAGTGCATAAAAAAGTCATACTTTTTGTATCAAAACTTACCCTTATATTTTATAATAAAGTATATAATTATGTAAACATTGATGGATGTAACTGCGAGTTAAGCTAATTTTATTTGCTTATATGTTGTTACATTTGTAGTGTTAATGATTGTCATTAAGAAACCTCAATTAAGAAACCTCATTTAACTATGATATGCTATAATCATAGAAAACAAGTTATAGTAATAATAAAAAAAAGAAGCTAAATACAACTTATAAGGCTGTAGTTAAAGTGCATAAAAAAGTCATACTTTTTGTATCAAAACTTACCCTTATATTTTATAATAAAGTATATAATTATGTAAACATTGATGGATGTAACTGCGAGTTAAGCTAATTTTATTTGCTTATATGTTGTTACATTTGTAGTGTTAATGATTGTCATTAAGAAACCTCAATTAAGAAACCTCATTTAACTATGATATGCTATAATCATAGAAAACAAGTTATAGTAATAATAAAAAAAAGAAGCTAAATACAACTTATAAGGCTGTAGTTAAAGTGCATAAAAAAGTCATACTTTTTGTATCAAAACTTACCCTTATATTTTATAATAAAGTATATAATTATGTAAACATTGATGGATGTAACTGCGAGTTAAGCTAATTTTATTTGCTTATATGTTGTTACATTTGTAGTGTTAATGATTGTCATTAAGAAACCTCATTTAACTATGATATGCTATAATCATAGAAAACAAGTTATAGTAATAATAAAAAAAAGAAGCTAAATACAACTTATAAGGCTGTAGTTAAAGTGCATAAAAAAGTCATACTTTTTGTATCAAAACTTACCCTTATATTTTATAATAAAGTATATAATTATGTAAACATTGATGGATGTAACTGCGAGTTAAGCTAATTTTATTTGCTTATATGTTGTTACATTTGTAGTGTTAATGATTGTCATTAAGAAACCTCAATTAAGAAACCTCATTTAACTATGATATGCTATAATCATAGAAAACAAGTTATAGTAATAATAAAAAAAAGAAGCTAAATACAACTTATAAGGCTGTAGTTAAAGTGCATAAAAAAGTCATACTTTTTGTATCAAAACTTACCCTTATATTTTATAATAAAGTATATAATTATGTAAACATTGATGGATGTAACTGCGAGTTAAGCTAATTTTATTTGCTTATATGTTGTTACATTTGTAGTGTTAATGATTGTCATTAAGAAACCTCAATTAAGAAACCTCATTTAACTATGATATGCTATAATCATAGAAAACAAGTTATAGTAATAATTATGATAAAATATATAATTATGTAAACATTGATGGATGTAACTGCGAGTTAAGCTAATTTTATTTGCTTATATGTTGTTACATTTGTAGTGTTAATGATTGTCATTAAGAAACCTCAATTAAGAAACCTCATTTAACTATGATATGCTATAATCATAGAAAACAAGTTATAGTAATAATAAAAAAAAGAAGCTAAATACAACTTATAAGGCTGTAGTTAAAGTGCATAAAAAAGTCATACTTTTTGTATCAAAACTTACCCTTATATTTTATATAAAGTATATAATTATATTATAACCTAAATATCTATAAACCCTTATAAAGCAAATTGGGTTTAAGACTTTAAGCAATTTTTCCAATATCCCAAAACTACCCCTCAGTCCTCTTTTTCGGTCGTTCTTTGTATCTCTCTCATCTCTCACACACAACACCACCAGAAAACAAAAAACAGACGCACACAAAACGATCAAACACCATCACCGTCTCCATATCCGTACTCCGGCCAACCCACCCAACACGCCGCCGCGACCCCCATCAAACATCACCACTATCTGTCTCCGGCCACCCTCTTTTTCAGGCGACTCCCGCGACCCATTCTTCGTTTTGCCCAACAAGATCTCACCCATATCGATTTCCTCTTATGCTTATCAGATCGATATGTTCGAAAGATCGATTTCATTCAGGAAAAGGTGTCTACACACACCTAAATATGTTTCGGATTGTTGATTTTAATTATACTTATATGAATATAGATAACCCCTCTATCTCCGGCGACCCTCTTTTCTCGGAGACCCTGGACCAACATCAACCATTATTCATCATCTTCATTGTATTGGTAAGATCATACGAATAACTTTGGATGTTTTGTTAAGGTGTGTTTGGATGTGCTTTTAGAATGTGATTTTATGCTTTCATATATAAATGATTATAGATAATAAATAAAAAAAAAAAAAAAAAAAAAAAAAAAAAAAAAAAAAAAAAAAAAAAAAAAAAAAAAAAACAAATAAATAATAAAAAAAAGAAGCTAAATACAACTTATAAGGCTGTAGTTAAAGTGCATAAAAAAGTCATACTTTTTGTATCAAAACTTACCCTTATATTTTATGATAAAGTATATAATTATGTAAACATTGATGGATGTAACTGCGAGTTAAGCTAATTTTATTTGCTTATATGTTGTTACATTTGTAGTGTTAATGATTGTCATTAAGAAACCTCATTTAACTATGATATGCTATAATCATAGAAAACAAGTTATAGTAATAATAAAAAAAAGAAGCTAAATACAACTTATAAGGCTGTAGTTAAAGTGCATAAAAAAGTCATACTTTTTGTATCAAAACTTACCCTTATATTTTATGATAAAGTATATAATTATGTAAACATTGATGGATGTAACTGCGAGTTAAGCTAATTTTATTTGCTTATATGTTGTTACATTTGTAGTGTTAATGATTGTCATTAAGAAACCTCAATTAAGAAACCTCATTTAACTATGATATGCTATAATCATAGAAAACAAGTTATAGTAATAATAAAAAAAAGAAGCTAAATACAACTTATAAGGCTGTAGTTAAAGTGCATAAAAAAGTCATACTTTTTGTATCAAAACTTACCCTTATATTTTATAATAAAGTATATAATTATGTAAACATTGATGGATGTAACTGCGAGTTAAGCTAATTTTATTTGCTTATATGTTGTTACATTTGTAGTGTTAATGATTGTCATTAAGAAACCTCAATTAAGAAACCTCATTTAACTATGATATGCTATAATCATAGAAAACAAGTTATAGTAATAATAAAAAAAAGAAGCTAAATACAACTTATAAGGCTGTAGTTAAAGTGCATAAAAAAGTCATACTTTTTGTATCAAAACTTACCCTTATATTTTATGATAAAGTATATAATTATGTAAACATTGATGGATGTAACTGCGAGTTAAGCTAATTTTATTTGCTTATATGTTGTTACATTTGTAGTGTTAATGATTGTCATTAAGAAACCTCAATTAAGAAACCTCATTTAACTATGATATGCTATAATCATAGAAAACAAGTTATAGTAATAATAAAAAAAAGAAGCTAAATACAACTTATAAGGCTGTAGTTAAAGTGCATAAAAAAGTCATACTTTTTGTATCAAAACTTACCCTTATATTTTATGATAAAGTATATAATTATATTATACATATATATATAATCTATAAATATATATATTATATATAGTCTATATATACATAAACATACATATATATATATATATATATATATATATATATATATATATATATATATATATATATATATATATATATATATATATATATATATATATATATATATATATATATATATATATATATATATATATATATATATATATATATATATATATATATATATATATATATATATATATATATATATATATATATATATATATATATATATATATATATATATATATATATATATATATATATATATATATATATATATATATATATATATATATATATATATATATATATATATATATATATATATATATATATATATATATATATATATATATATATATATATATATATATATATATATATATATATATATATATATATATATATATATATATATATATATATATATATATATATATATATATATATATATATATATATATATATATATATATATATATATATATATATATATATATATATATATATATATATATATATATATATATATATATATATATATATATATATATATATATATATATATATATATATATATATATATATATATATATATATATATATATATATATATATATATATATATATATATATATATATATATATATATATATATATATATATGTACAAGACCTAAAAAATTGTGTCATGTTAAGTAAATTGAATACAAAACAATTGTTCCTTTCAATACGTTTGATATCTATACATATATAAGTGAAATGAATTGAACTAGTTACAAATATCACTTTCTTTCACAATTTGTTTTATCGGATCAAAATTTGTATCCATGAACACATCACGTCTATACTCCAAACATAATCCCACCTTTTTACGTTTGGTTTGAACGAAATTCATCAATCATGGATCGCCACTCAACGTTATGTAAATGCCAGCTTGGCGTCAAGTGAGGGATGTAACTGCGAGTTAAGCTAATTTTATTTGCTTATATGTTGTTACATTTGTAGTGTTAATGATTGTCATTAAGAAACCTCAATTAAGAAACCTCATTTAACTATGATATGCTATAATCATAGAAAACAAGTTATAGTAATAATAAAAAAAAGAAGCTAAATACAACTTATAAGGCTGTAGTTAAAGTGCATAAAAAAGTCATACTTTTTGTATCAAAACTTACCCTTATATTTTATGATAAAGTATATAATTATGTAAACATTGATGGATGTAACTGCGAGTTAAGCTAATTTTATTTGCTTATATGTTGTTACATTTGTAGTGTTAATGATTGTCATTAAGAAACCTCAATTAAGAAACCTCATTTAACTATGATATGCTATAATCATAGAAAACAAGTTATAGTAATAATTATGATAAAATATATAATTATGTAAACATTGATGGATGTAACTGCGAGTTAAGCTAATTTTATTTGCTTATATGTTGTTACATTTGTAGTGTTAATGATTGTCATTAAGAAACCTCAATTAAGAAACCTCATTTAACTATGATATGCTATAATCATAGAAAACAAGTTATAGTAATAATAAAAAAAAGAAGCTAAATACAACTTATAAGGCTGTAGTTAAAGTGCATAAAAAAGTCATACTTTTTGTATCAAAACTTACCCTTATATTTTATGATAAAGTATATAATTATATTATAATCTATACCTCTATAAACCCTTATAAAGCAAATTGGGTTTAAGACTTTAAGCAATTTTTCCAATATCCCAAAACTACCCCTCAGTCCTCTTTTTCGGTCGTTCTTTGTATCTCTCTCATCTCTCACACACAACACCACCAGAAAACAAAAAACAGACGCACACAAAACGATCAAACACCATCACCGTCTCCATATCCGTACTCCGGCCAACCCACCCAACACGCCGCCGCGACCCCCATCAAACATCACCACTATCTGTCTCCGGCCACCCTCTTTTTCAGGCGACTCCCGCGACCCATTCTTCGTTTTGCCCAACAAGATCTCACCCATATCGATTTCCTCTTATGCTTATCAGATCGATATGTTCGAAAGATCGATTTCATTCAGGAAAAGGTGTCTACACACACCTAAATATGTTTCGGATTGTTGATTTTAATTATACTTATATGAATATAGATAACCCCTCTATCTCCGGCGACCCTCTTTTCTCGGAGACCCTGGACCAACATCAACCATTATTCATCATCTTCATTGTATTGGTAAGATCATACGAATAACTTTGGATGTTTTGTTAAGGTGTGTTTGGATGTGCTTTTAGAATGTGATTTTATGCTTTCATATATAAATGATTATAGATAATAAATAGATGATGGTCAGCTCAGGTTGGTTCAAGAATGAATACAGGTGATTTAACAGTTTGGTTCAAGATGAAAGTTAAGTGATTTTATGCTTCAAAATTTTGATTTTCTTATAATTAATAAAATACTTTATGAATGCAGCTTCATATACTTATGTCTTAGTGTTTATGGTAGAGCTGTTTACGAACACTTTTATTGGGGTTTGATTTGGTTCATTGTCACTTTAAAGATACCTAAGTTTCAGTTTACGCCACCATCTAAGATCGAAAAAGCAAGGTAACGTTTATGTTAAAAGTTTTGTTGTTTATGCTTGAGACTGGGTGAAATTATACCAAATCTTATCGGAATCAAGTAAGTTCTTTTTAAAAAAGTAATATTTATAAGTATTTAGTATTTGTTAGCTTCACATGGTGCTCACAAAATACTATTTATTAGTGGGTCAAAGAACTGACTCTCTTTTGATCTAATTGTTCAACTTGGTGAGTTGTTATTGCAGGAACAAGATTGACAGTTAGAACATGTGTGTAAAGAGTCAACAATTACTAAACATCCAATTAAAGTCATTTACATATGCATGCATTATCAGGTTTCATTCATTTAATTTTAGTTTGCTTATGTGCTTTATATGTTATTATTAAAATTTCAGCATTTCAAGGCTTATTTTATTATTAACTACACATAATAAGACTAGAAGAGGGAGTATTTAGTAAGAATTTGATAAATTGTGGAGTTGGGTTATCAGAGTATTAGTGGTAATAATCATAATCTATGTACATGCAAACAAACTGAGATTGGTAAATCTTTTTTAGCTGACTTCAAATCCATGTAAGATGAGTTAAATATCATTTTCAAATTAGAAGTAGGTTACTTGGGATTTAGGCAGGCCGGACAGTTTGGGCAATGGGCCAATGCGAGTACTTTTGGAACGTAGCCATAGTAGTTACCATGTGTGTGATTCTGTAACTTCATTTACTAGCTAGAATATAGTAATTTAACCACCTGTACATAAAAAAGTAGTATTACTATTTATGACCTATGAGTTGCTAAATGGGCTGGCTTTGCTTTTCACTAGGGAGCCGGTGTGCTTGCGGTTTGGTTAATGGACAACATTAAAGATTATTGGATTGTCAAAATAACATGGGGTGGAGATTGGGAAGAGAAAATGGAAAGAAGCATTAAAGAGAAGACGGGCAAATGCACACGCTACCAAGCCTGATGGTGCCCATATAAACGGCAGTTCTAAATGCTTATTATATGAAAAGAGATTGTCGACCCTGAATGAACCAAATAAATCATTCACAAGTGGAATTTATCTTTCAATGAAGTAAATTTCAGTTATATAGGTTGTATTTTTACTGCTCTAGATAGCTCATAACTAATGATATATAACATATGATTTTTAAAACGTCTTTTTTCTTAGCATTGTTGGCTTACAATTATCATAACTGATGGCATTGTAATCTTTGGTAATATTGCAGGAAAGGCATGAGATTTCCTTGAAAAGGCCGATAGCCCGAGACCCTCTTGAGCTTCCATAGGTTGAACTCAATATGGCACCAACAAGTTTGTACCTATCAGGTAACTAGACTTGATGTTTCGTTTAACTTGCCTTTGTTAATCACATTGCCAGATATATTTACATATGTTACTCTTACATCATTGTATTATGATCTTGATTTACCAAGTGACACTAATGAACCGAAATTGTGATGCTTTTAATGTCCCGTGAATGCGTGATCCCATCTACTTATGTTTTCTGTCATCTTGTCTTTCATCCATGAAAAAGTGAGCTGCTTCCCATCCTTGGCAATTTGGCATGATCTCGAGATATGTATTTCTTCTAATCTATTCCTACTTCATTTCATTCTTGATGTTTAATTATATTTGATTTATAGACTATTTGGATGGATGGATGCAGAGTTCAGATCATGGACAATTACCGGTGGTCTAATAAACTCTTATAATTGTTGTTTCAAAAGTTCGTTCAATTTAGATTTCACTATGTTCAATTTAGATTTCACTATGTCCTGGAGTCTTTGTATCCTAACTTCAATTTTGGGTCATTAAATTTGATATGCTTAATTTGGTTATTACTCGGTTAATATATGCAGTTCATGTTTTTGAAGTACTCTTATTGATATGTTTTTTACGAATGTTCCATCTCTTCTAATGTAAATCTCATATTTTTGTTGTATCCTATGTTTTAATTCGGTTTGTACAAATGTTTCATTGCTTCTATAATGTCATATGACATATTACACGCCTAACTAATTTAATATTACCACATCTCGCGTACTATAAATCAGAGCCGCTGCAACGCGCGGGTACTAGACTAGTATAATATTAAAGACCTAAAAAATTGTGTCATGTTAAGTAAATTGAATACAAAACAATTGTTCCTTTCAATACGTTTGATATCTATACATATATAAGTGAAATGAATTGAACTAGTTACAAATATCACTTTCTTTCACAATTTGTTTTATCGGATCAAAATTTGTATCCATGAACACATCACGTCTATACTCCAAACATAATCCCACCTTTTTACGTTTGGTTTGAACGAAATTCATCAATCATGATTCGCCACTCAACGTTACGTAAATGCTAGCTTGGCGTCAAGTGAGGGCCCGCCAAAGTCAAATACGCCCCATGAGTTGTCTACCTCAACCAATAAATGAAAAGCAAGTATCCAAATAATGAGTTTTATACAAAATTATGTCCACGTGTAAATCCAAGTGTCGCTGACAAAGCCTTCAGAGTCTGCCACGTGGCATCACCATATTTCACGCTATCGTGATATAATAAAGCCCTTTTCACCTTCGGGTCCCATAAGTTTTTCTGGATGGATGACAAATTCGTGGCTGCCACGTAATCAAGTATCCGACCCAACTTCCCGATGTCCCTCTCCGCCACCGTGAGGGATATGTTAGACCATGGAACCGTGGACTCAAATGGCAACCTTATGCCATCGGCAATAATCACCGGGACACAACCCAATGCCACAGATTCTACAAGCCGAGGACTCCACGGGGCCCACCCAAGCGGGCACAAGCAAAACACCGATCGTACAATTTCCGACAAATATCCATCAAACCGGGTCCTCTTTAAATAAAACCGCCGATCGTTCCCATATTTCCGCAATATATCTGTTCTCACACGCCTGTAATAATGATGTTCATTAAGGATAATCTAGTCATTCTAAAACGATAATGGAAAATTAATCAAGTTATTATTACTTGCTATAATATTGACCGCTGACATTTTTCGGGTGCACTTCCATCTTCCCTCTGAAAAACACAAATATGTCTCGCGTGATTGGCAACATTGACACCACTGACTGAAATTTTTCCGGCGAAACGTATGGCGGAATGACGATATTCCTAACATCTTGACATGGATGGTGATACTTGACACCAAATGTTTGTAACACAATAGAATTTTTCATAAACTTCGGAATACCATCAGCCACAGCCGTATTTTCCTACAACATTAGTAAAACAAAGTTATTCATAT